>VZRS01010693.1:114863-217774 GCA_013398055.1 Ifrita kowaldi | reverse complement strand
ACACCGCCGTGACACCAGCGCCGGGACACCACCGCGGGGACAGCACAACACCGCCGTGACACCAGCGCCGGGACACCACCGAAGGGACAGCACAACACCGCCGTGACACCAGCGCCGGGACACCACCGAAGGGACACTACCGCGGGGACAGCACAACACCGCCGTGACACCAGCGCCAGGACACCAACGAAAGGACACCCCGCTGCGCACACCGGAGCACAAATTACAGGCGGTCCGGTTTAAACTACTAGAGAGCGTTCGAAATAGAAAATTACTTGTATCTCAAATTGTACGTGAGATTAAATCTCAGCAGTGCAGGTCCTACTTCATTCTCCCCGAATTAGTGATCGAAACAATGCCCCGGGGTTTTCTTTTTCACAGCAGTGCCCAGGATTCCATCCTATTTATTTCAATAGCCTGATGCCAGTGGGAAGGGAAGGAGCCCTTTATCACCCAGCCGCCAGCTCCGCGGCTCCCCCTGCCCGGGAGGGAGCAGCTCCGGCTCGGAAACTGAACCCTGTGCGAGGATCCCCGAGCACAGCGGCTCGGGAGTTACGGCCCTGCCGGATGCTGAGCGGCCTTGGCTCGTCTCTGACTCGTTGCCAAGGCGCGGTTGCCCACAGGTTCTGAGGCTGAGGCCAGTGCTCGCCGCCAGCTTCAGCCGAGCTCTGGAACGAGCGAATCTGCCCGGCGGGCCCGGCTGGGCTGGGCTGGGCTGGGCAGCGCAGCCAAAGGCACGGACAATGCCGCCTGCTCTCCCACGCTTAGAGAAGGAGCGGTGTCGGTGGTCCATGTAGCCCTGTCACAACTATAGATCCGGGTCTTTAATCCCCTCAAGGCTCATAACACAGAGGAAGTCCAAAGCATAACTTATCCGTGACTGACGGGCCACTGCCCCTCCGCAGGTTGACCAACACGGAGCCATTTCTGTGTAATCGAGATGGCCTAGTTAACTAGAGTGCAATTAATGACGTACGTGTCGTCAGGGACACAAACAGCATTAGAACAGTTCCTCTTCTTATCATCTCGAATGTTTCCCAGGATATACGTTTTAAATNAAAAGAAAAAGAAAAAAAGAAAGAAAAAAAGAAAGGCTGGGAGCTTCAGTGCCACCTGGCACGTTGGGACCGCGGCGGGGGACGTGGTGCCCGAAGGGGAGCCCGCGGCAGGGGGAGCAGCGGCCGCGGCCAGCCCCGGCGGGTTCTCTTCTGCCAGGCTGCACAAATCACAATAATCCTACCATTTTTCAAATGACGGCTATAAAATTTTATTGAAACCATTCACAGGCGCACATCTGTAGCAGCCGAGCGCAGCGGAGCGCGGGCCGCGGGAAGGGCAGGGCCGGACGGGCCGCCCGNCCTGCCGGATGCTGAGCGGCCTTGGCTCGTCTCTGACTCGTTGCCAAGGCGCGGTTGCCCACAGGTTCTGAGGCTGAGGCCAGTGCTCGCCGCCAGCTTCAGCCGAGCTCTGGAACGAGCGAGCCTGCCCGGCGGGCCCGGCTGGGCTGGGCTGGGCTGGGCAGCGCAGCCAAAGGCACGGACAATGCCGCCTGCTCTCCCACGCTTAGAGAAGGAGCGGTGTCGGTGGTCCATGTAGCCCTGTCACAACTATAGATCCGGGTCTTTAATCCCCTCAAGGCTCATAACACAGAGGAAGTCCAAAGCATAACTTATCCGTGACTGACGGGCCACTGCCCCTCCGCAGGTTGACCAACACGGAGCCATTTCTGTGTAATCGAGATGGCCTAGTTAACTAGAGTGCAATTAATGACGTACGTGTCGTCAGGGACACAAACAGCATTAGAACAGTTCCTCTTCTTATCATCTCGAATGTTTCCCAGGATATACGTTTTAAATAAAAGGTTAAGACAAAACCAGTTCTGAAAAATAATGTGGAAAAACATTGTCTTACAATGCAGAAAATCTATTGTGAGACTCTCACAGAGCATGAAACTATGCTTTAAAACCAGATTACAAGATAAATTATATTAAAACAAAGGATGAGGCTTAATAGGCAATCCTAAATCCAAATCCAGAAATACTTAGTGAAAGAAATAAATTCATACGATGACAAATTCTAACCAATGCAGGAAATTTTTCTTCTCTTCATTTAATAAGATACCCATGAAAACACTTTACATCCCTTTATAGACACTTCTTACCTTTCTGCTTTTCCTAACTGAGACTATGTTTTTCTTTCTCTAGATATGTTTTCTTCATCATTTTCAAGATGGGAAAAAGTTTCAACAGGTATAAACTTCAGTGAAGGTATGCTGATTTTTCCTGTTTAAGGGTCTGATCTACACAGTATCATGCTACAATAAAAATACTGTAAAATCTACCCAACTTGTACTTTAGTAGATATTAAAAGGAAATTAAAATATTGTATCTTTCATCAAAATTTCTTGGAAGTTGAAAACTCGTAGCTGGCTGCATCAAAGCTAAAAATTGCTGTGCAAGTATTCCTCAGAGAGAATAGAAAGGGACAGAACAGTAAAAAAGATGCAGCAATAATCCAGTCTCTGCCTTTAGACCAGCTGGTTCAGTTTTGCAAATATAATACTTTTGCACTGTGCTAGCAAGCAAAACAAAAACACTTGAGCTCCTACAGCATAAAGTTATTCTTAGTCTACAGTGCTTAGTACAGAAATAAATGTTTCTGGTTGTTATTGGATGATTTGTAGCTGCTTCTGTAGTAAAGTTTGCAGATAATGATGAAGCCATACCCCACATGGGAAATTTTTAAACATTGACCTTTAAAACCTTCAGTTTTCCATTTTGTTTCATGACAATTTTACAGAGTCTCCAAGGCAGAAGAAGAAAATCCTGATGACACAACCCAGAAAAAAAGCTAGAACAAAAATGGCTTCATTTGAAATTTGGCACAAACAAAGTTGGGGGTTTTTGTGGTCTAATTCTATTTTCTCTGGATAGATAAGAATGAAAAAGACAGACAATTCTAGGTTGGGGAGGGGGGAAGCTTAACTCAGTGTGTCTTCTCAATTATCTTATAGAATGAAAATATACTTAATTCAATTGTTCTGTACAACTAAGGAATTAATTAATTAACTGAAGTATTAAAAATAAATTTGATGGGATTTAACAAAATATCTTGAGACTTCTTTATTAACAGCCAGAATTCTCAAATTTTTTTAATCACATGAATGAGAATTCACTTGCTGAGTCATGCAAAGAGGGCAGGGATGAATCAGCTCAGAGGCCAAAGGCATGCATGGACACTGGGCTGAGGAAGGATGTGCCTGGAATTGTGCCTCCTACCCTTGTTCTGTTAAATATAAGGGCATGTGAAAGATACAGATCTTGTATCACCTGCCTGCTGCACAGCGCTGCAGGGCTCTCTACACCCAGTACAGCTGCACAAAGGATCTTGGTTTAGGCAGCCTGGTTTCGTCTGGCATGTGGGATAACGGAGCAGGAGAGCAGCAGCAGTGCCGTGCTGCCAGTATGAGAACGCCTGGAGCATGGGGGTGAGGCCCACAGAGGTGGACACGTGAACAAGTCTCACGTGCAGTTCATTACATTTGATAGGACTGTGTGTGTTCTGTCTATCCCAAATGTACATCATAAAAATGGAATACTTTTAATGAACACAGAAATAGGTAGTCTTTGGCAACCAAGCAGTTTGTGCCTGACTTCATCACTTTTTCCTGTTTGATGGACTCTGTTTGGATATTCCTCCCTAATCATGATGGCTGTTCAGCACACCTCACTGCTCGCTACCTGCACCCCACTACTGCCCCTGGGCATGGACCAGGATTTCCTCACTCCCCGTATTTCTCCAGCTTCCACAGTCCCCTCCTATGCTTTCCTACTGAATTTCAGAAGCTCACCCCATCTCTGGCCGAAGACCATCCATCCTCTTTTAGAAATATATCTCCATTAACTTTCCACTTCCTAGTTTGCAGTAACAGACCTGACGATGATGTTACTGCCATCAAATGAGTCAATCAAATAGGTTTTGGTATCTGCTGGTCGTAGCTATACCCCTGGAGTTGGTTGCACAGCCAGCGCTCATGGTTTAAAAAGACAAAGTAGAGCCCAGAAGAAATATTACGGGCTGCCAGCAAAATAACAAGGAGTTGACCAACTAAAAAACTTCTGATAACAACTAGAAAGCTAATGATAACATAAGTGCTTATGAGACTATAGAAAGGCTCCAGCCCCCGACAATATCTTTGCATATTCTCATGCTTGTCAGGGGTGTTGCTCAGACATTTTCTCATTGGGTTGCAATTTTCTGAGCAGTGCACAACTAAGACCTCCCAAAAAAGCTTTTAGTATCACAGTCATGAAAAAAATGTGTTGGCTATTAAGTGAGTCACTTAAAACTATGCACAAATGCCTCTCAGCTAGGTTAACACCACTTCTTGCTCTAGAACTTTTAAAGTTTCCTAATTTCATTTCAGTGGTTTAATTTTACTTTTACATTACAAGCTCTCTCCTTTTTTTTTTGGTCAGATAGGAAAGTAAACAGTTCTGGTGTTCAATAATTTTAGCACTTCAAATGATCTCATTTAGACTTTGAAGTTAGCTTTCATTAATTGAATGGAATGGGAAAAGAGGAAGTTTCTATCTCAACTGCAGCTATCACTTTACAAGTCCAGCTTTTATTACACCACATTTAGAATGGAAGTAAACCAAAGCCCAGTTCTGTAGTTTTGAGCTTTAGTCCAAAGCACATTTAGGGTTACCAAAAAATAGAATTTAGAAACATGCAATTTTTAAAAAATTGTTGTTGTTACACTAAAAGCAGCAGTATCTTAGATGGTTTTAGTAGATTTTTGATGTGGGATTCCTTTAGATGGGGAATTTGGATATACGCACTTAAGCAAGTGCATATACTGAAATTAATATTGCCAAAATTATGCCATAAAAGAGAGGAAGCAACTGCAGCCAACTAGCATCATTATGAAAAGTGTTGTGGTACTCATCCTAGATCAAATTTTGGGTTTCCATTTTAAGGAAAGAAAATCCCATATTTATTGTACATACCTGGCACAGGTAGCAAATTTATTTCAACTTTGTGGCTTGTAATTTTAAGCTGTACAGTTTTAACACCACTCAATTTATTAGTCTTATGTTTTCATTTTACGTGTATGCTGGCTTATACTTAAGACACTTCTGGTCATTGCATTTCTAAAAGTACAAAGCCCTTCTAATGATCTAAAGTAAGATTAAAATCAGAATTAAAGCAACGCGCCAAACCATTAAATGCAAACATACTAAAATTATCTGCCATGATAGCTAAGTGTGATGGTAGAAGGTCTACTCTGCTCCACAAGCCTCAGTGTGGAAGCACCAGACAACAGTGCTTATTAAATCACTACCCCAGACCTTTTTTCTCTCTCTACCTTCCCTTTTATTGCACAAAGGGAGTTCTCTTCTTAAAAGAATTGGTTATGAGGCTGTGTGCTTAAAAATGAATGCCCAATTTTGTTGCAAGCAGACAGTGTTGTAAAGTTTGTTCCCAATTTACAAAAAGACTGAGCTCACAGAGGTGTCTGTGTACAAGGATGGGCTGGCTCTTAGGGCACTTCTATCACAGAATACATTAAGAAAACCCTTTGTCTAACCACAAAAGGACTTGCATATTAGTCTCAGGAGGAACACATCCCTGCCCATGGATTTTATTTTCAAAAGGATAAAAGTGTGCTTTCTTCATAGACAAAGGTAAGTCAAAGAAATCCAGGTACTCAAGAGGATGAGGCTGCAACAAACTGCCATGGTCAATTTAATTGGAGGTAGAGCCGGAGGCAACAATAAAACCATTAGCAATACAGATGTTAGGGATCCCCAAGGAATCAAGATGCCACAATGGAAAATATTCTTTATGTGATATTGTCAAGATTCTGTGACAGGCAGTGACCTCACAGAAACATACAACTGACCAAACACATCAGTAGGATGGAAATACTTAACATGCGGTTCAGGATATATTCACAAACAATTCAGAAATAGAACTTGGTGGCTTTCTCCTAAAGTGCCACATTTACTCAGTAACCCCAGTTTATGAGAATGTGTGCCTTAAATGCTCCCTCCAAACTGGGAAAAGATAAAGATCAAATACTTTTCTTAGTGGACATCCATGTAAAGACATAACAAATTCTACCGTGTACTGTCTAGTTAAGCATTTTAAAGACTGTAAAATTACACAAATCTTTCATGAGTGCCCCCTCTAGGCTTTGTGCCCAACTACGACACACAGAAATTAGTATTAAATGCGTTTTCCCTAATGGGCATCTATTGAATTGGCCGTGAATTATAGGGTTATGGAACTTTCTGTTCCATAACTGCAGGATGGTCACTGGCTCATTACTTTTCCTGGTTTTAGAGTCCAAGCTGTTTTTCCATACTGTATTCTGATTAGAGCAGGAATAGCTAAAAGAAGATTTGTAATTTCTCAGTTTCCTAAAGCCTTCTAGGTAAAAGAGACAGAACCATAAAGGTAGGATTTGCTTTAAAAGCATGAAAAGTGAAGAGAAACATGCGAAGTGTTACTTTTTAATCCATTATAAACAGCTATATTTGAAGACAGTGCATCCAATTGTGCAATAGAAAGTTCACTGCCCCAATGGGACTGTTGACTTTGTTTCTGCTTCTAGACAAAGAGCAGGTTATGTTAACCTGAATATTAAAAATCATTCCTTAATGTATCTCTGTAGATGCTTAAACTTTTCCATGTTGCTACAAACATAATTCTTTCTTTACCATATACTTTGTCTTACCTTTGTCTCAAGGTGAAGATCTACTTTCCCTTTAAAAGTACTCTCACGAGGCCTTTACTGCTGTTTGAAACTTGCAAGATCTAAAAAAGGGATATGCTAAGTACCAGCAGATTCACTGTGGAGCAAAGATAAAGATGGGAAAACTAAGCCAAATGCTTCTTGAGCTCTGTTCCTGAGACGTATATTCTTAGATTAGCAGAGAAACTTTTGACACCACCTGTAACATTTACCCCAGCCTTTTGAAGGATCAGTGAACACCCAGAACCACAGAAACAAAATCCATGGGCTGGAAAGACAGTGCTGGGGAGAACCGTGTAGCCCTGAGGCCAAGAGAGCTGTGCATAGGAATACAATACAGCAGCAGAGGAAAAGCCAGTGTCATTGTGACTTTGAATGGGTTGAAGAGCAGGGGGGACTGGCAGACAGAAGGAAGCAGAAAGACAAGAACCTCTGATTCTTGTGTCATTTAAGGAATCCTCTGGTATGAAATGAACAGCAGTATGGGCTGGTTGTAAACCTCTAGAGATGCCATCTGCTCTGATGGCAATGGCTGCTGGCCTCTCCTCATGCTGACGTGGCCATGCATCCCACCTGAGATGTAATGCTCTGGAACAGGGCCACACAATGTTTTAGGCTTCCTGCATTCATTAAGGTGAGGATTGAGGACAGGCTGAGAAAATACGAGCGCCGTACCTAAAAAGCAGTGTGAGGTTCAAAGAACTCCCAGGGACTGAGTAAGTAAATGAGCACATTCTTCTTGGTATGGAAAAATCTTGCATATGCATTCACATCCTGGATGACAGACAGTAATTCTGCTTATCTGCCTCCTAAGTTGTCATGCCCACTACTTTGACTCTCAGCTATTTTCAAGGTGGGGCAGTGGGCATGAGCCCTCTGGTGGAGACAGCGAGTGCCGCCTGCCAGCGCTGCTGAGCCACCGGGAAGAGTGGGAGGGACACTGACCAAAACCCTTCCCTGTCCACAGATAAGCTTTACCCCCACTGGCTCATGCAGGCGCACAGGTATCGGCTGAAGAAGCAAATGCTTTCCACTGTTCTAATCAGTCCCGGCTTTTATCAGAAAACCTCTACACTGTGAATCTGTATTAAAATATTTCTAGCACTCAACTCGTTCAGCATTCTGAGTCTGGGTGAAATTGTTGGGGTTGACTGGAAAAAGACTCCTGAGGAAACAATATTGAAACTATGGAGTGAATAGTATAAGCAGCAGAAAGGAGAAACACATGAATTGAAGGATACCAAGAGCTCTGAAAATGAGACAGAAACAGAATAAACAGAATATAAGGAAATGGGGCATATGCAGGGAGGAAAATGGAGGAGGAGAAAATAAAAGGAAAATAAAAGATAGCTATTTATAGTTAGTTTAAACAAAAAAGTGTGACATTCTTTGGGCCTTAGGCAATAAAACAGGCAGGCAGAAGCTCTGAGAGTTAAAAGTGGAACAGTCACACACCATGATATTGAGTGATCTGAGTAATGTAGAAACTCCTGAAAGATCATACAAGTCTGGTCTTCGAAGTTCATCATACTACTAGGGTTGACATAAAGTTTCTGAAAATATATTTCTTTACAAAGAGCAGTGTCTTTTATTGGTCATGTCATACAGAAACTCTCACTGCTCTAAACTTTATCTGAGTAATTTCTTTTCTATATAAAATTCAGGAGGTCTAAGCAGCAGCTAGGAAACAAAGAAAGATGCCCAAAACATCTTCTAATACAGGATAAGTCTTCTCTTATGTATCACAGCCTCAAATACACTAAACTAAAGCCTTTTTAGCTTATACTTTCTTGTGACCCTGTCTAAGTCAAAGACTTACCGTATCTAGAGTTCAGCTAAGACATGTAAATGTTTTTAGGTCACGTACTCTTGTTTCACTCACTAAACCAGGGAGCAAGAATGTCTCCAGTAATTTGTAGCCAAGGATGTATCAAGAAAAGGACAAGAACAGCAAAAAAATCTGCCTGAGCCAAGAAAAATGGTGCCAGTAATTCCCAGAAAAGGGGGACTTCTCTAAAGCAGCAGCTGGAAGGAGTGTCTGGATTTTGAAGGGACCATGAGCACAGCACAGGAGAGAGGCCTGTCTTTGGTAAAAATGCCAGACACCAAAATGAGCTGTTATGTACTGTATAAAGGGTAGTGGCACAAGGCTGCAGTAAGTTCACATCAACTTCACAGCCCCAAATTCCTTTTTTTTTTTTTTCTTTTTTTTTTTTTTTTAATGCACTCTAAACTGGAATAGAAAATGTAGAAATTAGTTCAGGACCTCTTGTTCATAAGTACAAATTTATTACTTATTCTACAGGTAAACCTAATATCAAGTCTCCTGATAAGCACTGTTCCCTTTCTTTCAATTTGAAATGTTTGTTATTCAGCAACCTTAAACCAAACTCCAAGGATAATGGATGTGTTTAATTAGGATCTTAATTTTCAGCAAATTTGGGACTTAGTCTGATGTGCTTTGTCTAAAAGTGCTGCCAATGTAACTATGGATGTTGAAGCAACTTACAGTGATGTAAGGGTACTTGGAAGTACTGCATTTCCTCTTCACATAATTATTTTAAATGTTGTGTTGACAACACAGTTTATTTTCAGATTTTTTTACAGCTAATGTATGTATTGATTATGAGATGAACTGCATCCTAAAGACAAGCTAATCTCCATTTACAACTTTTTCCATATAATGGCCTTTGTAATAGCTTAATATAAATCTTTGTTCTGCTCTGAAAAATAAGCAGTTATGGATGACCATCATTCCTTGGTTTGCATACCCAGAGTGTTTGGGCTTCAGAGGGTGGACTGGGGGTGGAATGCCCTTGTGCAGCTGCTATTTCCAGCTGATGGTCAGCTGCTACCTTGCACCGTGCACAGGGCACTGGAGAACACTCAATTTGAGCCATGCTGGCACCTCCCCTAACTGGTCACAGCATTTCTTTACTCTTTGATCTCATAGTTGTTAGAAATGAACCTCATACCCATAGCATTTAATTCCTCGAAAGGTGCACATGATGTACACATACCATGGTTGCTCCTGTAGCCTGAAGTCTGAGTAGAATGATGTCAATTAAGCAATGCTTTGTGAAGTTCCAAAAATGCTATGTTTTCCCAAAAAAAGAATAAATCACATTAAAAGAATGAAATTGGCCACTTTTTATACCCTTACACCATAGCACAAAATTAATTCCATGGGATTTTCAGTGCCTTTTGAGTAAAAGTTATGTTCACTATTTTTACATAAAATTTTCAGTAAGTTAGCCAGTAAGTGATAGATAAAGAAAGAAAGCCACTGTATTATTGAACTGGTGGTCACAAAGGGCAAACACTGTTTATTTAAATAATATAACTCTAGTTCTCTATTTCAAAATTAAATTTGTTGAGATAAAATACATAGCAAAAAAGTTATTGGAGACTACACTAGAGCCAAAATTATAATAACAAAGAGAAAATTTTATAGCTTATGATTTATTTATTCTCCGAATTGCTAACAACCACGTTTGTAAAGTTGTGCGGCGCTCCTTCATTTGAGAAGGAAATAAAATAGCTGTAAAGTAAGTGCAGTAACCAGTTAAAGCCTCAAGAGGGCAATATATCACCGTGTCTGAAAGTTTTCGAAAAAGAAGGAAAAAATCACTTTTTACTAAAATAGAACATGCTGTTTGCTTGTGGGCAAGTGCTAAATATATTGACCTCTGCTGCATCACTGACATGACTTAAGATATAATGACCACCATTCTCCCTCAAAATCAGAACGTTTAATTCAGCATTTCCTATTTTTCAAGGCTAATTGGTTAGAAGAGGTTAAGTCTGTCACCTCACAAGAGATATTGTAATTCTTTGACCCATGAACTTGTTTTGCAGTTAATATTTCTGAATTTAAGAATAAGGAAATGGTGATTGCCGCTCTTTGCTAAACATGGCAACAGTGAGGAGAGATTAAGATTCACCACCTCTTCTCTTTACTCCATTATTATTCCTCTAGTTTCCTCATTTAGCCTCCTGTTATGCACTCGGTTCCTGTTCACCTGCAGTCTCCAAAGAAATCCTGTCACTATTAGTTCCTCCATTAACTGTTTTTCATTTGCTTCCTAATTCATCAACTTTCCATTTTAGATAGCTTCTTTTTTTAGCGGTCTCTAGGGGGCCTTCCTTTACACCCTCTTTAGACCCTAATTCTGACCATTTTTTATCCCCAGATTTTGATATATTTACAGAACAAAATTAAAAAGCAATCTCAGGTCTTGTTTCCTTTTGTCTTCTTTATTTTTAATTGCAGAAGCTTTGCTGTTTTTCACACAATCACTATATTTTTTCCTGGTTTTCTCTACCTCAACAAATCTGTAAGAGATTTGCACTACAATACATGACCCTAGTTTGGACTTACTTGAGATATTTTTAGGTTAGATGCTATAGTTCTCTTGCAGCAGTGCAAGAGGGATGTGGTGCAGCAGATGATTTTAAATTACCCTGTGTGTCTTTGGTCTTATTTAGCTCACTGAGGAAACATTCATGTAGTCACATGCTGGTATCAGCAGAGAAAAAGCACTTAGTAATATTAAGTTACTGTGACTTGAACATCTACACTGTCTACCACTACCAAAAATCTGTCTGCTGGGTGGTTCTCCCAGTGTTAGCCTGGAAAGACTCCAAACACTGGCCAAAGGAAACCAGAAGAAAATTTGGCTCTCGCTTGGGAAAACCTTACTTGACCCGAATGTGAGTCAGTGATCAAAATAAGTCATTACTGACAATTTAGGAAAATTCAGATACAATTCCAGTTTGATACATGAAGGATATCTCAGCTGTTTGTGAGGTTTATCATCTCTGCTCCAAATCCTGAAGCAAAGGCAAGACAAATAGGTTTTTTGCCCTTTTGGTTACTTTCAAAATAAATAAAGAAAACCTGCATAAGCAGGCAGACAGTCTTAAACAAGCCTCTGAGAGACAGTTTCCTGACCATATTTACCACAAATTATATTCACTCTGATGCCTAATGATGACAACTATGATCTGAGAGTCAACATGATTTAATGGTTCATTCCTGATCATAAGATACTGGAAAGGATGAAGGAAAGAAAACTAGTTGCTGTCAAAATATATAAAGACACACAAGAAGAAAAAGATATGAAGAGACTTTGAGAAGTTATGCAATAATCTTATATAAGTGGATTTGATCTTTCCTCTCAGGTTAATCCTCTCAAGACCCTTGTTCATTTGTTTTGCTCTGACTCATCTCTAGCATGTACACATTTTAAGGTAATGATGTGTTAACAGTAGATAGATTGGAATTTGATTTAGGTGAAAATTAGTAGCAATGTATTATTTAAAAAATTAAATATTTAGAATAGAGCATGGTGATCTTAGTAAACTGTATCTTTCTGGAATATCCTGTACTTCCTCACAGAAGGTACATAAAACATGAGTAGCCCAGAGACTAAGTATATTATGTAACAGAACAGCTAGACCTTAAAACATTGTGAAAGGCATACCCCTGTGAATGTAAAAAGCAGTGAGCATTCTCTCTCACCCCTTTGTATTTACCATATTTAAGGGAATATTAGTAACCATAATTTCAAATGTAATAGTTTTCTGTTTAATAATGGAGGCACTTCAAGGAGCCACAAAATCAATACAGTAAGTAATTAACAGGACAGAGCTGAAGTTATCTCAAACTCTTCACAATGAACCAAACTCCTCCCCAGCACCAGCACCAGCACCTATAAAACAGCAGTTACAGATTATTCACTCCTAAATAACAGAAGATTCTTCTTAAACCACCACACTCACACTGAGGTAAATTCCCAATGGGAATTTGACTGCATCTGTGTTCTGAAAGCTTCCAAACCTACTTCAGTGGTTTCTGAGTGTCTTTCTGTACCTTCGTGAGAAAACTGAATGCACCAAACAATTACAGACAGTAGAGTGTCTCTGCACTGATACAAACAAGTATATCATAAGATCACCTTGAAGTCACCAGTGATTCATTGTCCAAAAACAGCTGTGTCCCTGTTGAACCTGGAGCCTCTGTTGGCTATCCAGGTAAGTCACCTGGCATCCACTGCACACCTTCCTGCCTATCCTTGGCTACAGTGAGAGCAAGAAGTCCACCTCTTGCGGTCTTACTGTTCCCTCTCTCCACCTTCAACTCTTTTACACCCCGTAGCCTGTTAGCAGAGATCCAGAGATCCTCGACCAGTGAACTTCCAGTTCACAAAAAAATAACGTGGATGCCTCTGGTTCCAGCTCATGGCTAGGCTGTGGTACAGATGATTAAGACATGACTCTAGGTCATAAACCAATGGTCACATAAAATTGATCCGAGTCACTATATAAGAATGTAAGTAGATGGATCACAGAAACATTTATGCAAAAGCACCTTCTCCTTGGTTCATCTAAGCTGTTTGTAGCTATCCCTGTGGCATCTAACTATGTACACAAAAGGACAGAATTATGAGGCTTTTTGCAGCCAAAGGTCTCACATCAGATGTGAGCCAAATACTGGATGTAGGCATATACCCTACCACCAGTTCTTAATACTAGTAAAGACATACCCTTGGATCAATGCTACTGAAATGATTTGGGATCAGATTTCTTTCTATTTCTTTCTCTTCCTCTCTCTTCCCCTCCCTTCCTTTCCCCCCACCACAAATTATTTGGAACAACTTGCCAGATCCTGAATATAAAAAATCCCTGATCTAAAACTACTCACTGCCAAATCATTCTGAGGTCTTCACATTGGAAACAAACCATTCTGAACAAGCATATGCTTCACAATAGATGTGTTTCATTAAGCAAGCATAATTCCTGCAGTCAGAGATGTAAAAATTCAGAATTTGCACAGCTTAGATAGAAGTTGCCATTTTGTGCAAAAATTGCTATTTACAAACTTGCTTAAACTATTTCTGGTAAAACAAATGCCAAAGAAAAGTGAATGTACTTGGAGGAGCTGTTTAAAATTCAAGCAAACTGTTAGGAACTAAGTGTTTTGGAGGAACAGAGGGCTCACTGTATTTCAATATAATCCTCTAGTAAAGCTCTGTTTGTCTGCCTAAAAGTGAGAGTTCCATATGTATGCTACGTTATTGCTTAATAATGGTTTGACCAGCTTGAAAGCTGAGGGATGGGCTTTTGAAGCAGGGGAGTATCATCAGACTCAAAACAGCAAAGCACAAACTTGTCTCTCAGTACAAAATGTGAAGTGACATTTTCAATTATGCTGCACCAAGCAGCAAGACTGCTGAGAAAACTGCAGAGCTGCCAAGGAATTTCTGGATCTGATACCTCTTTCACTTACTGTTTTTTTAAAAAACTGGTCATCAACCAAAAGCAGTATTTCAATCTAAATTGTATGAAGCAGTATAAGTAAGATTCAGAAATGAACAGATTTTGGCAAGCACACTGTCAGGAAAATGATGAAATCCATTTATTTTAAGAGAGCAAATATTAGAAGCACTAAGTTATTGAAAGCAAGAGGGGGAAGGGGAGCACTGCAACACTTTAAAAATCCTGTATCTGGTAATCCAAAAAAGCCAGTTCTGTACCCTGTTGATTATGTTTGATTTTTCCAGCTGTTCTGACATCACTGATTTCAGTTCCATGCTTTTCTTTGTTACCAAGCTCCATCAGATTTACCAGTTCCTATTAGTTTTTCACTACCTTAGCTCCACAGCTCAAAACTGCATTTGACTTCTGTGCAAGCTTTTCCCCCTAATGATGAAAATCACCCCCAAACACAAGTAAACTTCTCCTAAAGCAATCCAGCTTCTACCTTAGCTGTACTGGTGTGTTTCCAGTCCCTTCTCTGTCCAGAAGCAACTCTGTCCCCTTTCAATCTAATCAAATTATTTCTGCTTTGTGTCAGCTCTCCAACTATTTTCTAACAAACTGGCTCTCCACTACTCAAATGTACTTCCAGCCACATCTCCAACACAAATTTTCTCTAACAAGTCCTTTAAGCCCTTGCAGAAGTCTACCATTTAGTTACTTTTTGTGACTATTCTCTAAACATGAAAATCTTTCCCACCCCAACAGAGCACCTATTTGTCACAGTAACAAGTTTAGATATGATATTGCAGTCTCCTCTGCAGGCTGCACGGATCCTTAGCTCCTCTTTAACAGGAAAGTTATTCCCATGACTCCAATTTAAGACAGGGGTCTTGGATCTCTGCCCTACTGGGACATCCTAGGTTCAGCTGGGATAAATTGTTGCAGAAGGGTGAGGGGTTCCCTGCCGGTGTCCTGGAAAGCAGTAAAATTTTTATCCATGCTGTAGGATCCCTGGGGCATGCTGTAACTGACAGCTGAAAACTTGTAGAGCAGCATTATTTTATCTCCTTAGCACATCAAGAAGGTGGGTAACCAAGTCTGACTGGCCTATCCAGACAAAATATAGAGCCAGTGGAGTTCAGGGCAAATTTATGAAATGTGATGAACTGAAAATATGGGATCAATAGATATCAAATTGCTTCTTGCAGAGGAAATTCAGCTGCCTTTTGCAGAAATGGAGCCTGTGATAAAATAAGCTATAAATCTATATAACAACAACAAAAAAAAAATTGGCAATTTGCTCCATACAACTAACTCTGAGGCCTACAAAGCAAACACATCTTCACTTAAGTCTCTTGCAAGTGGTTGCATTTCTAACCTTTGTGATAGTGCCCTCAAAAAAAAAGTAGATGGAATTATCAATGACCACAGATTACAGCGCAAGGATATCAGTATAGTCAATCTAGTATCAGTTTCTAGAGAAAGAGAGAAAACTGCCTGAACAAGGTTACTTTATTGTTATTGTATTTTATTCACATAAAATGATTGAAAATATATTACCGTTAGATCAGTCCAAGATCATTTTCTGCTCCCAATTTTTCAGTTTGCACATAAAAACGGGGGGAAAAAACCCAATTATTAACATGATTTTAAGGAAATCTTAGCTTTCTCTCAGAAAGCAAACCTTGAAGCATTCTGAAACATGCTCTGACGTCCTAGTGTTACATATGAGAAGTGGCAATCAGCCACATTCTTATAATAAAGAACTCTATTGGCGTTATCTGTGAGAATGCTGCTGTTATATCTGTTCTCTTTTCAGCTAGTGTAACAGGAACTATAGAGCTTAAGCTGCATTCTAAAAATTCATTTGGGGTAGCTCCTAAAAGCTAAACTAAAACAGTGAGAGGAACTTTCAGAATTTGATATCACTCATTTTCACATTTAACTCCAAAAAGTAATTTCTGAAACATAAAAAAACCAGCCACATGAACTGTTTTACACCCCAGAATGAAGGTGCCCATCACTGAGTACAAGGAGCATGTGCCAAAGGGTTACCTGCAAGCAACCTTTTTGTCTGCAGTGCAAGACGAAATATGACAAGATTATGCACTATTTATTGCAAAGGAAAAAAGTGGCCCTATGTAACAGCAAATGGGGTGGTTTAGCAGAATTCTAACTGTAGACAGACAGAAAGATTCACCGGATGCTAATGCCCATGCAGGGACACCTGCATAATCTGCAAGTATGAAAAATAAAATTTATCAGTTTCTGGCCATGACTATAATTCCTATAACTAAGAAATTAATAAAATTTCCAATAAATACTTTAGCATATGTTCAACAAATTGCTTTCTATCAAGATATTACCAGATTCATACAAATTCAAAATTATTCCCATAATAATCATAATAAAATACCAATATTTCCTTGTTTTTCCTATTACCTAGCTAAAATAGGATTTTTAATGATTTTGAGACTGCCAGTAGTTCCTAAGGTGTCATAATCCCAAAATGAAAGACTAAGTTATTTTAGTTTTGTTTACAATCTTAATAAATAAAATACATCATGCTAGGCATCTGCAGCAGTGTAACTGGATTACTAATGGGAATAAGCATGCTTCTTCTGTCCTTAAAATGAGGTTCACTGTTCAGATCTGACTTCTTCAGCACAAAAAAAGCAGTACTGAATTATTGCTAAGACATGTATTTGTGAAATCAAGAAACTCCTTTTTTAGTGGGATACATCTTCTTAGACAACAGAATTAACACAAGAGCAAATTTACAATAATTGAAAAAAACAATGGCACATTTTTGATTCTTGTCTTAGGGAATTATGAAACGGGAGATACAACAAAAGAAAGAACTTAATCATGACACAGGTACAGTATTTCTACGTAGATTCTTTTTTGTTCGCAATATTTCATAGCATCACATAAGGGGGGAATTTTCTCTTTTCTTATTACTTATGTCAAATTAAAGTATCTCAGCAAGACATCATATTGTCACTGAGGCAGGATTTACCTTGGTTAGAGCTTCTGAAAAAGTGAAAAATTGGTTTTTAACTAGTCTTACAAGCAGAAGGTTTAATAACTAGCAACAATAGAAAAACTTGGGTAAATAAGCAGCTTGGGAAAAACTTATATTTCTTTAAAATAGTATAATTTTTCTTAAGTATTTAAAAAAATTTCACCTGATTATTTTTAGTCACTATTCAGGAAGCACATTTAGTGAAATAGGAAGCTTACTGATGTACTGCTTTTAAGTGCATGGAATGCTGAGCTCTCTCTCTCTTTTCCTAGCAGTCCTCTTTGCATCTGCTCTTCTTTCTGTTTAAAGCTCTTCTTTTACTATGAGCCAAACATACTTCATAAGATTATTTTCAAACTCCACATTAACATTTTCCAAATATTTATCACAACCAGGAACACTGAGAAATTGTAGAAGGAGCAGTGTCAGCAGCAGTAAAGTTCCTCAAGGACAAGAGCAGCACCTGGAGTCACTAGCTAGAAAGGTTTATTCAGGCCACAGAACAGCTAACTACTTTTAACTGCTGTCACAAACTCAATCCACTCTGCAGAGGAGGTGAGGAAAGGATGGGTATGGAGAGGAAGAGGGTGTTTACAACTGCAGCCAGTTGTTACAGCTGATTCTTACTCCTCCAATCTGGTAGGACTGAACTGCAGCTGCAAGGACTCACACAAAGACAGATGGGCCCTCAAAAGAGAATTACCTTTTCAAAAGTTTGATAAAAATAAATATGATGGTTTGAGAGTATGATACAAAATGTTTCTCTGCCACCTGTTTCTTGCCAAAAGGAAGTCAGCATCAAGTGGAAGGCACTGGTCCCTAGACACTCAACAATTCCATTCTTAAACAGGCACTTGTAGTGTCATTTGAAAGACAGCATCTTATGTATTCACAAGCAGCTTTGATGGGCTTTTTTGCTTTCACAGAATGAAGGGCTTTGTATCAGTCAGCTTCAGCTGGACTAATTTTCAACACTTACACAAACTTAAGGACAGAAACTATTTGCACTTACAAAGACAGTTCTTTCATCAAAGTCTGGAAGATGGACCCCAGCCATGAAGATGGAAGGAACAACTTGCATCATTAAGCACTGCCCTGTAGAGCTGACAGCTGCTGCACCCTCATTTGTTTTTGTTTAAGAAGAAATTTCTCTTTCTGTATTTTTCTACCCCAGCTCTATACTCAAATGTCTCTAGCTCAATTATTTCCCTACTAGTCACAATACTTCCCATGCCTTCAAAAGTTACAGAAATCATGCTTGGTAAGAAGGACTTTCTGGCCATATAAAAAAAGTCCTTTTTTTTTCCTCAGCTCATACACAACCTGATAATACAAAAGATATTGCAGATATCAGATTTAGCATTTAGATGCCAACATCACCCTCTAATGCACGCGCTATGAATTTTAAAACACTTTGAAATCTAATAGAGATGCAGCTTTCTTTTCTGAAAACTTAAATGCTGTTGAGGATGGACATGAAATGCTCTGAGTTGGAGAGCTCTCTACAACGGCCTGGAAGATAAATACATCAGAAAACTGAAACAAACATTTACTGTGAATGGAATCTAAGAATTATATTAGTGAGATGGCATGGTCTTTATCTGATTATTCATTCAAATTCACTTCCCTTTCCAAAGGTTATCTTTTTTCTCAAAAACTTCTCAATAAAATCCCATCTCATCTGAAGTTTAATGGAATAGTATATCATTATTGCTCTAGCATGTTGCACTAATGCATTGCTGTTATTTAAGAATGATTATTTAAGTTAATAAAAAAAAGTTATGCTTAGTTCCACCAAGAGGAGGGAAAATAATCACTGCAAGGGAAGAGAAGTAATTAAAAAGAAATGTTGTTATTATACTTAATTTGACAGGAATTCCTGTTCTTGGACTAAAGCAAATCTTTTTAATGAAGAAAATAAGCAGGTGATATTAAGTATAGCTTCATTCAAATACAACTAAGATCCCTGATTCTCTAATGTTTATTTTTTCCTTCCTACAGAAAGTAGCTTGTCACGTACCCAATCTTGGCAAAGAGAAGTGCTGTTGGTAAAATAATGTTTTACCAAGTTTAAAGGCATTGATGTAAGTAAAATACTATAGGCAAATTCTGTATAGTTAGTTAAAGTTAACTTCAATCTATTATAATTACAATAATTGCTGCTGTTCTCTACTTCCAGCAGCCACTGGATGAGACTATTTTCAGCATTAGAAGAAAACAAGAAAGCAACTCTATCCCTGCCAGCAGCTCCATCTCCACATACAGGCTTTTCAAGAACACAGCAAAAGAGTATAGGATTATTGCCTTACCTCAATTTTTTCCCATATGGTTTCATAATTCTCTTGGTGTTGTATATCTTGCATCAGTTGATGAATTAAAGCTGATTTATTTGAAGGAGAAGTCTCATTCCCAGTGAGCTGTGTAGCAGCAGTTCTTTCTGACTTTTCTTCAATGTATTTTTTAATGCAAGATGCAGGCATACAAAGATCTTCATCAGAGAGAATATCACTGAGAGGCCCAGATTCAATACTGTCGCCTAAGGAGGATACTATATCACTTGAAGAACTTGGTGAAATTCTGCCCCTTTTTTTGTGCTTTTTTGTCTGGTATGTTGGATACATTTCTGAATCTGAGTTCATTTCTGACAGCTCCCAGTCATCAATGTTTTGAATGGTTTCCCTTCTGGGCTTTTGGGGCAGCAACTTGGTCAAATTTTCTAGTTTTAAAGCTAAAACTTCAGTCTGTTTGAGATGTGAAGGAAGTGCTAAATATTCATCAGATCCATACCACACCTCACTGTCCTTACTGGTTTTTTGTGGTGTTGAGGATAAGCTTTTATTTTTCTTTCTTCTCAGAAGAAGAGGGGATGAGTTGGAAAGCTCAGAACCAGCTGAAGAAGCACTCTTTTGGCTATGAGTTGGTGAACTGAAGGGCTCAGTTTTACTTTGTGATTGCCCATTTGGCTCTCTCTGGTTACAAGAATCTGATGATGCAGAAGAATCCGTTTCTGTCTCCTCCAGAGACTTAGAGTTATGAGAAGTAATCCCATTCTGTAGAGAACATCCTCTTTTCTTGGCTTGTGTTGATGGAGCTGTTTTACACATACTTCCAGGTGTTCTGTCAGTTTTCACTTTCTCTGGAGAATCATGGGACTTATTGTGCTTTGATTTTTCTTTACAAGTGTAGAAAGTAGACTTTCCTAGAATGATGGGACTGTCTTTAAAGTGATTATTTATAGTGTACTCAAGATTTTTATCACTTATTGTATTTAAGCAATCGTATGACTGACTAACTGCAGATGGACTGTTAGTATAGGTCGACTGTAAAGCCAGGCAAAGCTTGGACCTGTCTGGTGGATCTAACAATGAGGGTGTACTTCTACTCATTTCATTTTTAACTATTTGACAGATTTGCCTTTTTAAATCATTGGCTTCCATATAATCTTTAAACACATCATCTTTCAGAAATAGACCTCTTTTTGGCAATGTAGGCTGTGTAGGAGAGTCTTCATTATAGTTAAAGCAGTCTCTTATGGACCTCTTAGGTGTTGAATTTTCACAGTGAGAGTGTTTGATTTTTTCACCAGTGTGCTGTGGAAGATTGCATTCTGGATTCTTCGATACTTTGCTGTCAGTAGGTAAAACACCATTTGCTTTGCTGTCAGTAGGTAAAACACCATTTTCAGAGCAAGGTCCTTTAGAAAGAGAGGAATTTGCAGAAGAAGATGCTAGTGAGAGGTCATGTGATGCTTTCTTGTCTTTGCTTTCTTCTCCATCTTCTGCTGAAAGAGGTACATGATTTTCTTTCTCCTTCAATGCTTCATTACACTGGGAAGCAATGGAATCTGTTGCTACTGCAAGTAAACCCACACTTCTGATAAGTCCTGGAAATTCCTTATCCATCTCACTGTAGTTCCAGGATTCAAATGATTTTGCCTTCCCTTGACTGGAGGTCATATCATCCAGAGCACCAAGCAAATCCTCACTAGGACTGTAGTCAGATAGTTCAAATGCAGTAATACCACAATCCAGGGACAAGTAATTTTGAGAACATTTGATGGTTAACTGTCCAGAATCATCAACTTCAGTTAAAGAGTCAAGACGATCCTGAAATACACAAAGAAATGGTACTTTTTTAGAAAATTATTTTTCATATACAGAACACACAAAGTAATGAAGCAAAAAATAATTCCTGTGTTTCACTGCCTAATATCTAGAAAAGGATCTATCACTGACCTGCCTCTCTTTGCAGTACCCTGCAGATGAGGTACCCATTCTGAAGTATTTGGGAGCTAAAAATGGCAATAAGCTGAAAAATGCTTCCTTTCAGTCTGGTGCAGCAAGTTACCTAAAAACAGCAGTTCACCTTTTTATTGGTATTTTCCTTGTTTAATTCTGCTTTCAGTTTTACTTACTGTGTAGGTGGGAACTCAGAAATCCCATACAACAGACTTGAAATATTTCCTGTGTTAACTACCTCAAGCAGGAGGAAGAGTACCTTGGGGGCTGCTGAATGTACCAGTCTCCTTGTTAATCTTGTGATCTCAAAAATCCATGCTGCTCCACGGTCTTTCAGTTGATTGGCAGAATGTTTTTTCCAAGCATCATGTGGCAATGATGGACATTTGTTCCCATAATTATAAGATAGAGATTTCTAATTACATCTCACTTTTTTGTTGCATTATCACCTGAAAATTTATTTGCCAGATATTTAGAGCACAAATGAAAAACTGCAGAAGGAAAAGAAACTACAGCCAGGAACGCTAAGCCTCCAGCCTCCCCTTGTCAATATTTTCTCAGTGGAAGTCCTTCAATCTCAGAAACATGGACATAGCCAGAGGAGACCATCTCAGGTGGCAAATGAGATTTTAAGATCAAAGTCAAATTAGTGCTTATAGATATTTTGGTCTTATTTGAAGGACAGTAAAAAAAATCTGATGAGATTAAGGGCCAAATACTGCATGATAAATAACAATCATGGCAAAATTATATTTAGTATACAGCGTAAGCATATTTTCAATAGATCTTCTAATACATATACAGGACTTTTGCTTATAGAGACTACTTCAAAAAAAAAGCATCACGAAGGGGAGAAATTCATGTTCTAGGATTCTAACTTTACATGCCTAAATCAGTATACTGGTCTTTCTTTCCAGGTTTGTTCTCATTGTAGTTTTTTGAAGCAAACTCCTGAGTATCCACAATAGGTTTATGTCTGAATTATTCTCTGGAATGACTTGTCTCACTACATTGCCCAAATCCATAGTTGAAAGACCTTTAGCATCATGCTTGAAGAAGGTGAAATAACCAAGTAATCTCTACATCTCACTGTAAACTGCTTGGATTTGGTCTGAACAAGAAACATCTCAGTAAAGAAGGCTGTTGTTTGCCAACTCCCATAAACATAAAAACATACAATATCCAAGCCCTGTACTCCACCCACCCCCCCGCCCCCTTGCATTACTCAAAGTAAAAATAGAACAAAATCCTCCAGCTAAAAATATTTACAGAAAAAATTTACTACAAGGGTATTTATCAGCCATTGTCTTGGATACTGAATGTATCTCTTATTGAACATATTCTATCCAGATGTAGATCCCATGCCACAAATTTGGCATTGTCAACAGCTCAGAATTAAACGGGGAATTTTCTATAAATCTGTCAAATTTATATATTGGAGCTGCATTTGTTAAGGAAAATGGTGACTAAACAACCACTATTACATCTGCATTGTCCTTCTAATCTCAGGAAATTATTAGAAACTGTAAAGCCATATATAAATCAAAACCCTTTCCAAGGCCCTAAAAGCCTTTCTACTTTCTGAATAATGAGCTCCATTCCTTCGTCTCTTAAAAATGTGTTTATTAACTTTAATAAAATTTACAATCATATGTATTAAGCCATCTTGCTTGGTCATTTTCCAAGCAGCCTCTGAAATGTGTGCTTCGGATGAGTTTTATTTAATGCCAGTTAATACTGGCATTTCATTGGTTTTATCTCAGAAAAATATTTAATTTAATTATTTGTATGGCTACCAATACAAATGCCCTAGGTTTTTTTTTCCCTTTTCATGTAGAAATGCTTCCTTTAAAGGTCTCTGGGCTGTTTCCAATACTTCTTGTATTTATGTTTAAAGCCGTAAAATTCAGCCGGTTTTTTTACTTTTTCAAATGAACTTATTTAATGTGTAAGATATTTCTGTTTGAGAACATAGGGATTTGCTGTATTTTACCAAAGCCTGTTCTTTTTCTTACTTCCTGGTTTCTCAGTTCTGACATACAACTCAGGCTGCACAGAACTTAGTTTTCTTTCCTTCTTAACTATCTCTGATTAATTCCTGAAGGAGAAATGGTCCTTCAAAATCTTAACTCTTCAAAGTTTTTTTTTATTAAAACAATTACTTTCTTAATTTTGCATCTCTGCCACAGCAGACAGCTTGCATCATTGTTGCCTCTATTTCCTCCAAGCCGTAAAGTTTTGTGTGCCCTTTCCCGCTGTATCCTGCTGGGTGTGGCACTGCTGGGACAGCCTAAAGCACACTTACTGCCTGCTCAGTGATGAGCTGGGTACCTAACCAGGCCAGTCCAGCCTGTGCTGTACACTCGTGGATTTTGGTAGCTACTCTGCCACGGTTATCCCTGTCCATTATGCTGAGGACAGCTTGTGCATATTTATGGGTGATACGGCTACAGTGTAAATACAGCCCAGATGGGGCTGTGATTGATTGTGCATTCTGTGAAATGACAGTGAATATTAGCATGATCAAACAGTCTCACTGAACACCAAAGAAACCTTGGCACTTCACTTCTTCTAAGGAACTCCTTGGTTAATGTTGGCTGCCAAAGCTGCTCTTCAGCATCATGCAGAACAGAGTAGACTTAAGGAATGAGCCAAATATTTTGTGAAATTATAGGTTCATGAACTACAGAAAAGCATAGCATGTGAAGTTTGTTCAGATCAAATTTCCTTCTGGCCCAGTGTCTTGTTTCTGCATCATTTCAAAACATTTTCTGCTAGCTGAGCTCAAAGACATGGGTATATATACACAGGCCTTCTACACACATTTCTACCCTCACTCCCAGATTCTACCAACCATAAGGAACAGCCTAGGGATTTACTCATCTAGAGGTTACAATTCCTCTAATCTTTGCTCAGTTTTCACATTTTTTTAAACTTATTTGCACTTCTAAGTGTCCTACACTAGTGAATTCCAAAATAGAATTCATAACTGTGTGTGAAACCTTCCTTCTTTTAATTTCAAACCAGATGAGTTCTCAGTCTTAGGAGAGAAAATAAACTGGCATTCCTGGTTCATAACCCCAAAGGGGTACTGAAAATTAGGAGGATGTTTCTCCAGGGAATATCTATCTGTGTGGGCAAAGGTTTCTAGATTTTTTCAAACGGACTCACTATTCGCCTATGCGTGAAAATCCCTAAAGGAAAATATTTGTATCGTGAGGCACTTACTAGTCCTATAATGTAGTCATGTCTGGGAAAGGAGGGGGAGAAACACCAAAAAGATATGATTGTAGGAGTAGATACAATTGCCCCTACATTCTATTTTATTTATTTTTTATATTCATCAACTAAAGCCATTATCCTCATAAATATAATACCTCATAAAAAGCTGGAATACCTCAAGGTTAGAAACCGCAGAGCAATTTCTGTGAACCTATTCAAGCAATAGGGCAGAAACGTGATAGCAACTTTGTGTCCCTGCTATTGCTAGCTATTAAATTTATGAAATATTATTTATGTTTTAATTGAGGTGGATAAAAGGAATGATGTCAGTATATTTTGTCTTTTATATTACCATGTAAGCCTACCTGGCAACATGTGTTTTCCCCTCTGAAAAACAATCTTTGCTTCCCCAGTCAGTCCTTTTCTCTATAGCAAGGATGTTTTTATAGCAGTTGTAATCAGATCCAGATGGAACATTTCCTGTTCCTTAGGACCTGAATATGCACGTTCTTTATGTCTTGAAATTACCATGACCTTGTCATAAAATAATGACTTCCCACTAAATCACAAATCTGAATATTAAGACAAGAGTAGATTTCCTTCAGACTTGCCAGCAGTTTACCAGCAACAGCAAAGCAGAAACTGAATCTGAGGCAGCCAGGTATGTACACACCAGGAAGAGGGGGTGTGGAAGGTGGGCCTGGGCATCTCTAGGCATTGATTTCTGGACCACCCACTTTGTTCTGCCAAAGACAAATATAAAACCCAACATGGAGCAGAGAAATATTCACCTTCTCTTTGAACTTGAGTGACATGAAATTCAGGACATGTCTAGGGGACTTCTGACTTCCTCTGTAACACAGGTCATAGAATTCACTGCATTGATCTAGAGTTCTCTTTCTGTAAATGCATCTAATCATAAAAGCATTTTATCTTAATCTTAGATCCATCAAATGAAAAATCTTCTACATGCCATCTATTAACCATTAATTACCCTATTAAAAATATCCATCTTCATTAAGTTTAAAAAATTAGGCCAGTAGTGTCCTTCTAAGTTAAATTAGTAATGATAAATTCAAAGGAAAAGGCATTTTATTTCAATGAACCCAGGTTTACAAACCATTTACGTGTGTGAATTTGGCATACTATCAGAGTAGACAATTTACGATTCTTTCATCTTTGTTTCTCAGACAAAATGTGTGACTGCTTAAAGGCAGAATGCAGAGTTACCACTCAAATAAAAGACCGTCCTCTTGCTATAAAAGAATGTTGACCTAGGCTGGAAAGTTTTGGAAACACTTTGTAAGCTTCAGATTTGTGTATGCAGGCAGGAAGTGTCTAAACTTTCACTGAAGAAATCACTGCAAACTGAAATTAACTTTTGAATTGGCTGTAAACCTTAAATACCCGAGTGATCAGATGAACAACTTTGGAATGGATGCACCTCTGTAAGTCTTTCAAATCCTTTCTGAAAAATATGTCAATCAAGAGAAAACATTGCTAGCCACTAGCATGACAGTTCTGAAAGTTGATCTTAATTTGCACTAATTTGGTTCAACAAGAACAGGTATCAGATGAAGATTTTAAAAAAATAATAATTTTAAAAAAATTTAGCAAAATATCTAGAAGTAAGTCATCCTTAGAACTATCATCCTAGCAATTTTAAATGTGCAAGAGGGATGAGCTGCTTTGAACACAGAGGAAATTCTTTTAATTGGATGTAGTTACTGTACCTCTTTAGTCTCTTCAGAAAACGCTTGCAGAATATCAGTCTGCCTGGTGTAGTTTCCATTGGCGTCTTGTAGTCCCTGGAGAATACGCTCTCTCAGAACCAGGACAGAAACACGTAGCTGGTGCCAGAGTAGTTGCACTGTATGGATATCAACTATCACATTGACAGAGTAAGACAGAAGCTTCAGGGAAAACTCAGTCTCTAGCAGAGCATGAATTTGTTCAACGTGATCAGATATATCTTCACAAATATCCTGTAATGGAAAAATAAAGTAGATATTTAGCTGTGGGCATGGTCCTTTCATGGATCAGATCTACTTTTCATGTACTTTTAATGAAATGCAGAATAGATATTTTTCATAGAGGAAATATACTGTAATTAATACATACAGACTTTTTTCTCTTTTTTTTTCATGGCAATGCTGCAGCAACTGAACCAGCAGCTGTCCCGTTTGGCAGAACAGCTCAGTAAGTGCAGAGATAGCATACAATAAAGACGGATGGCACAACAAGATCACATGAATCAGAAGCAGAAAACTAACACCATAAAGGGACATCCTAGAAGACAGCAATAGGAATGAAAGTGGTAAGATTTCCAGGAGCTGTCTCCCTCTCTGCTACACACACACACACTCACATACACACACACACACGCACACACACACTCTCACATACACACACACACACACACAGAGGTTAAAATGCAAAGAATCTGGTCTGTGCCATCATCAAAAAAATTCATTTGGACAGAATTCAAATCTAACCTCTATAACCAAGCAGGACAAAAGTCTGGGATAGACTCAACGGGAATAAGCTATTTCTGCTACCCATTGCTGACTGTGGTGGTGACAGGATGCTGATTTTTGTATAGTCTTGCTCTGGGGACAAAACTGAGCGAAAGATGGGTGGAAAAGGAGAAAGGGGGAAAACAGAGAAGCTGCAAACAGCTGTGTTGAGAAAGGAAAAAGAAAATATGGATTACCAGGTTATAAAGCTAAACTTTTGATGGGATGGTATCCTCCAAATCTAGAATTAATTACAGATTACTATGGTTGTGCTGCATACAGAGTAAAATAATTTCAGTCTACTCTTCATTTTCTTTGTGAAAGGACAAGTCACAATAATAAAGAACATTTAGACATATACTATTTAGGAAACAACACTCTATAACAATTCTGTGAAAACAATGTGTAAAAACATGATATATACAAGTAAGGAAATGTGATTAAAACACTAAAAAAAATTGGCACTGAACTCTAAAAATTTTTCTCTTACATCTCTGCCAGCAATGTGAAGTGACTGAGATCAGGGTGACTTAATAGCATACATAAATCCAAGACCTATTTCTTAAAAAAATACCTAAATTTAATTCAAACCTTCAGAAATCTCATTTATATAGATAGATAAATAGATAGATAGATATGGATATAGATCCAGGTAAAAGTGAGAATAATCATAATTTTGCATTTCAAATTTGCTATTGAAACAACTCTATCAAATAATTACAATGAAATTTTGTGTCTCGGTGATACTCTTGGGGATTTGTATGGCAGTACCATAACAGGAAAATCAGTAATTATATCTAAACTAATAATACTGTCATACTTAATTTCTTTAAGTTCGGATTTGGCATCTTCAGTATGAAAGTAAAGACAAAGTATTGAATATTTAATTGCACATATGTAACAAATTAAACCAAAATCAGATCTCTAGATAATATTAAATAATTTTGTACGATAGATAGTACAATATTAGCTGTTATCAGGTGCTGTTGGTAGTTACTCATTTTAATGAAACAGTGACAGTTACATCAAGTCCTCTGCAGGAGACGTTCTCAGAAATGCCAGATGAGCATAAAACTTTGGAATTTCAATGAGCAGACCATTGCATCTGCCTTGAGAGAAAGGCAATAGCTCTTCCGCTGTGTCCTCAGACCCCTTGCTGTAACAAGCAGTGTCTGTATTTACAAGTACAGCACACACAGCCTCACCTGCCAACATGTAGTGCTGCAAGTGCTCAGGGCTTCCAATATCCAGGTGAGCAAATGGACACTCCAGCTACCAGATTAGCATGCTCATCTAATGCTACAGACACACAGAGCTAAAACTCTCTGAGCTTTGGAAAAAGTTCATTTTATCCATTTAGCCAACTTCAACTGACACATGACTGAAAAGCATAGCTGTAATTCTGTGTTGTTTCAAATGTTTTAAAGAATATTTCCAATTAATTAGTATAACTGAACTTGTATTCACTTCTGTAAGATTGTTAATGTTTTTTTCCTCTTGGCCATAATAGAGTTTAATTTTAATTTCAGTGATTAAAAACAGACTGTGTCCAGTAGCTGTAATTTTGTAAATTAGACTCAATCTATAGAAAAATACTTAATATGCTTCATTTAGACTTTTTATGTGAATGAGCTCAAAGATATGCCAGACTCCAAGTTTTTGATATTTTCCAGCTTCATACATGCAGTTACATGCTGAATTCAGGTACCATATGAATTCTCAGAGTGGTTGAAAACAAAGCCATAAGACAAAAGAACTATCAATGAACAAGTCTTCTGACAATTGTCTTCTGACAATTGTTTGATAATGTACTGAAAATATTGGCTAATTAATCTAGATAATACTATAAGTCAAGAATTCAGACCCACACTTCAAAAAAGTTTTCTCTTGATGTCCCATTATGCTAACTACCAAAGCATCTCAAATTTCCGAAGTAGACAAAATTTCCACAAGAAACCAACTTTATACTGCAATGCAAATCCCAGCACCACTAGGGGTTTGAAAGAAGCAGATATTCAGGAACATATGCTTTTAATTATTGCATGGCTTGCTAGAAGTTACTCATTTTCCTCAAAAAGCAAAGTCTATTTAGTTACGGACTACTGTGGCACACAGCAACAGCCAAGTGCTTTATGTACTAACAAGGTAATTAACAGCTCCTTACAGCTTCAGTAATGTGGAAAGAACCTAAGCCCAAACTTGGTCACATCCAAGATCACATTCTCTGATCTTATCATGTAAGACAACCATATCAGTAAAAGACTAAGTACCAGCTCTTAAAGGATTTAGGTTATAGGCAGAATGGGTGGCTTACATAAAGCTTGTAAAAAAATAATTTAGGCCCCTATTAAAACCCCCTTTATTTGATTTTATCTGTCATATGATGGTGTGAAGGTGAAGGCCGTGCCAATGACAGAATAACTGTCATTAATAACTGTCATTGTAAAGGTTAATGCTAGCCTTCAGGAGAAAATAATTACAAAGAAATGCTAAGTTTTGCCATGTAAGTTAATTCTGATTTATGTTCAGCAGAACAGCATTAATAAAGCTGAATCCTATTTACTTGCATCTTTTCTCTGCACTTACCTGCGTAGAAACCAGTGTATCAAGAGGAAACAGTATAATGTCAAATCCAGTTGACATTTTCTAGTAAAACTTTTTCTTACTACTGTACCTGATGTCTAGATTTACATGTAATTCAGTAAAATTAAATAATTACACCCATCACGGCTTCGAATTTAATAATTTTCTGTAATAATTAATGCCGTTCAAATAGTGCACAAATATGTTATGTTACATTATGTAAGTTCACAATTTTACTGAGGCTCAGTGTCAAGACCTGGTACAATATGGTTTTGTTCTCCTCATCCTTCCTAACCCCTTGTAGATGACAGTGTTAGATAAAGCAAAACCAGCAGAACACTGTTTTGTGCCTTTTTACATATTGTATTTATAAATAAAGAACAGCAGTATCACAAGATAATACCTAAATGCTGCCATGAGTGCCAGCTGCTCTTACCAGAAGTGGCGGGTAGATAAAATAAGTCATGCACTTTTAAGTAATAATCTGTTGGCATCTATTTGTAAATAAGCATAGTTCCAGGTCATTGGTAATAATATAAAGCCTATACATATAAGTGTGCAAAATCTTCCCCATTTTAACAGTATATAGTTTCGCATCAGAAGATATTATAATCTGATTTTTAGAAAGCACCATTTCCAAAACAATTTTTATAATCATTAATCTCACATGTCAGCTAGGCATTTTTATTTTTACACATTTTCATTGTGGTATTAAAGTAAAGATTTTGTCATCCTCTCGTGGGCTTTCCTGTAGCACTGACTGTGGAATTTCTGAGGCTGCAGAGGTTGTACCCCATTTGGCTGCCAACTGCCCACTTCACTCAGTCTTCAGACAGCTGATCCTGTAATTTGCAGCTGCTGAATCCGTCAGCCTGCGCATAGCCCTCCACATCAACTAAAATAGCCTGAACTGCAAACACTGCAGTAGATGAAGAAAAAGCGCATAAACAAACCCACAAGAGTCAATGAAAACAGCTTTGATGTTGACTTTTAAAAATATTTTCTCTCTGGTCTTCAAGAAATTGTGTTAAGATGTACATTAAACCACTGAAAGATGAAAGGTTGGAATATGTTGCTTTAGAGTTAGTATCAGTGACAGGGAAGCTGTACTGGAGATTTTGTTCTTTGATCTTGCAGTGAAACCTCTGCAGGAAAAACAGATTGCTACTGCATCTTACAACTGCTGTACATGCAAACATAATCTATGATTTAAGAAAATGTCTATCTATTTGGTCTTTCCTTTTAAGTGCTGTTTAATTCCTCAGAAGACAAATATTCCAATCAGAATGTACAAAGTCTTCTCTTTAGAAAAAAAATTCAGAATATATGCCACAGGTTTTTTAGATTTGTTACTTTTATTGAACTTGAAAATTATAAATTAAACTCTTTCTCTGCACTACCCGTTTATGCTTATGCATCTTTTAGAAAGGTATTTTTCCTTTAAAATGCACTCTGACTTCTCAAAGAATTGGTTTCTCTTTCATCCCTACCTGCTGTATATTCAATGTTATAATAAGGATAAACCTGTTCTCTTCTATTATTGGTGAAACCTTAAGAGCAAATGCTACACAAAATTTTTTGCAGCTATTTTTAAGTAAACAATTAAGTCAAACAAAATAACCATACATGAAAAATCCAGACTTTGAATAAGCAAAATCAACTGCCAGGGAAAGACCTGGACTGACTTTGAGTTACCATATAGTCAAAAAGTGTTTGAAGTACTAAAGTAGTGTAGCTGGTATGGCTGTGGCATTCAGTGACTAACAGAAATGAATGCGTTTTACTGGGTGAAGAATGCAAAGGAAAGCAGCTACCAGGAGAGTTCTGAGATCACTGGCCCTGCCTTCTCCTCCATCATTTTCTGCACATTATTCTCTTTTCCAGATTGGCTTTTATTTTGATTAATTTACTCTCATTATTTTAAATGAGCAACATTTTAATTATTGCAAAATTCCAGTAAGTGGATCTAAGATGACCCACTTTCTATTGTACAAATATTGGCATTGAAAAAGTCTCAAAAAAGTTTTGAAAATAAATATTGAGTTTGGTGAACTCTAAGTAGGCATGTTTCTACTGTGTTTTGTTATCTCAGGAATTGGTGAGTTACATTCTTACATCACTGTACTTAGAAATAGTGTGAAAGAGACATCAGATCATCGGTTCTTTAACAGAGCTGCTAAAATAGTAATGGTTTCTATGTGATTGTAACAAACACAGATTTTCTGTGGAATAATTTATTAGTTGTTTATGTGATGTGTTTTATTTGTTTGTTTGTTGTGCAAATATATTGGTTGACTATCTATCTACAAGGAAAATGAGCAAGAAGAAAGGAAGATATGATATCACATGCTAAGCACTTCAGGCTGAGGAATAATGCCTGAAATGTTAATGGTGAAACTCCTGTCTTGGGATTCCAGCAATTTGCATTTGTTTTGCCATATGGATCATTGCTGGGGCCAAAGGATCAAACATACTGGGAACATGCAAAAGGATCCTTTTGTCCAGAAAGAGGGCAGTTGCTGCTGGAAGTTATTCCAGCTCACTTGCCAGGACCAGCTGCACTGTCTTACAAACCTAGGCCAGCCTGTACCTTTTCTGCAGGAGGGAATGGCTGCAGGGAAGAGAGACGGCTTTCAAATGTTTATTTCCCCTATTAAATTTAATCAGTAATTTAATGGAAAAAGTCCTTCTGAACACAGCATTCACCACAGGCCAGATTCTTAATTAAAGGGAGCGTTTAGTTCACCCAGGAAGCTTCAGATAGCTGATGCACAAAACCACTCTAAGGCCTGGGGTGGAACTGGAGAGTCACAGGAGAAGTTATGGCAGTAAAATGAGGCACATCAGAACTGTATTGAAAGAGTGTAGTGTAAACAAATCTGGGCTAGCCACTTCTGGGATATTCCTGACAACAGTAACGTTAGCGCATGAGTTGCATTTGTGTGAGAAACTGCAAATGCAAGGTGAATATAGCAAATAAGTTGCTGTGGGAAGAGATGCAACCCCTGCAACTAAATATTGTTTTTATATTCCTGAACTTCCACTGGTTCTACTGTGCAATCTGCCTACAGCTACAACCTAAAAACCCTTTGAAAGACTCAGAATAAGAGATATATTCTTGTATCCCCAAGCCCACAGTGCCTAGAGAATCTTCCTATTAAAGTTATCACTGTACAACATTCCTTCCAGGCATAACTGTACAAATTTTCATTTATCTTACTTTAAGCATGTTAAAGCAAACTGATTTTTATCTAGGGCTAACTTTGAAAATTTTAAAATAATTAAAACTTGATATAAAATGTTATATTTGTGCTGACTGAAGTCTGGTTTTGCACTACGCTCTGGAAGACATCATTGCACAGGTACTCTAGAACAGTTCGTTCAAGAAGATAAATAGTACTGAACTGTGCGATAGAGTAGCAGGTTTTGTTTCTAGCTACTTCTGACAATAAAGGAAAAATACCAAACTCTTATGAAAACCTAGTCAAGCAAGTGGTGGTAGAGGTAAATTTGGGAATAAAAATGCATTTTCCAAATGCCTTTTCATTGGATAATGGTAATTATATATATATATCTAAATTACATTGATTATTTAAGACCACAAAGAAATGAGAAAAAGTTATGAGGTAGCTTTATACTAAGCACACTCATCATGTATTATATATTCATATCTCTAAGTGGAATATCTATTCATGTCTGAAATGGAAGAGAGACAACGTATTAAAACATCCTTCAAATACCTTGTAGTTCTCTTCACATAACTCTACAGCTTCTACCATAATAGAAGAATGTAGAACGTATTTTCCAATTCTCTTGATACCTACCTTTGATTCTTACTTTTTTTGCGCTCTTTACCAGCACTTTCTTGCTTTCTGTATACATATATACTAAGTGTAATTTAAAAGCATTTCTAACTATTTCAAATTACCCCACACAAATAAAAACTGAGCATGCAAATGGAAGTACATTTTACTCAGAGTGAACATATACACTCTGTAGTAGCTAAGCCAACCAGTTCTTGGTAGCCTGGCCAGGACTAGGTAGTTTCTGACATTGTAGAGAGTAGTTCACTGGCTATGCGGAAACCCCTACCTCCATTTCATGCAAGACGTACAAAAACTTAATGTGACAAAAAATCCTGTCAGCTATACGAAGAATCAGAAAAAAGACCACTCCTATTATTCAATCGTAACTTCTATAATTTTATCTACAATATGAAATAAATAGCAGAATTCAATGCTATTGTACTAACAGTTCAATAATTTTCCAGCAAAACTGGTTATTCTTTTGAAGACATTGAATTTCAAACATCTATGCTGGCAAATTATTACCCTGACAGCTCAGCTTTGAATGTGTCCCACTCTTGTTCTCTCCTCATTTTTAGTTTGAAGAAGATTTGGAATTAGTCTTGGCATAGAAAAAGAAAATTTCTATAATTGTTTAAGTTTTCTGCAGGGCCATAGGGTCTTCACTGTCTGAGCTCTATTTTCTGGTGAGCCAATCTGTTTTTGTTGTTTCGACAAGAAAATAGGTGCATCTACCTTAAAATATTTTTTCAGTTTATAGACTTCTTTAGAAAGACTCTGGTTTTTACTAAATTCAATAGATGTAATTAGGGTCTTCAGGAACAGCTGCTCTTAAGAGTTTAGGTAAAAGAGAAAAATTTCTTGGAAAAAAGTCTCGTTCTTGAAATAATGAAGTTTTAAATTATGAATAAAATGTATCCCTACAGAAATAGCACAAAGTATTTCGGGCAGCAATGAACTACTGAAACATAAGATATCAGAATAAATAAATAAATAAATAAAAGGAACTTTAAGTTCACACAGGGCAAAAATCCAAGCCTTCTGCATAGACATGCAGAATATAACAGAAAAATTTTAATCAAAATATTTTGACTTGCTTAAGCCAAAGAATGCTAACCTCATTCACTCTCTTTGACTGAAGCTCACTGACTATAACAGAATGTAATAAAGGTGGTGAGACTCTGCTCTCATCTCAAATGAGATAGGAAGAGTCAGCAGTGAAGAACTACCATCTGTGCCAGGTCTTCTATATGAAACCTGATAGCGTGATAGGAAGTTTTCAAGATAAGTGGCTGTTTATATCATTGCAGCTAAGCCTCCAAGAGCTTCTGTGACATGTTTTTGAAGTTATTTTCCATCAGTCGTTATTTAGGACAGCAAAAAGGACAGAAACTGTCTTGTTCTTTATTACCAGACTTCGCTTTATTGGTTCCCTTTTATGTTGTTCAATGAATCATAGAATCATTTTGGTTGGAAAAGACCAAAAGCTAACATTTAATCAATGAACTCTTATGGGGATTACTGAGATTTTTTCGCTTGATTTAGAAACATGGAAAAGAAGCGTTAGAGTCTATCTTGCATGCTGCTTGATGTTTGTGACCTTCCTGCCCTCTCTCCTGAACAACAAATATTCAAGTCAGCTGGAAAGCCCTGGTAGATCTCCCAATGAGTTGTAACAATTACAAAGCACTTAGAGCATCTGGAGGCACTTCCTGTAGTCTGAAAGAGCTACCACCTACCCAGCGTACCAGGAGGCTTGTTCCATTCTGGATATCACTTACTGTGTTGTAAGAGTCAGGGTTAGAATGTATAAAGTGGTGCTAGAAAAAAATGAAAGAAAGAGAGAGAGAAAGAGAGAAAGAGAGAGAGAGAAAGAAAGAAAGAAAGAAAGAACCTCACATACCACAAACAAACAAACAAAAAAACAAAACAAAACAAAACCACCTGTATTTGCTATATTGAGGAAAAACAACTTGAAAGACTTTAAGAAAGCTATTTTACATACTTAACATCCTAAGTGAATGAAGAAATAAAGGAACAAATTTTAGGGAAAAAATTATACGTCTTAAAGACATCTAAAATGTACAAGATTTTTATTCTAATTTCAATTCTGAAATTGCACATGAAATTTCTTGCTTTAGTTACAGAAAGAGCTCTTTGAGCAGACTAATCAAGTCCTTTATCACAGCACAACGGAATGGTTTGGATTGAAAGGGACCTTAAAGACCATCTCATTCCAACATCTCTGCCATGGGCAGGGACACCTCCCACTAGACCAGGTTGCTCAGGGCCCCATCCAGCCTGGCCTAGAACACTTCCAGGGATGGGGCATCCACGGCTTCTCTGGGCAACCTGTTCCAGTGCCTCACCACCTTCCCAATAAAAAATTTCTTCTTAATATCTCACCTAAACCTATTCTCTTTCAGTTTAAAGCCATTTCCCCTTGTCCTGTCACTGCAGTTCCTGATGATTAGACAATACATTAAAAATTGTTCCTCATTAGTTTCTGATATGTACAACATAGGTCACAGAGAATGTTCCTGTGGTTTTTGACCTGAAATGCACTAAAGACAAAACTAAACAAAAAAATCCTCTAATTTACATCCACAAAAGGAAAAATAGGGTAGGGGTTTTTGCAGGCTTTTTTAGAAGGAATATAATGGAGATTAAATTGGAAACCTGTAATTATGGGACTGGCATGACATTCGGACCTATCTGAACCACTGAAACCACACGCTTACATGGGACTAAACATACAAAGCAACTAACATATATTAACTAGTATTTCACACTATCTGATTGTTTCCAAATCTCACTTTCATCCCACATGTGTATAATATTAATACAGATGTATATTTTAAAGTCTGCTTATAGTATCTTCTTTTAAAACAAAATCATATCTATAATATCCTTGAATTTTTGATTTAGATGTAAAAACTGTGCTGTATGAGTAGCAAATGATCACAAACTCAGATTTTCCACCATATTTGCAGAACATTGGTCAGAAATACTTCTAACATAAGCTAGTAATATTTGCCATATCTACAACACTTCTTTATAATTACGTTGTCTCAAAGGAAGCTAAAATTCTCTGTTATTAATAATAATGCTTGTTCTGGCTGCTTATAAATATAAGCGTGACTGACATTAGGTAAAAGAGAAAAATTTTAATTTTTAATTAAAATTTAATTATTTTTGAATATTAAAATTTTAATAACTATTTTAATACTATAATTGGGTCTAAATATTTAATTTTAAAATTAGACATAATATTTTCGTTAGAACTACTCAAATACACTATACTTGTAATTTAGAAACATGTTACAACACTGTAGAGCACATTCCAGCAATATATTCCTACAAGGAATATTCCAATGTGACAGTTCTGAGAAGACAGCTTGTGCTCTATTAGGATAATTCTAATGGTGCCGATTTTTGGCTTTACAAGAGAATTTTCCAGTGTAAAGCACTGACACCCTTAATGGCTTTTAAGATGTTGCTGCTTGAGAAAGCACTTGTGCATTACACAGTAGGCCTGAAGTGCCTTGAAAGAAGGAGGAAATGAGCACTGTTTATCTAAATATTTATTCATTTTATATATACATCTGCATATATATAGGCAAATATATTTATTACATGATGCTAACTGGAATAAGATCCTTGATTTATAAAGCACTTCCTAGTCAGTGTCATTTGCATCTTTAGGAAAGCAAGACAGCATAGCCTGTGAGACAAATTGTTTCTTGGCTGACTAAACAGTTTTATCTCTGAACAGGCTGGTTCTTTATATGCCACTTTATTTTCAAGCTAAAGAGATAAGTTATAAATTATCTTTGTCTAGACTGTACTTTCAGTGATGAGTGTAACTCTCGCCACTGTGCAGGCTCAATGAGAAAGAGAAACGTTGTTTCCATGCCTGGGCTTGTTAAGCAATCCTTTGAAATTCAATAGCCAAACTGGTCTGTACAGGAGTTAATGAACCTAAGTGGCTTCAAGCTTCTAATGTGTGTTTGTGCGTTTTAGTCACGTGTAAATATTTCTATTTCCTGCAAAAATAGTCATCATCCATTGAGCCTTGAACTGAACACTAAATTTAGACAAACTCTTTTATCTTCCTCTGATAATAAGATTCACAATAAATGGCATTGGATCCCTGAATCGTGGCATTCTGAAATATAGACAGGGAATAGGAAAGGTAAGTGGCACATAAATTGCACGTGTTCCTATTTCCATGTTCTTCTTGTAACAACTGGGCTGGCTCTGCAGAGCCCTAGGTGGGTCACAAGCTTTGCTGTGAGATAAAGCAGCCGTGCTGCTGCTGGGCTGGATGTGAGCCTGGAAATACAGTAACCCCTGGAGCTAACAGCCCTGCCAAAGCCTGGCTCGCCCTGCCCAGCAAGGGCAGCTGCACCGGCTCCACCCCCTGCACCAGCAGTATGGAATGCCCGTGGACACCGAGACTAACTCTGGTGGGTTTCATTGTACAACAATCTTTACAGTTTTACTGTACAACAATCTTGAAAAGAACACTTGCAGTGGCCCTGACCACAAAACTGTGATTTCTAGTCTGGGACTCGTAACAAGAAACACCCCTCCCACCCACACACCCCAAAAGCCTGTGTTCTTAGGGGCTCCAGTATCTTTTGTATTTTCAACACATTTCAAAAATACAGTATACTTCTGTGCAGGTAATCTTCTAACATAACATTACATCCATAAAGCTGTAGAAAAACAAAAACTATTTTCCTTTTCTTGACAAGCCACAGTCAGGTCAGCCAATCTTGGCAAATTTGGGTAAAATGGAAGGAGCATTGGTATTTTAAAACAATCTTTTATTTCTCTTACAGCTCCTAAATATTGACGCCTTTTCACAGACACATTTTCACCACTTTATCAAGAATTTTGGGAGAAACTGAGTCAGTCTAAGCCAATGGGAAGCTTGGTAAACTGAGAATTCTTGAAATAGTACTGATAACAGCATGTCTGTCAACCTAATATATTTATATATCCCCCTTCATCCATTCTCTTAAAATTCTACCAACTATAATTCAATATCCTGCCCAACATTAATCAAACATGTCCTACATTAATCAAATATTAATATGTTATGTAGAACATTGTGACTCCTCTCAGCCATTACTATAAATTAACTTCCAGCAAGAAGACATACTAAAACCTGTACCAACAGTTTAGCTCTTTTAATAAGGGGTCAAGGGAGGCCATAGTGCTTAATAGAGGTGTATCACACTCTGAGCAAGAAGGATGACAGAACATTACAATTGCTCATTGTAATGACCTTTTCCCAAAACATTAACCTTACCTTCCTTTGAATTTCAAAGTGTGAAGAATTCCTAAAATTTACCATTACTGTTTATATTTCATTATGTCTTTTACAACTTCAGATGGCATCAGGATCATCAAAATAATTCATAAATTGCAGCCTAAGAATTTTATAACTTATGAAAACCATTTTGCAGACTTAAAATGAAATTCAGGTAATAATCAGAATTGAACTTTACACTTTCTGATTTTGTGTCTGAGGTAAGGACACTGCAAAGACAAAGTAAACCAGGAGAAATATTAATTCCTGAGAAAGTTTCTTCACTTATCAATACAGACAACAGATATGAAAGAGACAATTACTATACCAACTATGTATCTCATTCAAGGCAATCACATCAACATTAAAAGCAAAATCCGTTTGCACAAAACATTATCAAGTCAGAAGAAAAGCAAAAGAAAACACCACTGCAGAAGTGACAATAAATGAAACATAAGTCGAGATGAAGGAATTCAGAAAGCAAATTTTAAAAAGAAACCTCTACATGGCAAAGACCGTGAGCAATAGCAAGCAGTTTGAGCATGCAGGGGACTGCTCTCCAGCATGAACCCAAGAGTGCTGAATAGGGATGAACAGCAGATCCACTTCAAAATGATACTCCCAAACCAAACTAAAATGGTAATATAGACATGCCCACAGAAGAGCAAAAACACCTCTCTAGTTTTTCTTTGGAACAGAATGAATTCAGACTCCTACTTTTCCGATTCATTTCAATATCTGAAGCAGCACTCAGAAAAACATATGAAATGGAGCAATAGGTACCTGCTACACTTAGTATAGTACTAAGCACATAAAGATGTAGCAGAATTTTCCACTCCTTTCTGAGCTTTAAATGAAACTTTCACAAATAGCACTTTGGAGAAGAATATGGCAACTGCCAGTATAGAGATGAAAGTACTAATTTGTTTAGCCAGCAAAGTCTAAACAAGAGCAATTGGCCACTGATGCATGGGCAGCTGAAGAGCAAAAATAAAAACCTTTTAAAAGTCAGTGAAAAATTCCTATCAAAATAACAGATGCAACTGCTGCCATAATCTATGGGCTGATTTCCCATTCTTCTGGCATGTTGTAGAAGCTACACATCAGTCAACAATTCTCTATCCAGTGCCAACTTTTGCTTCCGAGAAGTCAAAAAGCTTTATCATCTTAATCCAATGCAAATCTTTGAAGAAAACATTCTTGGCTAACTAAAAAATTCCTGAACTTTTCCTGTAGATACAATTTCAAAAGAATGAATAAGTTTTCAGAGAGAACAGATGCTTTTGAGCAGTCTGAGCATATTCCTCAGGATATGGCACACATAGAATTTTGTAAGCTGAGAGCAAAACTAAGACAAAGGGCCTTTGGAAAGCATACAATTTTCAGAATACTTTTTAAATAGTCTACTAAACTAGTGCAACTGCAATGAACACCGGATTGTTCAGGACATTAGTCTCCTTGTGAAAAGCTACAGAATTTATTAAAGTTCTAATGGAAATAGTAAAATCTGCATACAATGATGAAGTTCCCTGTTTTCTATTACTTACATTATTTTCAGTCTGTTGGTTTCCTAAGCCTTTACTAAACACTTCTCTTTATAATATAGGTCAAAACTGTAGCCAAAGTAATGCAATTATAATCTTAAAGTGCCTATTTCTAATTATACTGTGACCTATAAAAAGTTAGCTGAGTAATGTCTAACAGAATAGAGAAGATTGAGCATTAAGTTTCACCTCAACACCCACAAAAAAGCTAAAATCTCCACATGGAAACAGGAGACCAAGAGCTTTACACATGACAAGCATCTATTTTACCTTTCAAAGTGAAAGGTTTTAATTGTTTAAGCCTAAGACTGTGATTGCAGAAACTTTACAGTGTAGAAGAGGGAGTGAAAGAGACTTAAGAATTCAGAAATCTACATCTACAGAGAAAAAATCTGTCAGTTTTGCAAGGTAGATTCACAGTGCACAGGAAATGCACTGTATTGTTTCAAACCAAACACATTTAGGAAATACTTCTAAAGAACTTGAAAACCAACTGATTTATAACAAATTCTTTTATTTATAAAGAAAATTCAAACTGAAAATTTATTGCTTTACGCTTTTTTAGCATTTTGCAAAACATTTCAGCTTAATGGTGTCTTACCTCATTTATACTGGAAGGAGAGCTTTCGGGTATCAGCTTTGCAAAAAAAAGACTGTCCCATTTCCTTTCCTCAGCTAAAGGAGTTACATGCAACCAGTAATTCAAAAAACATATGTCTGTTTAAAAGACAGACAAGTAAGCCATAGATGATCTGTAACCCAATCCATCTTCAGTGCAGAGTCAACAGCTTTTGTTTTACATTAAGTATAGAGAATTGTCTGCTGCCTCTACCTGTGTTATTGTGCAGATCAAGTTTAGGCCTGTCTGTTCTTCCCCTGCACGTTCCGAGCTACAGTAGTGATTTCTCAACATTCAGGTCTGCTGTGTGGCAGCTCACTGAAATTTCAGCCGACACTTGGAGACTTGCAATTAGCAAGGTTATTTTAAGCACTGACCTAAGTTCCAGCAGAATGTTTATGGCATTATGACAGGAAGGAATCTAGTATCATATCAGTCACTTGGTTACCTTGTAAAGCTGATCTTGGAGACAAGATCCTCTAATTCACAGCATAAAACTAAATATCTAACCCCGAATTTACTTCAGCTTTTGTTTTTAAGCTTTGAATAGAGTGGAAATATCTAGTTGGTTAATATTAGGAAGCTTAGAACTTATTTTAGGGCCTGGTAGATCATATGCTTGGAACAAATGTATTAATAGGAAGTTGTTACTTCCCTAATGGAGAGATTCACTGCTTACAAAACAGAGACTGTTACTTTCGCAATGTTCACATTTGTAATAATTAACTATTACATTCTAAATGGGAGGAGAAAATAACTTATTTAATAAGTTGTCGAACTTATTACAGCCAGACTCTATAACAGTACCTTTTAGTTTCCCCTTGGCTGTCTTGAAAAGAGCTCCCTCTTCTGTACAGGCCTTCGGTAACCCTGGAGTGTGGTTTGCCCTGGATTCCTTTGGAATTCTCTGGCTGTCTAACTATTTCTAAGTCATGTCTAAAGGCTCAGTCATACCTCCACACCCTCATTTGCTGTTCATTCTCATTCCTTCCCCCTTCCCCGCTCCCTCCCCCCACTTCTTTCTTTTTTTTTATTCATGGGTCATCTTTCTTGTTCCCACCCATCCTCATAATTCCGATGGTGGCAGATCTAACCTCACAAAGGGAATCATGACAAACAGCTTCTCTGACTGCATAGGTTAGAGCTATACTGGTCAGCCAGCTCATCTGTGTGCACACACACCCAAGAGAAGCTTTTCTGAAAGCACTACAATCAGAAACACTATTAAATGAGGGAGATTTGTTTAAAGGGGAGAAAATGAAAGGAAGAAAAAACAAACAACAAAACCAACCAAATGAACAAAACCCAAGAAAAGTTGCTGCTTTTGCAAATTATTTCATAACTTCTACACTTCACTTATCACAATGAAACTGCTCCTTTGTTATTGTAGCAAAATTCACCAGAGGCAAAATGTACTTTGGAGAATTAAGACTATTAAGAAAACAATGGTGAAAACAACATAGACTCCTGTTGTCCTTTTCAAATATCAAATGTATCCTGAGTTATATACAAACTTGAGATGGCATTCAAAGCAATTAACAACAAACTAACCATTAGAGGTATCCCAAATAGAAAAATTCAAAATACAATATAGGCAGCAGGCAAAGTCTTCAAATATATCACAAGACCAAAAGCTGAATTTTTTGAGGAAACTGACCATTCATATACTTTTGAGATGGTCAACCTTCAGAAGGATACTATAGTCACCCCAGACAGTACAGTACCTGAGTACATACACACAGCTGAACACTCAACATAACGACAGAAGTGTTATTTACATGATTATGCAATTACCTTCCTTCAGAAGAATTATTTCATGAGAGAAGATTTCTTATGAAATACCATAACCTAGCCATTTGAAGACAGCATGAAAACATTGGCTTGCTACTGCCAGCCTCAGCCAGTAAAACCTCTAAGGAAGTTAAGAAAAAAGATTTTTTTTTTCTTGCTCAGACATCTTCATTTTTAAAACTTGGGAACCACAAAATCTGCATTTAAATAAATATCTTTTCCATTTTAAATCCATTCCTGAATATATAAATAGGTTGACCTCTGTAGGAGCAAGCAGAAGTCTTAAAAAATTTGGGTAAGACTATTTGATTGGAAAATGGCAGTAAAATCACCAGTAAAGCAAATATGTTGTTCCAGTTCTTAGTGAAAAAGCAGATTAGGACTATTGACTTTGAAGTAGAGGGGAGAAAAATATGACTGTGACAGTGTTTCCAGGTTGCTTGCTCTGTGCTGAAAGATTATATCCTGCGATGCACTACCTGTTTTACTCAAGTCCTTTGAACAGTATTATATGAAGATTTCTGGCTATTTAAAAAAAATCATTGCTCAAAATTATTTCAAATCATTTCAGTTGACATGTTCTTCAGTTTCAGCTTCAAAAAATTCTGGTTCTGGAAATATTATATCTTTCCTAGGAAAAATGTCAGTTTTCATCAGCTGCTAGTATTTAAACAGGTAGCTACACAGGCTACAGTAGATTGCAGCCGTTCTGCAATATGAAATAGATTTTCTAAGTTAATTGAAATCGCAGTTTTATTTATAGGCAACAATAGCACGATATGTTGAGATGCTGTGATTCTACAAGGATTTCCTCTGGTTTGGGGCTTAACTTGTAAAATACTGAGAAAGAATAACTGAGGGTCAGTGGTTCAGTTCTCTCTTTGAAACTTGATTCATACCTGCCTAATAACAGGAAATCCATTTCCTTTGAATATCAGGTAACTCCAAGGAAGGCATCTCAGAATGCCATTTGCATTACTAGGTAGTGTTTTACTTGCTGTTTGCACTCCCTATTCCAGGAGGGAGCAGTAGATGAGTCAAGCTGGGTGAGAAAGGCATGTAGTCTACTGATGAGTTGGAAATGGACTACCGTCTTAATTAGGAAAACTATAAAAATCCTAAATAAAACCATGGTGAAAGAAATATAAGCAGAATAATAATGAAACACTGCATAGTAGGAGGACAATTCAGCAGAGGTGGAAGGTTTCATCATGAGTGTTTTGAAAGATCTTTATTGCTAGCTCTGCAAAATGTGGCACATTTTCAGCAAGTTATTCTGGAGATGTAAAAGAGAGAAGGCCAGAAGGAAAACATCTGAGGCTAGAATTAATGAATGAGTCACATGTTTTCCCAGAAATACAAATACTATCAGAAATTATATGACAGGCTTCTAATTTCAAACTTGTAACACCATTTTTCAACTACATACTTTTGGTTGAGGTTTAATTCCTATGCTTTTTCCCTTGAGCTAACCTTTACCAACCAGACAGCCTACATAATTTGTATTATGAACTCAACATTTTTAATATAAAAGACTAAAAATGCAGTCCTTATTTACAACCAACTTGATTTTTTATGAAGATAGTAAACAGACCAGGATAAGATGTGTTAAGCTAGTTTCAAATTTTCCAGTTAAAGAAATCTGCACTGGACAAAAAAATCTATTAATTTAAATCAAAATTTTGCAAATAAATTTTATCTGGAAAAGCTTCTCAAAAGCAGAATAGGCTTTCTCTCCATGATATCCACTTTGTATAGGTGACTCAAATGTGTATGACTAAAGAAAAGTGCTTTACAGTCTATTATGTTTCTGTGATTCTCAATGGCAATAAAAGAGACCAAAATTCAGATCTCTTTTCTACTTGGTATTTACTAATTCACACAACTGTAGCTATGCATGGAGTACATCAAAGACCTATGCACAATAATTCAAGGTGGGTATCAAGAAAAGTGTTGGATGCATGATCTTTTCTTCTTCTAAAATTTTTAAGATAAAATCTGATTTGTGGATTTGAAAATACCAGAATAGGATTGTATTATTCTCTTGCAAGTAATATAACCAAGTCTACATACAGAAGTGGGAATTTTCAAACTTAATGAAGATTCAATTAATGGACTGTTTTATTATTTCACCTAAACTTTTCCCTAAGCACCCCACTAAGTCATTATAAACAGAAAAGGAAAATATTTCAGTTAGAAACAACAAATAGATTGAAAGGAAAGCAGATGAATTTTAAAAATACAGTTATTGCAGTCTAACTCCATAATTAAAAATTAAAGTTTAACAGCAAATCTGTCCCAAGTGCTTGTGCAATTGCCTATATTTGCATTTATTTAATATCTTCAGAATAACTACACGAAGAAATGCACCTATGTGAGGCAAGGAGAGATAGCAGACATTAACCTCTCCTTTTGATAAAGGAAACATCAGTGAATACCGCCTTTGGCATTTTCATTACTGTCACTTAAACTGAGTGTCATTGAGAATCACTTTTTTCCCTGCATACCTATTAGCAGCCTATCTTCCACTCGCACACAGCAGAGACTGAAGGTTTAATCTGTTCCTCCCTACACTTTCAAACTCTTTCTTTCAGAAAACAAGTAATTAAATGGACCTGCTTGGAGTGCACACATGTTGACTGCCTCGTTATTCTAGCAAACAACGGAACTGAAAACAGTTGGAGCTGCAGATTTCACTCGCACCATTCAAGCTTAGTATCCTATTAAAAAATCCTCAATGCATTATCATTACAAAGTGTGAGTTGACATATTTAAAGATACATAAATAGGTTGAACAAGGATTGCGTTTTTAGTCTTTTATATAAAAAATGTTGAGTTCATATTACAAAAACAGTTTTAGATTTTGCTCTGAAAGATTTAATAATGAAAAACTCTAAGCATGCACTTTCCTAGGGAATGAAAGGCTGGCTAAAACTGGTTTTCCTTTTCCTATTCCAAGTAACTGATTGTCACATTCTAGATATTTCTAAACAATGGGATTACATCATTCAAATTTTTTAAAGAAAACAGCTGTTACATCCAATATTCATGACCTGTAAGTTTTCCATATCTAGTTATTCAGCTGTTCTTTCAGTCCATGTGAGTTGCAGTGAAATGAAACTGTGCAAAAGACCAAACAGTTTTATTCCATAGATAAATGAATGCACATATTGTTCCAAAGCAACAGAAAGAAAACAAAACCTACAAGAATCTTGGTCTTATCACTGCTTCAATGGACTGGAAACCCCTTATTCATCCCACACACAAAATCACTACAGTATTTTGTTGCATATTTCACATTGCTTCTTATCAGCATTTGATGCACACAGCTGTATGTGCTATGTGTGAATAATTCTTACAGGACTTCATAAATAGAAAAAAAGGAAGGAAGGCACACACAGAGATTTTTAAGACAGAGCACAGATACTTTTGAAGATCCGTGCCAGCTCTCATAATCAGCTGCTTCAAATTCAGCTTCATCTTTTTCACTGGTTTTGTTTTGGATTGTTTTAGTTTTTTCAGTGAAGGATAAGATAAGTACATTTGGATAAAGGAGTTTACCATGTTGCTATTTAGAAACATAATAGACATTAGATATTTAGATGGTCATAAACTTATCAAAGGAAGTTAAACAAAATTCATTAGTCTCCTTAATGCATTAGGACATTTCTCATGCTAAAATTTTATCATGTTGGGTACATCATGTTTCCAGGATGTTGTTAAATTGATGTCTGCACCTCTTCCAACAAAACAGATTTTGTAATAACACTTACCACAAATATAAGTGCTCATTTTGATTTAAGTAAATTGTGAGCTGTAAGCAAAACAGTAAGAGAACCACACTGTTGCAGAGAGAGATCTTGCCTTGGGGGCTGCCTGGGAGAGTGAGGGGGTGATGACAGCAGTGGTCTCATGGAAGGGTTGAACTGCAATCACTTGCTCTTACTGCTGATTTTGCTGCTAGTTTATTTTGGATGTAGTAAAAGTCACGTTGTGTCTGTATGGGCTGCACTTTGTCAAGTGTACAGTGGGTGTGCTGTGTAAACAACTTCAAAACAGTAGCCAAAACCAACCAAAATATTAATTTACCCAGTGACCCATGCAAACCTGAAGGAGCTTTAATTTTGTATCCAAGTAGAAAGGTCTGGGGTTATAGGTATCTTCATCTTCAGGGATACCCTTAATTTAAACACTGTCTCCAGTTAGCAATATTACCAAGTTGGTATTTTTCTGACATAGAGAAATAGCAGAAATTCACTGTTGCTATTGGATGTTTTGAGGTAGCAAGAGTATATATATTTATAAATATATGTACATAAATGCACACACGTCTCTCTGAGGGTTCTATGTCAGCTTTACCACTACAAGATCAAGCATTTTATTTTGCAAGTATGCTAAACTTGACATATTAGAAAAGATTTTTTTTCACATAAATATTTTTTAAAACTTGCAAATTACTATTAGTAATGCTCCAAAGGTCTGTGCATGTGATAGCAAACTTTTCCCTTTCCCATCCCTCCGTTTTTTTTTTTTCCCTGCTCAGCGGCACAGGCAGCAGCTGGGCAGCTCCCGCAGCACTAGATGGTGCTGCAGCACAGCCGCAGCAGAACCTGCTGCCTCTGAAGTCCACTGGATCTGAAATGTCTCACTGCCCTTTTTAATATTGAAGTTACTAAACGTGTTACTCAAGACTATCGCCCAGAGCCTCTGGGTTTTCATGTTGTTTTGTTGGGGGTTTTTTTCCCCTTGTTTTAACATAAATTCTAGCTTTCTAGTACACTGTGCTTTGTCTAGTTTTCTTGCTGATGCTGTAAGAATAAAGGAAAAAGAAGAAAATTGACATACATAATAAATGCAATTAATTACACAAAAAGTGTTTTAAGCTTATCACTTACCTACTTTGTCTTATACAGTGAACCAAGAAGACAAATAGCAAAGATTTTTCTACAATATTATGACACAAAACTTGTACCTTGTGAAAGTAATTTTTCTAACAGAAATACAATGAAATAAATACAGAAGTAACTAAACAAATTACAACATTATAAATATGTTATTTACATGTTAAAAGGTCATTCAAATGTGTTATTAAACTCCCCATTTCTGTAGTTCCATACAGTTCAACAGCTTCGCTGGAGTACAAAGTTGCCTATGTGTACATTTGCAAAACTATACTTTTACGTTAGTTTCCTGGCTTTCTTTATATTACTAAAAGCAAATATTTTCACTTCGTGTATTTTTTTATTGTTTTTGTTATTATTACTATTATTATTATTATTATTATTTCTTTTCAGTTGTCCCTGATAAGTAGACTTCCATGCACTGCGTAATTTGCCAATTGCAACTGGTTCTGCAAGAGAGCAAAGTCCACTTGCCAGGAGCAGTTTGATGAAGTGGGGCCTTCAAAGACTTGAACTCTTAAATAATTCCCATTTAATGCAGAATTCTTAGAAATTCTTGTAGATATCTAATTTATAGTTACTCCTCAGTTACGGTATTTCACTACCAAAATTAAATCACCTCCTTTCTAGAAATGCTAAAAGCTCTATTTCTTATTCAAGGACAAATTATTCAATCATCAAAGCAACAAAATCATTATTCATTCAATTATAACAACAAAATCTTCACCTTTAATAAGGGAACAAACAAAACTAAGAATAAAACCTCCAATAAAATCAGCAAAGTCAGATTCTAGTAATGCAGGACTGTGTGTCAACACAAAGCCAGCTGCTGATTACCTGGATTGCTGCAGGAACATACCATGACCATACTCAAAAGTGTTTGAAGCAAAAGAAAGTCCTGCACCCTAATAACCTATGCATTCATTGATTTGAGCATTCTAGAAAAGTTATTATACACTCTAAACTGAATTTTTCTCTTTGATCTTTTATGGTCATAGACATTACACAAGACCAGATTTCAAGAAAAAAAATGCTCTACACAGAAGGCCCATGTGTAGCGAGCAGTGCTGTCATCTCCTTCCCTCCTTCATTTTAGTACAGTAAGTATTCTTAAACCTGTGTTCTGTCAGGCTCCTGCTCTCTCCACAGAACGTGGCATTGGTCCAGGTTAGGAAAGAAAGCACAGCTTTTTGAAGCAGCAATTCAGCATGGCAGCAGATGACTCGGCATTGTGCTTCAGTGAAGGACAAACAGGAAGAAGAAAATTAAAAAGGACAGGAATCAGATGTGAGTTTTGAAAGACAAAAACTTTGAGAGAGAGAACCTGAACAAAATAGAGCTAGCAACCAACAGTTAGAACATAAATTGCAGCCTAACAAATAAAAGTCCCAAGCCAATCTGCATCAACATGTATTCATGTGAATTGAGGAAAATGTCTTTTTCAGAAGTAAGACACCTATAAAACACAGGTCTTTCCTTGGTAATTTTCAAGCAACCTCTTTAATAACTTAGTGGTGTGGCTCTTTCATTCTGATTTGCTGTCTCCAGTATAAGATAACACAGTAGCAAAGAAAATCCATCTAATAATTGAGAATTGGTCAAAATTCACGAATCACACCCGAATACTGTAACTACAAACCTGAGCACAGTAATTTGAATTGCGGTGGAGATCACCATGAAGTCTTTGCTGCTGAAATGCTTAGTTTGGTGATTTAGCTATTCATTAACGTAAAAAAAGAAAAGGTAGATAAAACAGACATTGAGAGATACTACAAATATTTCATTCATAATTAGGATCAAAAACGAATCTTGAACAGAATTGACACAGGGGAGTTATTCTTGTAGATCTCTGCTGAAAATCAAAAGCACATAACTTAAATTGTAATGTGGTAGAAAAAAATATGTTTTCAGCACCCCTTACTCTACCCAAAGTTTGAAAGTAATACCACATTCAGTATTTTGCGAGGTGTTTTGAAAGCAGATAATCCTATTTGTAACCAGAAATGCAATGTTCCTTTGGAGAAAAGAGAGTGGATCCCTTCCCATGTATTCTCCTATTTACCTCTGCTTTAATCCCTCACACTGAACTGCTGGTTTAGATTCATAAACAAGGTGGATACTTAAAGTACCCTTTGAAGAGAAGGTTATATTTGTAATAATACATATTGAGGTTTCCCACATTTACTGGTAATGCACTGTGTAAAACAGGTGTTTTAATCCAATGTATCAAAATTGTCTATTTCAAGTTAAGATCCTAGTCCTGTGTGAAAAAGGGATCCTGTACCTGATAACAGAGAAACAAATGTGCAGCAAACTGTTTTGTCTTCGCAGTTAAACCAGGGATCTCAGCTTTCAGGAAGTTCCCATAAATACTGTATGAACGAAGTGCAGATGACCTTAGCAAAGAAAACATAGACCAGCTTCAGTGGTGCCATGTCTGTAGAAATCCTACAGTTGCCCTTGGAAATATCCCTCTTCCCTTTGTTTAATCATGAGTCTTACAATATCTGATAATATTCTTAAATGTCCAGATTGTGAAATTCATTTATTGCCTAAAAATCCTGGACCTAATTAAAAGGATTCTAGCCTTGCTTGCTTCCTCAAAATAACTGTGGAAGAGCAAGTAAGAATGCTCAGTTTAGTACCTCAGCTCTATGATTTTAGACCATTGTTGGCTAATGATTTTGCAGACTTCCATTTGATGATTTTGTCTGCTCGGCTGCTGGACAGTGCCGAGATGTAGAAAGAGATGTCAGCCACACCTTTCATACAAGCCAATTATGTGGTGTATAAACCACTTTGCCCACCCCACACAGCTTAATGGTCTTAAAATATGGTTCTATGTCATTATTTTGGGGGGTCTTTTGGATACTTCATTCAAAAGTACAGATACTTGGGACCATTTAAAATACAACATTTCTCCCTGACTATAATATCTTTTTCCCAAAATGTACCAACTGTACTCTGTCACATCAGAAGATTTTATTCTGTCAGTGTATAAATAGACATATAGACACAGAGTAACCCCTCAATTTCTATGAAGCACAAGGTGAGCTGCAAACCAGAGTTCTTACACTCAGACACATTAATGATGCACTACAGTGAACTGTAGTAGAGTTGCTCTAGTATTATAGGGCAGGTAATTCAAAAAGAAGAATTTTTGAGAAAAACCAGAAAGGCACGAGGAATAAGTGCATAGGTAGCAGTGGCACTGTATTTCTGCTATGGTACTACAAACATACACATACAAATATACTTATGAATATATATGCCCACATATGTCTGTCAGTTATAAAAATAACATATTTCATAATGTCAGATCACAATCACACTGGAAATGCACATATAAAATCATCTTTTCACTATACATTAGCAGATAAACTATGATTAAACCTACAGAACCTACTCTAAAGAAACTTGCTTTCTCGCCTGTGGAACACCTGCATTGTTTGTTATCAGAAGCAAATGTATTCATCTCAACACAAAGAGATGAAAGGCCCCACCAGAAGAGAAGACTCTGTATTTAAGCTTGCTTCAAGTCCCTTTTGAAGTACAAAACCACAACACGTATGGCTCCGGAGCCAACTGAGGAGAATAAAAGAATATAGCTCAAACATTTTTGTGATGCCTTTTCTCAGCTAATACAGATTATCAGAAGTAAGTACACTGCTCAGTGGGAAAGGGAAATTTCAATGTACTACTACATTCAGTAGATTTTCTATTTTGTGAAAACTTATAAATGATCTGTCAGAACTTTGGAGTGCTATGATTGCTGTAGTAGTGGTGCTGTAATGCAGTGCTGCTTTATGCCTTTTGAATCATATGTGTTTTCCAAAAAGAGATGGAAACACTTCCAAAAAAATAAGTACTCCATCTTTTGAAATGCAAGATATAGAATCATAACTAACTACATGAAAACTACTGTCTTTCTCCAGGGAATCATATACAGGGAGAAACTGGCAGGTACTAGCTCTCCTTTTTCTCCCTGTTTCTTCACAGTCCATTGTAAATGGTTCAGCTCCTGTTCAAAGAGCAAACTTATTCATCAATCTATAATTCTGCACAATTTCACTAGAGAAATGGAACACATCAAAATTTTCAAGTCATTTTTTGGATATACGTATGTAATCCTGCTAATGCTATTTTACACACAAATCAAAAAAGCATAAGACAAGCTATGAAAGAAAGAATCTTTTGTTTATTTACAACCTTTTCTGAAGCAGATGATATCACTACATCTACAATGTCAGTCAGACACTAGCCTGAACCCAGGCTCCTGCCCAAACTTGCCATCCAGCTGTATTTGTTAGATTCAAACAATGAGGGCAAGCTCCAGAGCAATCTTTAAGAGACCAGTATGGTTCTCAGACCGCCCCAAGCAGACAGCTCAAGCTCAGGCAAGGTCACATGAACTTCATCTCAGCCCTCCAGAAGGCACCTCACACGCCTCAGTCACAAGGTGGCTGCTATGCATACAACAACATTTCAATTAAAATCATAAGTGTAGCTATATAGACACGTTGTCTTGTCCACAGGAAAATGCACAGAACCTTTTTGCCTTGCTGATTTATAAAGGAATCATCAATTCACTGCAGAGTTTCTAATGGTTATTTATGAAAGGGATTTCATTCTGAGGAATAATTCACATCATGCAAGAGGCAAATATCCCAGGATGTTTAAAAATCACCAACTTTCAGAACCTGTTCTTATTAAAATGCAAGTTTGTTACATTATTGAGATATACATGTTGCATTTTTGGCATTCAGACAGCAATCATCCTATAATCTGAAATTTCTGCTGTCAACTCTCCCATAATGAAAGCCCATAAGAAAATTTTAAACATAATGTAACAAACTAAAAGATTCCTTACATTTTGTGCAACTTTCTGTGGCTGACTGTGACTGCTCCCTTATGCAATATTACAGTTTTTGGATATCTATTGTAAGTGACATGTAATTATAAACTGAAAAAGTAACAAACCCAGCCAGTATAAGAACTGATAAGAAATACATCCACAGAGTACTAAAATAGGCTAAGCAAGAAAACACCTATAAACATAATAGTTCACAATGCAGATCAGAAATAGGTGACTACCTCATAACATATAGACTCAAAAAATCATCAAGAAAAAATCACCACTATGATTTATGTGGTACTGCTTTTGTGCATATGCTTTTGATTACACACACATATATATTTGCATTGATATTCATTAAAAAAATTCCTGCAACGAAGTCACAACTTTCATGATAAAAAATCCCATTGGCATCCTTACTTTTGAATAAAAACAATTACATAATGTCAATGACCTCTCATTTTAAAATTTGACAATACTAAATCTTACTCCCACCATTGAAATTGTATTAATGTAGGGTTTTCCAGGATATCTGAACATCAGTATGTGTTATTATCATCACATACAGAGATACTAAACAACAAAATATGTTCTCTCAGCAAATGTTTTTGTTAATGAATTTGCACAATGATTTGACATACAAAATTTTTTCCTCATAATGAAAACTATTTATTTCATTACAGCGTTGTATCCAGTAAACATTTGTATTTGAGTCAGACTAGGATATAGGCTAGAGGAGACTGTAATAGGTACCATCTGTGCTGGAATCTGATACTTACTTTAATATTTCTCCAGAGACCATTGGTAGAGCATACTAGCTCATTTTCTACAGCCTGTATTAACATATTTTAATGTAGAAGCAATATGGAGTGAGGAGAGGAAGAAATAATAATTGTATTGGGTCAAAGTGCATTTACATGCATTCATGTATTGCTGACATGTAAAATAGAAATTTTGGAGTAAGTATATGTTTCAAAAGTGAAAATATCCAAATGAAAGTGAGATTTTGCAGAGTTTTTATTTTAGAACTAGAAGAAATTGCGAGTGGTAGAAGAACCACTTTTTTCCTCGTCACAGGCAAATATGTACCTTTCTTCTTCTGAGTCTCCTGACTGCTGAACAATCCAAATGTCTATTTTAGGACAATCTTAAGACCTCCACAGCATTGCAGATGCTACTGTACTCCTATCTACAACGTCCCTGAATTACACATCACCCTTCTATGTCCAAATACGCCACTCAGAACTGATGAACGCATCTCTATACTTGGAAGAAATGTCACAGGTTGCAGAATTTTTCGTCAGTGTGTCATCAGTGGTTTGCTTTATAGAAACTCAAGCTGATTGAAGGAGCTGTTCATATTGTCCCTTGCATTAAGGGGAGGGCTTAGATACTCCCCACATTGTTCAAAATTCCTTTCCAAAGGCCGTGTAAAAGGACCTCAAATGAGTCTATCAGACAACATATGCCTTTTCTTCTTTCTTTCTTTTTTTCATCTGTTTTGCCAAAGCCCAGAAGGAATATCCAGTGCTGATGTCCTACCACTCCAAGGAATATCCAAATCCCTTTATCACAAGAACACTAATTCCAACAATTTTTATTGGTCACCTCTCCTGGCTCTTCAGAAAGAGAGTCCATGCTTAAAAGAGTCCAGAATGCTGTCTGCAACATTTATTAATTATTCATTTATCCTGATAAATTATGCAAGCCAGATCTTCCATTATCACTGGGGTTACCAGTTAAGTCTACTCCACCTTTTAGCTATTTTTATTCCCCTGATACATACATAACAGCAGACTAACCAAAGTAGTGCTCTCTTCTCTACTCAGAAACAGATAGGAATTTCTCATTGTTTCTCAATTTTTTCTACTTTTTATTAGCTTCCAATTATTTGACCCTCTTATTTTATTCTAACCAGCAGCCTTCTATCTTGATCCAGCTTTCTTTAGAAGGCAGCCAAATCTCCAGTAAAATATATATGCTCTTTTTGTGTCCATACAAAGCACAGTCCTGCATCATCTTGCTCAGTTTCCAATTAGCTTGTAGATGTCTAAATACCACAAGAACACCTCTGTGTCTCATTTCAGTGAAAGGATTCTGCTGCCTAAAATTTTACATTTTTGACCTCAGACTACCATAAATCCTGGCAAGTAACTTTGCACCTATTTTCTAAACTTAATTAGTACCTAGAAAATTGATCTGATGATCACATTCCTCGTTGGAGGCGCTGACCTGGTAGGCAAGTGAGCAGCTTGTCCAACACCTCCAGGATTGCAGTCTGCACAGAGGGGAGCATTAGCCTCTGTTTATCTTTGATAACACATAGCAAGGGATTAGGAAAATTTTTGAGGGAGGTGGAAAAAGTGATTTTTCTTCTATCTGGTAGAAGAGAGGTTAGCCTAACAGCTACAAAACCAAGATGACTTTTACAGGTGTGCTATTATTGTAGTAAAGCACATTAAGATGTGGGAAACAAGTCACTTTTTTTTTCCAAAAAATTTCCATCTGAGCAAGACTGTAGAATTGCCAGACTAGTTGGATGGTTTCTAAGCAATGGGATTGTTTGACCAGATAGAACTTGAGAAACACAGATTTATTTCTGCTATTCCATTATTTCCATTTTGACTTTTTTCCAAATCAAGGAGTATGCTTAGGCCACAGGAGAAAATTGAAAATTTAAAAATGTAGGCCTACTAAACTGAACTACAGAAGATTAGAAAAAGCTAATTAAAGAGGAAGGTATGAGAAAGGTATCTACTTTACCCTGGGTTTTACATTTTTTCAAAATGCTCACAATGTAATGAAGAAAGGAATAACCTGTATCTAACTGCAGATATATTAGACTCTAATACACTTTAATACCTTTAATATCTTATTTTGATAATTTCTCACACTCTCCTCTTAGCCAGAATATAAATTCAAGGAAAAAGAGCAACTAAAAAGTCTGCGTCCCTCAAAACACATAGAAACAGAGAGAGTGAAAGGATAATGGTTACATGATATTTGATCTCTATCCAAAATTCATGAAACTTTTTGGTAGGAGTCAAGAGGAAAGATGGGAGATCCAGTCAAGAGATGTCTGAGACTGACCCAGGTATCCTGGAAAAAGATGACTGAAATCTCTCTACTTGGAAAGAGAGAAAACATCCGTGGTCTGCAAAAGAGACACTATAATAGCATAAATTTTGTTTGTTTCTATGTCAATATACAATATATGGTTCAGATATTTAAGTCATAAAGCAGAGGCGAAGTGCTTTACTCCAAAATAAGTTAGAAATCCAAAGATATCTCAGATACAGAAGATTATACTGGATCATCCCAAATTACTTTTTTTTTTCAAAAAGATAGAAAGCAGTCATCAATCATTTGAAACAGTAGACGCTTCCTTGTGAGAGTTAAGAGATATAAAGTAAAGCAGAAGAACAGGAGTTGAATCCAAGTTGTACCTCAGAAGGATTACAAGAAAGATCTTGCTGTAAAAGCAAATATATTTTATTAAAAATATGAAAAACTAAATGGATCATGAAAGCATCTCCACCATTTGACAATACAAGGACAAAGAGAGCATTTCTAAACTTTCTTGTTGCAAAAACATAATTTTTTTAAATCTCTTTTTCAGTGTTTGCAATTGGTAACAGCTACACAATGTGTTACAGTGATGTAAAAGTATCATAGAACAGCTTGGGTTAAGAGTGATGCCAGATGAATGACTAAAATAGGGCATTCTGGAATCTGAAGAGTTACAGTTCAGCTATCTTCCTGAAGCACTCATGTGAAGCTGAGATTTCCAGGAAATTTCCCAAGGGACAATATAAGGAAAACCTCCCACTCATGCTATGTGGCTAGTTCTGAGAAAGGGCATTGCAAAAGTGAGACAAACAAGTATTTTCAAAGGATCAGTGGTGGTTAGTAAAGCCCTAAGTCATGTAGCATGAAAAGAGACTAGGAGCAAACACCAAAATCCCTAGGGAACAAGCCACAGTAAAGAAGCAATGCTCTTGATTACAGAAAGAGCAGAAGCACAGACAGATCTGCAGCTGAGATACTGAGAAAATTTTCACAAGAGAAAGAGATGATCTGTGTGCTGAGCAATTTTTCCAAGGAATAATATAAAGAGTCAGCTATGGCCTGGATCCTCAAACCAGTCTTATCACCACAAGCCAACTGACAGCCAGAGGAAGGAAATCAACTCTAAGCATCCAAAACAAATAGAAAACTTCATGAAAATGGAATCAGACATCTCCTGGCTGAGGAAAAACAACTATGAGAAAATGAAAAATTCTTTGTCTTACTGCTACATTTGCATTTTGAAAATTGTATTCAGAAGCCATTATGTTATAGACTTTTATCCAGAGTCTGTATAATTCATTTTTCTCATTATGATTTGGACAATAGACCAGAAAGAAGACTTCTTAAATTTGCGGATGAAAACAATTAGTGGGCTTTGAGGAGATGAGAAATTAGATAAAAGAAAAAAAGTTTAATAATGGACAAAGGTAAAATCCTACATGTATCATTTCACAGATAAAATGGGTAAGAGAGAGGTGAAAAAAACATATTGTGGGAAAGGAGTTTGGGAATTAGAGTGAATTACAAGCTGAACTTGAATCAACCATCTCCTGCTGGTTGGGGAAAAAAGAACATACTGAACTGGTATGTATTGTTTGAGAGATATGTGAAACACTTTTTCCAGTCTCCTCAGCAATTGTCAAGCTTCACACTGAGCCCACTGTCAAGCCTGGGCACAACAGTTCCAGAAGGATACACATCATTTGGAAGTAGCCCCTCAGGAATATTATCAGAGGACAGAAGAAAAAAATCATCTGTATGAAGTTATAGTTGGGCTTTTGTTTGGTTTGGATTTTTTTGTTTTGTTTTGGCTTTTGCTTAGTTTTCATTAGTTATATAGTAGATAAACTATTCAAAATATATCGAAAGTCTATATTATAGTATACTATATAAAATAATTTCACAACACTTGTTTCTACAGTCATATTTCCTTTTGTGTGTATAGAGATTTAAAGGTCAGCAGGTTACAGAAGCTCTGTATTCCTAATGTGTTTGTTAAAACTTTGCTTCATTTGTTTACATAGATAAAACCCTTAGGAAAGTATTTTATGAACTCCCATTGTCTCTTGTGACTTCACAAATAAACTCTAAAAAGAAGAAAAATCATGAGGAATGCTATCCATTCACTGACTTCTGTTTATAAATAAAATATATTAGCGGACATATGAGGGTGAGCTGTACGTGCAAAATATTCTCATTTCATAAGCAGGCACAAGTCAGTTCTGCCTGTGCTCTGAACCAACCCAAAGCTGCGTGCAAACACCACCCACAAGCTCCACAGACCTCCAGCTCCAGCTCAGCACCGCGCTAATACAGACACAAGCAGTTCCAGATCAGAGCTAGCACCAAGTCCAGCAAGATTTCCCAAGTCTGCCTGCAGAAATACCTTTTCACAGTATCTGCTAAAAACTTACTGCATGTTGCAGATTTTCTCAAAAGCTGGCAATGTCTACCCTAAATATTTCAGAAAAACGGTGGGACCATTAAAAAATCAAGATCAGCTCTCTATTTGGTTAGTACTGATTATGGTACAATCACTCTGGTCAGTGTTAGTGTACAGTGTTGTATTTTAAGACAGCTTACAGCTCCAGTCCTAAAATAAACACAAATAAAATACCATTGCACTGAGTATGAAGGAAGACTATGTTCACATAAACAGGCCTCAGAATGCAACTCTGAAGACAGCTCAGTCTGAAGAGATAACATTTGTGCTATTTTTGGAGACTGCTGCCTTTCAAAAGCGTGCTTCATCTGCTGCAGCAAACCAGGCCATGCAAAGGAACGTACACTTACAGTCCCAGGCACTAATTATTTGAACTTTGCCTTGAATTTCCTTAATAACTTTAATGATTTAGCAAAAAATTAGATCTGGGACCAAGACAGAGGTAATTGTTTAAAGAAACTTGAGTTCAATTGTTGGGCTGGAAGGAGATTCTTGCTCTGAAAGCTTAAACAAAACACATGTTTTTGGGAGACAAATTCCAGTCTTGCTAGTGCATTTTCTTGCTGGAAAAAGAAAGGAAAAAACTTTGATTTACTGGTTCTGACTGTTCAACTCTCGTCATTTCACATTTCTCACCAAGACTCTGATCTGAAAAAAAGATCTGAAAAAAACTTTTTAACATTTAAAATTTTGTATGTAGTTCCACCTGAATTCAGACTTCAATGTAATCTTTCCATAACTGAAAGGCCAGACATTAGATCACATACGTATCCTACTAGCTCTGAAACTTGTGTAGTTTTCAAATGAGTGGCTCTGTTTACTAGAATTTTGTTGGAATTTTATTTGAGAGTTTTACGTATAGAAGCCCATTAAAATCACTGGGAATGTTTCTGGGCACTTGTGAGACGTCCAGTCAGGTTACTGCTAATGTTTTATTACCTGCTTTTGGAGTGTGAATATGGTCATGAGTATGGTTATGACTGTTGAATTAAGTGATGAGCAAATAACATTGAAAAAAATCTGATAATTAAGTGGTTTCTATTATCTCCCTTAAAAGGATTTATTCACTTTTTAACACAGGCTGTCAGTCACGCTTCAGCAGTTAGGAAAATCCCTGTTATTTGTTTTACTAAGAGCAGAGTTGAATGACACACCTTCACTGAGAAGTCTGTAATATAAATTTTGCCATACCTTCAGCTGTACGAGATGCACATCCACATGCTTGCTATCCGAGTCCTGCTGGACGGAGTAGGTCAGATCCCTGACTCTTTCAGACGTCATCCGAAGCCAGGTCTCAATTTCTGGCAAGTGGAGGACAATCTTCCAATCAGCCCCAGTGTGTAGAGGAGGAGGTTTTTCATACTGCTGGCCAGAGTCAAGGTCCTTCATGACATCCCCTTCCCCATCGTGTTCCACTGTGGGAGTCATGTTTATGAGCATGGGAGAGGCGTCAGATGGCATCGGATCCAGTTCTTGTGTTCTCATGGGAGAAAGTGCTACATCCATGGCTAACATGTGAAAGTCTAAACCATACTTCTTTCAAAAATAGCTGCAAAGATAAAAGGAAAACATGCTGCTGTTTTAAGACCAAATTTAGCAACAAAGTATTCAAAGACAAGGAGTAAATGATAATGTCTGAGAGGTATTGCACATCTAAATAAATTCTTCACCCTAAAAATTTATACTGGAAGCTCAAGGCTAAATAGATTTTTTCAAAATAACATTTTTGATTTGAACAAACAAGATCTTTGCACGAGAAAAATAATGAATACTGCATTTCTCTCATTGTAATTTCCAATTGTAATTTCTCGTCAATTTCCATTCCCCTTGGGAACTATAGTTTTCATTAATGAAAAATATGTTTTTATTTTCTACAACTGCAACATAAATAAATGAACATTGACAAAGTCAGCAGAACTTTACTGAACTCCACAAGTTAATACAAAACTGGTGTTCGTAAACTAGTACATACTGGAACGTACTCCTTGGCCTGAAATTTAAGACTAAACACAGAATATTTCAAGATTTATTTCAATTTCCCAACTCGACTATTGATCATGTACAACAAAAAATCTGCAGGCAAACTTGAAGCACTTATTGACGACACTTGGTTGATTTATTGATTTTCATTTTGAACTTTAAATTCTAGTCGTTTTGTTAGATTAAGAACAGTTGCAATAAGCAACAACTCTAGCAAAATGCAGATATAATAATTCAAATTGTTAAAATATATACCTAAAATTAAAACACCATTTTACAAAATGGCTTTATGAAAGCCCAAGTTCTGTGTCATCAATAAACACTTAGGAGGTCCACAGGAAAATGTAAATAAGTAAAACATTTTACTTTGTACCTCTTCTTCTGTATGTTCTACTTACATGTGTCCTACACAAGAAGGCTGCCATAAACCCTATGCATTAAAAAAAAAAAAAAGCAAACCAAAAAACCCCCCAAAAAACCACAAAACCAAAAACAAACAACTGAAAAAAAACACCCAAAACAACTTTACTTACTTAAAATTGCTATAAGATTGTAGAAAAAACAGTGCCTTTCACTATTAAATCAACTACACTGTGACTACTGAGTTATATTCCTAAATATTTCATGTGGAGTCTCAGCATCCAAAGACTACTCCTGCAGATAGTGAGAGTATCAAAGAAGTATCCAGTGGCAATTTCACTTATCATAGCCAGGAAGGACAAAAAATTTACATTTTATGTTAATTTGATTTTATTTCCTACCCTGCCACTACTTAGTAAATCAGCGTTTGCACATCTATCACACTTACAAAACAATATATCTAAGTTACGCTAAATATTATTACTAAATATTAATTTGGCACTTCAGAACAAAATTTTCTATCAGTGCAATCAAGCAAAGGGAATGAAAGAAGAATCCAAATATTCTCAGCCCCTGCTGTAAAATTTCCAACTCTTTTAGTTCAAATTTTGAAAAATTCCAAATTAAATGGTGTTAAATAAAAACTTCTGCAGCAAGGCCGGACGAAATTAACATTTCAGGATGCTGAGTATTTTTTAAGTTCATCTCTCTACATTGCTTATTTTTCAGCTTAAACTCTATTGCCATAAATACTCAACATATATTGTTAGAAAAATCAGTGTAATAACATTTTTGTCTTAGACACTGCTGACCATAGCCCCAGTTCTAAAGCATAGAATTAATGTCCTAACAGCCAAAACTATCTCAATGTTTTAAACATATTCTTTACAATATTTCCTCCTGAAAACGAAATTTTGGTGAAACACATGTGGTCCTTGTTTCTGCATGTTTGTTGTTAAACATGCCTATCAGCAAACCAGTTGGTCGTGAATCACTAAATGATACCAAAGCACAGGAAGAGTAGTGCTTGCTTCATAGTTTTTCACATAAAATAACCCCTGGCACTCTTACAGAGTTTTTTCAGTATGACTCAGCTCTAGTAAGGACATTAAAGCAATTAGCAAACAGAAATGAAAACATGCTCCTGCAGAAGCAAACAAAAGCTAGTCCGTGCCGCATGCAGAGCGCACTTCTAGCTTTCATACACTGAGTGTGCAATTAGCAGCCATTAGGAACCTGCTGACCTGTTTTTTGTTACGATGTGCTTGACTCTGCAAGAGTGGTTCTCCAGCATTACAGCTAATGCCTCCTTAATCCTAGTAGCTCTTACAGTCAAGTCCTTTAAATCCTTTCCTTTCTGCCAGATCAGAAAAAGTTGCAACACTTCAATTAAGAATATGTGGAGAAATTTTAAAATAAATAATTCTTTTCATATTCTTAAAAAAAAATTTAAAAATTCTACAAAAGTAATAAAATACGCTGTGGATACTAATTAGTAAGGTCCGTGAAAGCTTTAAAAAGCTCACAAATGCTTGAAAGGAGAAACTTGCAGCTGGAAATGACTGAATCCAAACACTAGGACACAGATTTCTTTAAACTGATTCTTGGCAAGATAAAAAGGCATCATCAGCCAGCTATGCTGCGAGACAGGACAAATGAAAGGTCCTCCTGCGCTCTCCAAGATCACTGGCACCGAAGGAGTGCGCTCACGCTTGAGCTCCTAAAATGACCGGAGAAACCGAAAGCTCCGCGTCACCTCCCGCCCGCAGCTCCCCCGCCCCGGGAGCCAAGCGACAGCGACAGCGACAGCGACAGCTCTGCCTCGTCCCGCCTGCGCTGACCGGGCCCGGGGAGGGCACCCTGCAGCCACCGGCACGCCCTGCGTATGGCCGGAAAACAGAAAATCCCCTATGCAGAGGTGTTTTTACAAAATTCTGATGTTGAAGTACGAAACAGCAAACAACAAGGCCCAGCAGCAGCAGCCAACCTCACAGACATGTCTATTTTATGCAATTTAGGAGTTACAAAACATGCCGAAACACTCTTGATCAGAAGTAGGTTCTGTTTTTTGGATTACTGACAACGTGCAAGCCTTGCATTCATGAAGTTTTGTGAAGCCACCAGCAACTGAAGATGACCCAATTGTCTGTTCCCCGCTCCATTCTCACATGGGCACTTGCATCTACTGTCCTCTAGCTGTATTCTTTCTCCTCCAATGTTTAGGACAACAATATCATCATGAAACATGGAAGGTACAAATAGCAAGATGGAGCATGGAAATCCCCATCAGTTCCAGTATTTGCATAATGTACCATAAGTGATGTACGATAAATTTTAACAAAACCAGTTTAAATTTGAAATTCAAAAAGTGTATTTAAGAATAATGTAGCAAGCTGTCGTATAGTGGACTTAAAACATCTGCTAAAAAAAAAAGGGATAAGAAGGGATGATCAAGTTAAACAATACTTTGGGGTCATATATTGATATTTTAAGTGACTGATGTAAATGCTGGCCTTAAATTTTGTTATGTTTCTGGAGTATTTTGTTTTTCCAGATTTTGTGGGATGTACAAATAGTGAATTGTAAACTTTTTTGTTTACTTGTAGACTTGTAATTGTAAACTACAATAAGTGTTAGAACACATATTAAAATTGAATCAATTTTTTTCGAGGCAATCTTTATACCTTGCAAAAATACTTTTTGCAATGAGGTAAAGAAGGGATTATTTTCTTTCCAAGCAGGACCTCTATCACTGCCAAAATTTTTTTATGAAACTTAAAAGCTATGCTCCGTCTTGTTTTCTACATCAGAAAAATCCTGGTAGCATCATAACAGTTTTATGTGGGCAAGCCATACTAAATCACATTCCAGCTTTCTTCTAAACCAAACCTTTTCTGTACCCAGAATAGTTGTACAAACCAGCTGACATTAAATTTGCAGGTGAACAGATGAAAATGCAATGTCAAATTTCCTGATCAATAAAAAGTTCATCTTTCAACATTTGCAGAGCATAACCTTATTTTTACTGTCACAATCAGACTGAGAGTTATGATACCATTATTTCTAAAAATACTCCTCAAATTGTTTATTTCTGCCACTTCAAAAGCTACTCTTTCAGTCTGCTGAAGGACACATTTAAAAACTATACAACACAGCTACCAGCTTGCATTCCTTCTGGTGAGGGAAAAAAAATAGATGAATTGAGCATATTTTTTTGCCTTGTGTTAATTCTTTATATACAGTCTTATATTGTCATGGATACTTGTATAAAAGGTGAGAGATCCTGTGTAAGCACATGCACACATATGCTTTCTATCTTCATCTTTAGTAAGTGCATTATGTCTAACAGATGGCTGATTACCTTCCACTAATCACACAGACAATCTCACTTTCCCCTGCTTTTCTGCTCAGTCAGATGCTAACACTCTTATGCAGAGCACAGAATGTCTGTGTCAACCATAATGCAGTTTATCAATCACCACAAGCCTTGAAAGGCTTGTCGCACTCGTTCTCCTCCCCAGTTGTTCACATTTCCCCTGTTTATAAAGTGCAGGCCACGTTCACCCTGCCAGCTATCAGATCATCCACATTTTCCTCCAGTAGAAGTAAGTTCCTGTCAAACAAAGAATCATTAAGCATTTTAAGCCATAGAGTAGTCCAGTCATTGATCAGTGGTGCAGACACTGGGTCGAATGAATGTTAATGAGCTCTAATTTCCCTTACTGTCGCATATTGTTAAAATCAGCCATAATCACTCTACAGCCACCTGTCTGTCAAGTAAAAAATTTATTTCAATCTCAAAAATGCCACAAAAAACCCAGAGAAACTCCATCACTAAATAATTTTGTCTGCTTGCTGACTTTGAAATCTAATGATGTAAATTTTAACATCAGATTTAACGAGCTCATTGATGCTGAATTTTCTTGAATAGATACAGTGAAAATGAATGTCTCACACAGACAAGTTACATTATAATGTCTTTTCCATTTCAGTAGTCTTAGGAATTCTCTGCCAAGTTATAAAGCTCATTATACTTTTCCTTGAAAATGTAATTAACTGTATCAACTGCAAAGATAAACTATGTCAGTACACAAAAAACCTGAAATATATCATGTCAGTAACAGATAGAGCAAACTGAATTTAGTATCACAGTAACACTATCCATGCTACACTGATGCTGTTGCTGATTTGCTATATGATTTAAGAAATAAGACAATTTCAAAAAGCTTTGAAAGAGCTGAATTCTAATGGACCCAATTTAGGTTTTTCTCTTCATATCATTCCTCGTGAATGCACTTCAAAGTAACTCCTTTGCAATTAACTTTATATTACATTTAAAGTTCTGAACAATTTGGATAATTTTTCATTTAGTACTGCTTGGCCTCCGATTCCATACGTGAGATTCTTAGAAAGTATATCCAATAGGGAGTAAGATGGTGCCTCAGTTCCTTGAGGATATAGACCAAAGAGGCTTGCACAGTAATTCCAATACTAAACCCGAACACTGACGTGAATCATGATTACAATTTTTAATGTGACTTATTTGAAGTCCATTAAAAAGTCTGCCCCCAAGGCTTTAAAGGAAGCAAAGCCAGACCATCAATTTTTAACAGTGGAAATCCAACCAATCCAATGTTCGAGTTCCTGATTATATTAATAAATCAGAATTTAAGACACCACAATGACCCAACATACTCTTTGCTATCTACTGTTTCTCTTTCTAATACAAGGTGAAGGAAAATGTGGAACTTAAAAGGCAAGTGTTCAGCCAGAAATTGGAAATTATTGTGGCAAATCAGGGAAAGTGGAAATTCTGCTGGAGGTTTTAACAAAGGATTTGTGTGAAACTGATGGCCTTGCAGGAGAGACTATGAAACAAACCAATAGTCCATAAGGTCTAGGCATTATACACCCAGGCAATCTGCAAGAAGCCACTGGTGAAATAGGCAAATTGCTGGTTGTGGTGTGTGTGGTCTTTCATTTGGAACTTCTTTTGGTTCTTAGGATATCAGATTGTAAAGAAAGGCTCTGCAGATCCTTTCACATGATGTTTATATCATGAAAACTAGTAGGAACTGTAGCAGAATGACGCAACACAATTTTTTATAGGAAGACCCCCTGCTGCTTCTGAAAAGCACATTCTTGGTGTTTTCCAACAAAATGCATTTGACAAGATCCAATGCCAAAGGCTAAATGAGTCTAAATAGCCATGGTATAAGAAGGAAGGTCTTTGAATGGACAAATAATGGAAACAGTAAACAGTGGAATGAAGAACAAATGCAGATCACAAGCAGGGTTTCACAGAAACCTCTGCTAAGTACTGTGCTTCTCAATAAACTGATCAATGACCTGAAAACTGGGTGAAAAATCAAGCGAAAAAAGTCAGCAGAAGGTATTGAAATACTTGGGACAAATATAAATGCTGAGTAAATGAAAGATGTCACAAGGCAAAAAAATTGAGCAATAACATATAAGATTAAACTTAATATAGACAAATATTAAGATATGTGTATGAAAAAAAAACAGTCCAACAACAAAAAAGTGAAGTCGTGCCCGAAACAGTGCATTAAATTTATATACTCCCAGCTCATATAATTTTATGTTCTCACTTATGAAAAAGCAGTCAGACTAGCTGGAAATGATCCCATTAGACAACTGCTGTGAGGTACATCAGAAAAAAATTCTACACTACAACATGTAACACATGAAAACAATTGTGTAGTGCCAGACTCATACAGACAAGAGGAATGTATTCAGAGTCAAACATATTGTGATGAGCAGTTGTGTTTTCTGGTTCTTTCTAACTCAGTGCAGATTTGCCCTGCAGTGAGTACCAGTGTCTGGGAGATGATGTGGTACAAAGAGATTAGCATTAAAATGGACAAAGACAAATTAGCTGTTTCATCTTAACTCATCATTACTTCAGCACCCTTTATTAGCTAACTGATCTACGCCACCTTAGGCTTTTGTTGTCCTAATTTTCACTCCAGAAAGCCAGCAGTACATAGTGGCAACTTTTGTAAGTTGATTTTTCAGCATACACGTGAGTGAGTTTTTGTTGGTTTTTTTGATTTGTGTATTTGGGCAGGTTGTTTTAGCTCTCCTGGATAAGGCCATTTTCGTCATTCTAGTGACTAAGAGTGAGCAAAACATTTGCAAACATAAAATAATTTGTCCCTTCAGCTACAAAAGTCAGATGGTGAACGATGCAAAATAACTATTCTAGCAAGAAAGTGGTGTCTTGTTACAAATTTTTTCTCCAAAGAGATAGTGTGAAGCATCTTTTAAATTGGAAGATAGCAGAATCAAGATTAGGCTTGGCTGAATACTGATCTGGATTTAAAACGGTCTTTCAGTACAGACAGAGACAGTGAGACATAAGTGAGAACACTCTGAGCTTTTTCAAAAGAGGATCTGATTATTCACTTGGATGTATACACCAGAGGGTCCTTGACCACCTACCAAATGTGACCCATAACCAGGCAGGTAGGAGAGCAGAAAGATCCACAATTGTTTGTGTGCATTTGTACGTACATAAGTGCTTTAGTCACAAAGAAATTCTTCTGAAAAGTCACCCACCATCAAAATGCCAAACAGATTATTTCCATGCCCTAGAAGAAACAAGTAACAAACATTGAATTTCCTTTCATATCTGTATGTGTCACTTTCTTGAAATGCTCATCCACTCATGGGTACCAGGGCTCCACCGAGTGAATGGTGCAGGAGGTCAGGAATAACCTTTCCTTGCTCCAAGCAGGATTGCTCTTCATTCTCTTTAGACACAGCTAGCTGAGACACAGGTAGCTCTCTAGGAGCTGCTGCTGCAAAACGTGAAAGTCCACTTGTTTTGCAACACTAAATTTTATTCGAATTGTGCATTAAAGGAAACTTCCTCATTTCAACGTTATGAAAAAAACCAATACCTAGTTTATATATTACCTAGTAATATAAAAAACCACCTAATTTAGTTTCAGCTACCTGAATATATCTTATCAAATCACTCACAGAATCCAAGTTCAAGTTTGCTTCTTTAATTATATATTTACCTGGTGGCTGGGAACAGGATATTTTTATGTGAAGGTAAATTGATTTTGTAAGACTGGTCTGAGATTGTAAATTTGAGATAGAAAAATCCTCATACCAAAAATTTCCTATAAATAACCTCTTTGAATTCTTAGATCAATTATATAGCTTTTAAAATTTTTTGGAAAAAAGTTGGTGAGATTTTTCTTGGTTGTCACTTGTTGCCAGTTGTAATTTTAGTTTGGTTTTTTCTGCCCTTTTTTTTTTTGATCTTCCTTTTCTCTCCAAAACAGAAAATAAATAATTTCTAAAAAAAATCAGCAAATAATGCCAGTTAAAAAACACAGTGTTTTGATGCAAACAAATTTTGCTGAAAATTTCCATCCAGTCCTGTTCTTTTTCCCAGGTGTTACTTCAAAAGCAGTATTTTCAGGATTTTTCCTATTACAGCAGAATGAAAGAAATGGCTGCAACTCTTAGCTCAAAGTTAGGGCAAATAAAAAATAATGTTTCGCTTCAATTTCACACCCTACTTTCATTGCAAATAAATGCTAATCACTTAGGAGAAATCATAACATTGTTTCAGGGAAAAATTTCCAGGGGCTAAATGAGCTTATTCCTTTTTATTATGGAAGTTGATTATAAGAAATTAATCACTTGTATCAAGGAATAATATGACCTCATAATAGATCAGATAAGAAGAACTTTCTCGCATGTATTGGGCAAAGTGTGTCAGTCACAGCCAATGCCTCACTGCCGTGCAAATCCTACATCTTTCTCTAGCAGAAAGACCATCATTTCAGCTTCTTCCTTAAATATGTTACAGGTACTGCAATACTGGATGTTCTGTCAATCAGTACAAATGTTATTAAAAAAAAACCCCCAAACCAACAACAATCTACCTGCAGAATTTTACAGGGCACAATGTTAGCATGTCAGACCCAACAGTGAAACTTGAGGCATTTAAATTGCCCCAGCCGCAATCCCAATGATAAAATAGGGCAAAATAGCCACAAGACATTCTGTCATTTCTGAAACTAGTTTTCTTACACTAAATTTTCACAATTTTATGATAACAAAGACAGACTTTTGAGGAAACTGCTACCTTTTGGAATGAAGCACAATGCAGCTGAGAACAGAGAGCCCTTCTGAAAAGCAGTATTCTGTGTTATATGAGACTCAACACTCTATGACTAGCTGGTCCTGTAAATCCTCACTATCATGTAAAGTTTAACTATAAATAATTTATCTGTTAAATATAACATTTTCTGAGGTCTTCTTTAGAAGAACACCATAGCAATTGCTTTTTTTCCCAATTTGGGGATTCACAGAAATAGACTAAGTTCTTTGGAGCGCAAGCTGGTTTTTTGTACTGAGTCATGCTCATGAAAGGTTCTGCTATACTATTTTGGTTTATGGTAGTGTCTTGTGTCAGTAACACACTGTCAGATGTGTGCATTCAGTTGTTTCAGACATTCAGTTATCACAGTAATAGTGCATTGTAAAATGGTTTCTTTGTTTTGGGGATTAATTTTTAATATACATTAAAATAATATACTTGATGTACTACAAGGATGAACAATGGCTTTACTAACTATTTTGCAAATTCTTTCCTCCGCAATCACTATGTGGATAAAATCCTGCCACTAGATGTGGACTTACTGGTCACCTAAAATTAGATATCCAGTCCTGTTGTGTAATCAGTCAATTGACACCATGACCAAAGATAATTAATAGAGTTACTTTAGAATCATAGAATGATAGAATCGTTAAGGCTGGGAAAGACCTCTGGTACTATCAAGTGCAACTGTCAACCTAGAACCTGACTGTGTTCACCAATAAATCACATCCTCCAGTGGCATATCCACAGGTTTTCTGAACAGTTCCAGAGAGAGTGACTCCACCACTTCTGTGGCAATGCTTGACAACCCTTTCCACAAAGAATTTTTTCCTAATAACTAATCTAAACCTCCCTGGAGCAACTTGAAACTATTTCCTTTCATCCTGTCACTTGTTACCTGGGAGAAGAGACTGACACCCACCTTGCTACAACCTCATTTCAGGTATTGGCAGAGATCAATAAGGTCCCCTCTTAGTCTCCTTTTCACCAGACTTAGCAATCCCAGCTCCTTCAGCTGCTCATCAGACTTGTGCTCCAGACCCTTCAGCAGCCCCATTGTCCTGCTCTGGACACGCTCCAGCACCTCAGTGTCTTTCCTGCCGTGAGTGGTCCAGAACGGAACACAGGATCTGAGGTGTGGCCTCACCAGTGTCCAGTATAGGGGGACAATCACTGGCCTGGTCCTGCTGGACACATTATCTCTTATAGAGGCTTGGATGCCACTGGCCTTCCTGGCCACCTGGGCACACACTGGCTCATGTTCAGCTGCTTCAATCAGCACCCCCAGGCCCTTTTCTGCTGGGCAGCTTTCCAGCCACTCTGCTCCCAGCCTTTAGCACTGCCTGGGGCTGTTAAAAGAAAACTGATCAACAGTATCAGAGGCATCTCTAAACAGTATTCAAGCATGTTTCTAACTTCATTTTGCATCTGAACTCTAGCCAAATTTAAAAATATTGGCATTGCAGAACTTTGTTCTTAAATTCAAAATAAGTTTCAACAACACTGATAGTGGCCAAGAAAATTTTCAGTAGCAAATGCTCTCAAATTTTCATCTCATACACTTTTATGAGTACACAAGTACATAATATTTACTATTCACTAACACTGTTACAGACTGCATCTCCTGAGATAAGTAACTCTGCTTCTGATTTCTCTTTGATTATCATTTAACCAAGATCAATTTCACAGGAGTAAATAAAATGAAACAAATAAGAAAGCAGGCTTTAAGGGGTTCTTCAGCTGAACACATAAAATTAAGGCACAAATGTTTTTACCCTTTTAAGTAATTCTCATACATAACACTGCTTTCTTTTGCCATAAATTTGATCAGGTACACCAAAATTAAGTTAAGCTAGAAGAGGAACAAAAGTTTTGATGGTTCTGAAAATTCCCAGTACAAAATTATTTCTTCAAAACTTTAATTAGGTAAAAGATGTTGACATAATATTTATAATATTAGTAGTTGAGAAGTAACACTGATGCTTGCAGTAGATCTGTACAAATCCTAGATATTATACATGTTCCAGAGAGAAACTATAGTGCTGACACATGTTATTCAAAGCACAGTCCCTGAGGAAAAAAAAAGGAAGAATCTTTGTTCACCCAGAACAATATTTTACAATGACAGAAAGAAAGAAAGAAAGAGAGAAAGAAGAAAGAAAGAAAGAAAGAAAGAAAGAAAGAAAGAGAAAGAAGGAGATCAACAAGAATGAACAAAACAAAAAAAATGAATAAAGGAATGAATGAAAGAACAAACAAACAAAGAAAAGAGAGAGAAAAAGAGAGAGGCAGAAAGAAGGAGGAAAAGAAGGATAGAAGGAAGGAAGAAACAAGCAAGCAGGCCTGGCCCTTTATCCCCTTTATGTAGGTACATATCAACACTTAAGCTATTTATAGTGTTAAGGGCAAGCCCAAACCCTTGCAGTCTGACTGCATTCATGAAAAAAAGTATTTCTGGTGAGTTTTTTTTCCAATCTGGATATATATTGTCTTGAAGATGCTATAGAAGTGACTGAAGTGTTTCATAGGAAAACTATAGATTCTTGCACAAGATTCTTCCAAGGAAGCTGAGTCATTGAAGAACACATGGAGAATCATTAAAAACGACTGGGGATAAAGGAACACAAACCTGGTTTTGATGTGGCTTTTGTATTCTGCGAGCTATGCATTTCACCAGTACTGTGAAAAGAAGCAGATAAAGCAGAAGTCCAAGGACTACAGAATGGAGGAAAAAGGGAATGAAAGATCAGCAGGAGCTACAAGAAAACAAGAAGCTTAAATATGGGTGCAAGAAAAACAGATGATAGGAAATAGACTGAAAAAGCCAGTAATCAGAGTAATAGGAAACTGAATTTTAAACAGATCTTAGCTGTTGTGAGAAAACAAAAAAAGGAAAATATGCATGCAGGAATAAGAGGGGATTTATTATTATTCTGTCAGTTCTAGAAAGGAAAAAGTTTCTGGCAGGTTAAGAACTAAGACCACTGCTGATCAGCATGAACTAGTGTATCACTGCCCTGCACTTACTCCATAAGTCCATCTGTATCAACATTACAGCTTGCACCACCTTAAGCACTTTTAGGCACAACACTGTCATGGTGTGCCAAGGCAGACAGGAATATTATTGGAGGCACTTTGCCCCAGTGAACTGAAGAGGCTGAGTGTATCTGAAACTGCAGACAACAGCAATGAAATGACTGGAGGAAGACATCGGAGAAAATCAATACTACTGGAAAAAATCAGCAAGAGGGCAACATCGGAATGAAGGCTTAGGGAAAGTACCAACATTCTCTGTCATGCCTGATGGTACTCTCTTACTCAGCATCCACATGACAAAATATCCAGACTTCAGAGCAAACCACTAAGAAGAACAGAATATAATCAACCAAGAAATGGACAGGCAGGAGTTTTCACTCATACACCTCCAGTGATCTATTGACATATTTCCTACTATGAACAATTCATCCTTGCTATAGCAAAGGAGAAATCTCAGCCACTTGCCATTGTTCATTAAAACGAACGTGTCCATGCTTTCTGCCAATCAGAACTTCTTTGGGAGAAAAATATTCCTCTTTTAACCTTGCAAGACATACTTCTCAAAGTCCCATGTGGCCAAGTAGCAAGGTACTTACGCAATCCCCTGAAATGGTATGAGTAAAAATTTTGGTTTAAAGATGAACTATACCTGTAATTACACATTTTTAAGAAGGATAGAACTCTTTACTTCTTAAAGGCAGGTGCAGGAGGGAAAAGTCAGTACTATTCATTATCATCTATAAAATTATAAGATTGCTTTCATTGTTTGTACACAGTGTCTTGTTATCACAGGAGGCACCTGCTTCTATTCTAAGGCTTTATAAGGTGGACTAGATATTATGACTGTACTTAAGAAATGACACGAGAACTCTAGAAAATATGGCTTGAAGCATCAATTCTCTCTGCGTGAGTGTTGGACTCCGGTTAGGAAAGGAAAGGAAAGGATATAGATTTAAGGTTTGGAGTTTCGCTACAGGGACCAAGGACTCTGAATAGAAATTCTACTTATTCTGGATAACTTTTTTATTTCTTCCTGCCTTCTTCAATGATTTTGACTCTTATTCTATGATAATGGGACAAAGAGCCACCCAAATACAGAAACCTCTTAGTGACACCAAGCAGATAAGATGGTGATCACCTTACAACACTAAAAGACCATCTCACAGATGACCTTGCACAATGAGTCCTGACCAAACTACACTATAAGAACCGATATCACAGAACTTGACCACCTGCACAGTAGGTTGCAACTTGACTTTTATAGTCATCTGTGGGCTGGCACAGAAGGGAAGGATGTAGGTCTGTGGCTACAGAAGCTACTTTTATGTGAGAATAAGCTGGTTTGGGTATTTCTGATTCAGATCCTTGAATCCCTGTAACTCAGAAAGCATTGCCTTTTTTTCTGCCTCATTATGACTGGGCTACACAATGTCCTTCTGCACAGTGAGAATGTACAGACAGCTGTTGAAAATTATTGCTCATTTTGGTTTATATTTTTTCTCCTGATATAGAAAAGTACACGTAGCATCATGTTCTGAGACTCCTCTGAGTGCTTTCAAGCACAGAAGATTCTCCTAGAAATGTGACTGGGGATCTATATTAACTTTTCCAGGACCAGAAATAATTATACTAGCCAAATACGATCTTAAGATACCACTTTCTTCATAAGAGTAGCTCGAGAATGACAGATCTTATCCTGTCTGCTGCCACCAGCAGGTGATGTTTGCACCAGCACATTTTATGGACAAATGAGCCGCAAACTCCCTGTTCTCCACATATATATGGTGTAAACTTTTAGCCAATCTGTACAGCCCACATAATTTTCTTATTATTTTCAAAACTGTACTGAACAAGTTAATAATATGAATCAATTAACAGAGATGCCATAAAACAGTCCACAGGAGGTCCATTAGTTTGCTATGCAAACTACATTTTAGATCAAGCACCTACAAAACTAGTAGGATCTAAACACTTTCTGAAAAACTGAAATAATTCTATAAACTGTTATTTTTATTTGGTTAAATTTCGAGTCAATAGATATAAATATAGTTACTGGTATTTCCAGTTCAGCAACTTTCCCAGCCCACTACCAATTATGTGCAAAGTGCATGAAAAAAGAAGACTATAAATGGCCAGAATGGAGAAATAGTCACTTATCCAGAAGTAATAGTAATTGTTGCCCATGTTATTCTTCACAGTTTTATTCTATATTTTCTTATTCAGTTTGACCTTCAAATTTCATACATAAGAAAATTATTATTATGATGGAATAGCACCTAGTTAAAATATACATTTCTATGACTTTTTTGAACATACTTCTACAAGTCAATCATATGTCTTCAATTTATGGGGTATTTTTTTAATTATAATTTTTGCTCAGGAAAAGCAAGTTGAATAGGCAAAATTTGTTCAGACACCTGTGCAAACATACAGCTGTGAACTGTGTGCATTCATGATATTTTATTCTTCCAGAAAAAAAGTTATTATGGAAAAATACTAAAAAGTAGAAAAATAATGCACAGTCATTTTAGAACTCTCTGCACTATACATGCAGTTATGTGATAATGATTGCAATCTCAGATGCAATTTCAATAATCATTTTTTATAAGCACGAAATAATTGAATTTATAAAAGGTCATGTATTTCTCTATGTGCTTTCCTAAACTTAAATAGCAAATTCTGTATTAAAAATACCATGCATCTGTTTATGCTCTATGTAGCTTTTAGTCTGGAAATTGGGATTGAAATTCCATGAGACTTCCTCTCACCAGATGTCAGTGCTTTTTAGGTTTGGAATGTTCACAAAATAGAATTTCTTCCATGACACTTATTTGTTCCTCAACTAAACCAAGGAACTTGGAGGAGCATAAAAGGCTTAAAAACCCACTAAAAAGTTCAAAACGTGTTAAACTGTTTTCTCAAGGCTATTCTGAAATAGATCTTGGAGAGTTTCAGTTTAGTTACTTGCTATTGCCAACCTGTGGTACACTAATCCCTGCAACTGTGATGACTATAGCAATATAACAAACACGGGTTTTCAGCATAATTTAAAACACTGACATTTTGCCCAAAAATTCAAGTTTTTTTTCAGAGAGATGGAAAAATGAACATGACTTTATGGAACCTTTACCTAAACCTTCAGGATAATCACTTGGGAATGCTCAGACCTCAATTCCAACAATTGCATTAAAAGAAGTTTACAAAAAGTAGAATTAAACTGGAACAACTGAGCAAGCTCCACTCAAAATACCTCATAAAGTTCTGTTTAAGGTGCTTTCTTTCACAGTGGATGCCAGCTCCTAAAAGTAGCAGGAATTAGAGCTCTTGCTTTGAGATACCTGCAACCATTTGTGAATGGAGGAGGAGCTACCATCATCACTTTTTCTTTCCAAATACAAAGAAGGGGTTTTCCTCCAGGCATGAGCCTTCACATTTGGCAAATGTGATTTATTTGTGTGTGGCAAGTAAATTTTTCAGTCACACAGAAAATAGAGGAAAAACAATATTCTGCTTGCTTGTTCTTCAAATGGAACAAGGGAATGGAGAAAAACCATCACAGAATTCTGAATTGCACAACATGTGTGACTATTGTTATTAGGACAAGATATAAGACACATTCCTATCCTTTCAGCTTTGTAAACTCCAGTCAGGGATAGGTCCTCAGGAACCTAATTTAGCAGGTAAAAAATGCAATATATATTCAAATTTAATTTTGAAAGAATGTATTTTGTCAGAAATATCTAATGACACACTCTCTGCTGTGTTTAACCATCTGTTAAATTTCAATTTACATGTGTTATTCTACTTTCATGATATACACACTCATGATTACTAACTTGAAATTAGTTCTGAGCAGCCGTAGGGCATATGAAATGGCATAAAGTCTTAGAATTAAAAGCTTATCTTATCTTTTCTTCTGCTGAAATATCCACTGTTTCTTCAAATCTAACAGTACAGAAGTGCACTTTCACTTATTCAAAGACTTTATAAATTATTACACCAGTATCTATTTCTATACCTCTTTAATGCCAGTGGGTCACTTCAGTGCATTGCAGGTACAGTAAAAGTCTGTAGAAATAGACTTAGATTAAGCCAAAGCAGTAAAGAAAATTTTGCTGTTAAATACCATCGGATTTGCACATTTCAGTCGTCCCATCATTTAACCAATCTATGGAGAGTGGAATTTCTTTGGATCTACTTTTTTCTTTCTTTTCTCCTGGACATTTGCACTTCTGAGACATAGAGACAGGAATTCAAAGAAATAGTAATATGACTCAAAAACACACCATAACTACATTTCAACAAGTTAGTGCAAGATCCCACCTAAATATAAATGATATATTATATATATGAATGTATTGGTGCTATAATATGCAAATATAATGGTCAAAATTAGTGCTTAAAATACAGCTAGTGTTTAACACTGATTGGAACATACTTTTTGCACTAAAATATCTCTCCTACATTGTACAAAAGTAGTCTGACAGGTTTAAGAAGGAAAAAGACAACCAATGAAAAACATTTGTGTCTATTCTGCTCCTCTGCTCTGCTCTGCTGTGCTGTGCTCTGCTCTGGTGAGACCCGCCTGCAGTGCTGCATCCAGCCCTGGGGTCTCAGCACGGGAAGGACACTGCTGGAGTGAGTCCAGAGGAGGGCCAGTGAGGTGATTAGAGGGGTGGAGCACCTCTCCTATGAGAAACGGCTGAGAGAATTTGGGTTGTTCAGCCGGGAGAAGAGATGGCATCAGCATGACCTAATTGCAGCCTTTCAGTACCTGAGGGGAGCTACAAAATGGAGAGGGACTTTTTACAAGGCCGTGTAGTGATACAAAAGGAAATGGCTTTAAACTGAAAGAGAACAGGTTAAACTAGACATTAGGAAGAAATTCTTTACTGTGAGGGGGATGAGGCACTGGAACAGGTTGCCCAGAGAAGCTGTGGATGCCCCATCCCTGGGAGTGTTCAAGGCCAGGTTGAGTGGGGCTCTGAGCAACCTGATCTAGCAGAAGATGTCCCTGCCCATGGATTGGAACTAGATGACCTATAGTTGTCCCTTCTAACTCAGGCTATTCTATAATTCTTTTTAGGTCTGTTTTGATAAAAACAGCTTCAAGTTGGTACTTTCAGGTTTAGGACTATATTCCCTTCAAGCAGAAAAAAACAAGACATCAAACATTGGTTAGCTGCTTGAGCAAAGGAGTAGTAAGGAAACAATCTGCAAAAACGTATTAAAAAAAAAGTGGTCTTGCTCATAAACTCGGAAAAGACTGTGATGACCTTCAGTTATTCTAGAGCCTAGTGACTGAAAATGGTGGGCTGGGATATTCCAGCTGTCAGAAAGCTATCAGGAGAAACAGTGGAAAATGCTAGAAATGTCTCTGTTCCCAGCAGCTGTGGAACTAAATGCTATTTATAGAACCTGCCACAAATGATAACATTTTTTGCGGAAAAATCTTGAAATCTGTGAAAAGCTAAGAGGGAGGCAGGGAGAGAGAGACAGTTTGCTGGGAAGGTAATTTCCTCTGCAGTTGCCAAACTCTGACACAGTTAAGAGGACATGGATATTTTCTGCATCACTCTTGTAATTGGTAACTACACCCCTTAAATGTTTTAAACAGAAACAGATGCTTCTGTCTTAAAGTTATTTTGCAAAGCAAAAGGGAAACAGAACCATGGACGAGTGGATCTGTTGGCCTTTTATGTTGAGAAGAATTGATTTTGCAAGGATTACAAATACTTCTTTGTGGAATGAAAACTATGACAGCTTAAAAACTCCTCTGAGCTTAGAACAGTAATTTATATAGGACAATGTAATAAGGTAATTGTCCTTCCCCAGCTTATTCTTCCATTCACTGATAAACATTTTTAGGAGGAACAAAATCATATCATGATATGGAACATATCATAGGAAGAGAGTTACATGGAAAATAATTTCCTGCTCTAGTGCTGAGTGCTCACATTCTCTATCATGTAGATGAAGAACAAATCATGTCAGACACCTTTGCTCTACTGCTCATTCTGCATTTGTTGAACATGTAAATCACCTCCCTATACCCCTGCTTCCATTCTTTGATGAGCAAATTCCTCAGGCCAATAACTCTTTGCAGTACACACCAGAGGCAACAAAATGGAGCCAAATTAATACCTGGGAATTTCAGGCATTAAAGTTTGTAAACAATAATTTACAATAAAGGGAAGGGAAAAGCAAAGTAATAGCCACTGTAAATATACAAGTCTTACACAGTACAGAGGCCTTTCTCAAGTCTGTTACAAGCAAATTTAGGTGTTTCCTTTTCTGTAGTCCAAAGTGCCAGAACTACAAAATCATTTCTAGATTTGCTTGATACCATAATTCACTTATTTTCAGCCATTCCATGATCTGTCATTTTCACCCATTCCATGATACTGCATGTTTATCTTTCTTTGCTCCTTTGAAGAATACGTGTAATAGTGTTATGATCTCCTCCTTGAGAGGGGATCATACTTGATACTAAAGTGCAGGTGAATAATTATATCACATGCTAGTTTGTTTAACATCCCTTTATATAGGCCATAAAAATATACATAATTTAGAAATTATTATAGCCTGCTATTCAGTAACTCTGCAATGCAAAATGATTCTAAGCAGTTGCTTACTAAGTAAAGGGAAGGTCTGTAAGAGTAAGATAATAAATAACTGGAAAAAAGTTCTGTCATGGCAGCACGAAAAACAAGTTAAAACATGAGTGAGTTTCAGAAGCAGACCTAATATTCACTTCAAAAAGAGGTTTTTGTTTGATAGACTTTTCATAGCCACATACATAGTTTAAACTTTGGTTTTTTGTAATTATTTTGAAAATTCTCTGTGTGATTTCCTGCAAGCTTAGGCAACAGTGACATGAACAATTTGATTAGACTGCAGTCTCATTAAACATCTATTACTAAACAGCTTTCTACCCCTTCCCTTGTGATAACTCCTTTCTAATTGAATTAACTTCTCATTCTTGAAATTAGGTTAGGTTGTTTTTAAACTCGTCTTCAAAACAATCTCATAGCCAGTAATTCTTAAATGGCAATAATTTTCCCTACCAGTATCTACCCACTAGATATGGGAGAACTCAACTGATTTGTTCAAACACCATGGCCCAGGCCATACCTTTTCAATGTCTAGGATATTAGCTATGACATAAGAGTGACAGGAAAACTGTGATCTTCAAGCCATAGGCCAGGCAGAATATTCTAGGATGATGCAACTCTAGCCTTGGGGAGAGTCCCACTTCACCAGACCTTCACAATCTGTGTCAGACATACATTTCCCTTCTCACACCAAGTATGAGTTGCGCGTATGCCAGCATCAAGCCTTGGACAACTCACCAGAAGCGTGCTGCCTGTTCACCCATGAAATAACATTAACTGAAAGCAGCTGAGTAGTTACCCTACAAAAGCACCCCAAGTTTCAACTTACTACTTTATCAGTAAGAAACTGTCATCCCATAGATCAAAAAGTAGTTCTAAATGCCAAGACATGCAATTCTTTTTGAGCGAATATTCTCTCTGAATATTCTGAAATCTGGAAAAATTTACTTGGATAGTTTATGCACCACTATATAACAGAAACATACAGATGAAATAGAAATATATAATGAACTAGTACAATGTTGTTAGTTGTAAAAGTATCTTCATGAACAGCATCTGCATTACAAACTTTACCTTAATTTCATTTTTAAAATATAAATAGATATTCACAACGAGGACAATACAACAGTGGTAAAAGCAAGAGGTGAACTCTGGCATTTGCTATTGCTCCTTGTGGGAGTTCTAATGCATGTTTTGTTTCAAACACCTTTGGTTTTGAAAGCATCCTTTTGGATTAACATAGCACGATAGCAATTGGCATTCTCTTCTGTAACACTAATGACCTTGTTTTATCTTGTTACCAAATAGTTTTAGTCAGAATAGAAACCATCTTCTTGCCTACCAGAGAACAGAGATAGAGGACAGTATTGAACATTAATTTAAAAAGTTAATTGAAAGAGTAACTAAATTTAGAGTAGTATGCAGTGACGATCTTTGCCATCCCCTGCTGCCCTGAATCTCTTTATGGTTGAACAAATCTACTCATCTTTAACAGACACAACCGAAACGGGCCTGGAGGCAGGAAATGCACTTCTCCTGTGAGGAGAGAAGTTGAAATAATGCAAGTTTTCCCATAAAAACCTATCCACTTCTTGAGCTGATTGCTTCTGTTCAGGCACATAGGCAGGGTTTCCTGTGGCAAGAGTGAGGACCTGTTAACCCCAAAGTCATGCTTACAGTGAGGAGAGGTAAACACTAATGAAACATGGAGTGTTTTTTCAATAGAAATAAAGCATACACCAAAAGGAACAAAGATGTGGCTGGCTAGCTAAGGGATCGTGGGAAGAAGCATTTGGTGGGGAATCAAACAAGGCTCTTTTGAGTGAGATCCCACAGGGATTAGCAAGGCTCAATGCTATTTGACATTTACACCAGTGATCTGGAGGCAAATATTAAAACACTGCTCATAATTCTTCCAGATAGACAGACTGGTGGAAAGCTAAAGAATGATCCGTCCAGCTACAGCAAGAAGCCCCCCTTGCTTTTCAGGAGTCCCACTGGTGGCTAAGGTCATGCTTTTTTGAAAACTAGAACAATAAATAAAATGCTTTTTAATCTAAACAAATGTAGAGTTGGACACCAATGATCAAGGAATGCAATCAATACGTAACATATGGGAGAATCCTGGGAACAGTAGGAAAAAATTAGCACTGCCTCTGAATATAAGTAATAGTGAGAATGGAATGCTCTGTGGAGGTGTGGGATACATATTCCAAAAAAAAAAAAAAGTTGAAAAACTAGAAAGTGTGCGCCAAAAGTCATTGAAATAAAAAGAGAGATGCTTAAAAACAGAGGAAAACTCAGGTATGAAAGTTGAAGTCAGACAAGTTCAAATTATGAAAAAAGTCTTCAGCAATAGGGGCAGTTAATCATGAAAATCCAATTACTGAGAAAAAAAAAAAGGGGTGGATTCTCTGCCTGTTACTCATCAAGAAAGAAAGATAATAGCTAGCCAAATGAAAGTTACTTGGCCCAAACATATACAAAAATCGAACAATTTCAAAAGCTAGGGACTGTTCAGGAAATTAAAATGCCAGAAAGGTTACTGGAATATATATGAGGATTTCTGCAGTCAGAATTCAGGCCATACTTAGACCATACTGCATTTCACAACACTACAGCAAACAATGCTGAATGGCCAGGAAAACAAGGATCTGACTCCTTCTGATCATGCTGTAAAGAATTCTTGGTTTATTGCCATTACTGTTCTGAATATCTAACATTATTTTACTGCTATAACCTCTCTCCTGCCACCAAATGAAGAGATTCATTAGTAAAAACATGCTGATTTGTCAATAATGAATTTTACCATGTGTTAGAATTTCTGATAAATTTTCTGTTGTGGCAAAAAGAAAACTTTATTTCAAAGCACTTTTGAAGGAAAAAAGAGACTGAAGTTAAAGAATCTTTACATGAAAAACATTTTTTAATTTTTATGGCGGTTATTTTTTCTTCCTCTGTACCTTTCTATATTTCTACAAAAAATTCAGTGTGACCAATTAAAAAAAAAAAAAAAAGAAATTTGGATTAAGGATTTTTCTTGAATCCATGAAATGAATTATTCCAATAAACTTTCAGCCACTAACCTTTTTCCAGAATTTCAGAAAATAGACATGAAAGCATCATCTTCAGGACAGTCTTCAAATAAATGTTTCCTGAAGTAGAGCTGAAGTAACACGACTGATAAAGCAGCAAGCCTATGCTGGGTGCCTTCTTTTAGGTTGTATTACCCCATGCATCATGCTGGTTTGATTCAGTCTACTAGTAATAGAAGTTTCTGACACTGAAAATAAGTTTCAAAAAAGAGGTGTTTATTACAAGTGACAAATAATAGATCTACTTCCAAAAGTGCATAGTCAGAGAGTCAGGAATAGTTAGTCTGTATATCGCAACCCTTGAAAACACAGCCTGACAGAAGGAGGAAAGTAGACCTCTTCTTTCATTTCTTTTCACTTATTTCATGCAATTATTCTGTTTAATTCATAACATACCCAAGCAGAATCTGAATGTTCTGTACTTACATTCATAACTGTTTCAAACATATTGCAATATATTCTGTAATTACAGCAGTCTTGTATATCGCTTCAGTCTCTATTACTCAAGGTTTCATTCTAATAGATTCTTTTTTTCATTTGACATGTAAGCAATTGGAAATTCACTGACTCACAGAGCTGCTCCATCTTTGAAGAGCTGCAGAATTGTTTATATAAATATGGTTCTATGAACAGCGAGCCTGTTTGCAATTCCTGTAAAACTGCTGTGACACGCCATATGATTGTTGTCAAACCACAACAGTCACATATATTATAGACTGAGACTAACCCTTTTCAGAATGAGGGATTTATAACCTCACACACTCCACAAACTGCACATCAGATCTTTTCTGTTAAGCTTCAGAGTAAAAGAATAGCAAAGCATGACTCATAGCCTTGAAAAAAACATGACCCTCTCTTGGGGAAAAAGTACATGCAATCTCTACAGGATCTGAGCTGACGCCATGCAAGAGAAGGCTGGCATGACTAAACAGTAAGAATCTCTATCAGCTGCCATTACCACAGCTTTTGTTTGTATAATATGAAATATGGAGCTTTTGTTTGTATAATATGAAATACGGCTAACTGTTAACAGTAGGTATAAATAGTCCTGCTGTATTTTGCATTCCAAGCTCATAAGTTTTGCATTTCATATTGCCAGTAGCTGTTCACAGCAGAGCTGCTCACCCTACAGAGGCAAGTGAGCCGCAGCCTCCCCCAGGCACCCCTGCCACACACCTGGGTGTGCAGACGTGTGTGCTGCCATGTAATTGAACTTTTGCCCGTGACACAGATGGCTGCACACACATTCCTCACAATCTTGAGGACTGATCTTTATGCCTGAGGGACTCTTGACAACCACGCTGACAGTTGCTTGCGTAAGTGACAAAATCTGTGCCCTCGTGTCCAAGGTCCTTTTAAGAGGGAAGGAGACAGAGGGCAGCTGGCAGGGTGAGGGGACAGCTGACCACAGCTGCTCACCTGCTGGAAACCCTGCTCCAGCATTTCCTCTAGGACACAGAAACAATAAGGGGGAAAATTTCTCCTCTAGTCCAGACAGAACAATCAAGTATTGTTACACTGCACTTCACAAAACTCTTCCCCCCTCCAAATAAGTAAAAATTAATCATTTGTGTACGTGATGTGCCATACAAATGCGGCCTGACAAGGGCACTGTGCGTGGTTTGCAGTCTGGCCTTACTGTGCATAAAGTGAAACCCCAAGCTACAGTGTTACGGGCTATGTGACCCTAGTACTACCCTATACCCTGCTCCCCTAACTCCAGCGGCCTCCCTAACTCCTTCACACTTCCAGCTATGCAGGCCCTGCTAGTTGAGACTGCAGACTCTGCTAAAAAACTCCTAAATTTGTCATTTTACCACACTACTTTGAAGAGTCATATCAGATTTGCTCAGATTTTTCTACAACGTTAGTACCATTTTCTTCAGAGGTTCTTTATAACTACAGGTGCCAGCTGTTCAGTTATCACTTTTATTAGATTATGTTATGGGCCATTACCACAAGTTCTCTTTGTCACCTCCTTTGAACATTTTAAAGTTCATGATGTATTATACCTCTTTAGCACAATACAACCACTTTTATTATGTTTAACTAAAAACTGCCCTTAAGGTCTCAAACATATAAATCACTGCCTTCCCTCACCCACATTATTTTGTTTCAAAGAGTGTATGTAGACTTACTACAATCTGAATAAAGCAAGCAAGGGTAGAAATGAGAAACAATTTAACTTTCATTCAAAAGTTCATTGGCATTCTGCACCATAAACAAGAATGGGAAAAAATCAAAAAAATTTCTTAACAATTACTTTACAACTAATATTACGTGTTATATTAGAAAAGAAGAGGCCCTATTAAACTCATATTCACAAGCGAATTGTGTCATCTCCCAGTTCCACCACTCATACATTGTTCTTGTGGCTTATCTCAACACTGATGTCAATTCAAAAATTTAAAATTTATGTTGAAATACAAAATAAACTCATGAGCAAAGGAATGAGGGAGACTACAGTTGGGTTTTTTTATTTATTTTTTAAAAACAGACTAAGTGTTGTGTTCTTACCTACAAAACACTGCTTATGCAGTTATTTCAAGAACTTCTATTGTGGCAAAATCAGCTCTAATTGTTTATACAGTATTGTCTTTTTCCTGGTTTTATTTTTACCTCCTGCTGTTTTGACAGTTTACTTTCAACTTTTGATTATCAGTCCACCTAGCTCTACATTAAAACGCTTAGGATCAATGTGCCACTGCATATTTAAATGCTCACTCATTAATACTTTGGCTGTAAAGTGCAGAAGCAAAACCAAAACACAGAATCATCAGTAAGTTTAGGGAAGTTAATACATTCTAAGATGTCACGCTGTAGTACTAGATGAAATATCCACACAATGTTACTTTAATACTGATAGCAAATTATGAATACTATGTCCTTACAAGAGTTTGCATCCCCAGGCAGAAATAAGCAGTGGTTAGCTGTCACCTAAACAGACAAGAAAGTAGATATCAATAGAACAATAAATGAGACTATCGTACTTGCATAATAGCATTTTGATGAGTAGTTTGTAGATTGCCTGAGACTGCAAAATTATAGGAAGGCCACACAATCATTAACATCATCCGAAACTATTTCAAATCCCTAGGAAGTTCATGAGATTCAGAGCAAAGTACTTGGCTTACATGAGTTTAGAGTTGGGTATTAATTCAGGTGTCCAATTCTAACATCTAGCTGTTAACTTGCATGGTCAAAACTAACTCAGACGTGTGAAATCCGTGGCATCCAGTGACATCTCTGAGGAGCTACAGTCCCATTCCGGAGCATGTATTCAGCCACATAAATCTGTTCAATACTCACTGGTCGTCTCATACCAAGACCCCAACAGGATGTATTAAGTCCCCAATGTCCTCCATAAGTGCCTGCTCCAGTGGATGTGGTCAAAATATGTCACTTTCAGAGACGGAACAGAGGGCTCTTTTAATCAAAGCTTGAGTTTAGAAAATGTGATTAAAGTTACTTTCTTGGGAAGTGAGACAGATATAAATTCCCATAGTGCAGAAGGGATTTGAAGCCAAATCTCCAGCTTCCCAAGAAATAGTTTATCCTCTAAGTTAATGGGCTTGCAGTGTGAACTCATCTTTTAAGCTGTTTCACCTGGCTGCAATAGTTAAATACACACTGAACTATACAGCGCACAAGAACTGCTCCCCAGCTGAAGGTTTGAACAACTGATATAAGAGACTGAAGATTTGTATCTCATTCCCAAGGTAAAATTGGTATCTTAAATACAAAGGGCTAGATTGCAGCATGACGTTTTTTAGTCCACCTCATGCTTAGTACATTTTCCTGCAAGATGACTCCAACTATTTCTCTACTAAGACTTCCTGTACATGCTGTGAAGTCATCACCTCTTGCTCCAAGGCAGAAAAGATAATTGGCTAAATGCAAAGCCTTAAGTGTCTGAAGAAAGAGGTATTTGAGCTAGAGGAAGGAATGTGAGGTCATGTTTAAATTATAGCTTTAGGTCATGCTGGTTTTGTTTTGGAGGTTTGGGGGTTTTTGTAGTTTAAAAAGGTCCTAGTTTAATATGTTGGACTACATCAAGTACATGTTATTCCTCCATGTAGCTGGAGTTTAATTTGATGTTATTAATTCTACAGGGTAGGAGGCCCTTAGAAGTTACATATTGAACTCGAGCAATTCTGCCCTGCTCCTTTTCTGGTTCTTGATATTGCTGTTACATGCTGGATTTTTTGCTATTAACATTTTCAAAAAAGCAGATAATTTTTTCTCGTTTCAAAACCCCCTTAATGTTATGCTCAACCATGCTTGTACCTGCCACAACTCTGCAAGATTTGTGAATAAGTATTACCAAGCCTTGCACCAAATGGGAAAATTGGAGGGTGAAAAATACATATTTAAAACATCTTTTTAAGGCCAGAGTCAGCTATTATTATTTAATCAAATTCTTCAAAGCTAGAATCTGACACTAAGAAATTTTCTTTGTACTTTCAGGTTATAAGTGAGGACTGAAGCAGTAATTTCGGTGTTTCTACCACTTACCATGCTTTGCATGGGGACAAAAAAAAGCTCAGGATTTTCTGAGAAACTGATAAAGTGAAAGAATACTTTTTAAACACAGGCAGACAAGGCAGGTCAGAAGCATCTTTTAATAACTCATGACAAGTGTGAATGTGACTGAGAAACTTAATATGGTCAGATGACAAGCCTAATTAGGAGCATGCTGCTAGGGGAAGAATTGCACATTTCACAAGATCTTAAGGAAATAATATTTATTGGTCCACAGCAAGGAAAAATAAAAATCCTGACACACCACCTTTCCCAAAGCTGAAGCTGTAGCCTATTTCTCCACATACGTGCCTTCCAAAGAATCTCTTACTCCTTTAAAAGATTTCACTGATGCTTGTCAGGTTGTTTTCAAGCAGTCAGGCCTAGAGGTTGCTCACAGAAACAAAATCCACACCATGACAGAGCTATGGTCTGGTGAGAAGCTGTTTGGATTTTGTGATCTTTTACTTCTGTTTTTCATATTTAACATACACCTACATCTACAGAAGTGACTTGTGCAGAATTTATGCAGGTGCAGGGTGAAGGGTGGTTGCTTTTTTTAAAGAAAAGATTGAAAATTAATAGAAGCACAATGTGAGATAAGCTAGTACTCCAAAGATAGCACATTAGGTACATCTGAACAACTACAATAATACCACCCAGAATCATTCTCCTTCTGCCTTCATGGAGCTGTATGGTGATCAGCTATCTGTCCTCAAGACAAACACAGGAATTCATAGCTCAGGAGGACCAAAAACTAAAAAGCACCTTCAGGAAGTCTTTGCATTTTTCCAAGTCCTTATACTGGAAGACATCTTCAGTGCCCAGAACATGTAATCCAGACAGGTGACCTGTTCAAGACACAACAACCTTCTTGAACTGAAGCACTGCCCTCTTTGGGATGTTTTCTGACACAGTAAAAGGGTCTAGTTTATAACCTTTGCTCAGCTGGGGTTTCTTGCTTAACTGCTTGTTAATCCTGCGTAAGTACCATGCATCTGACTGGGGAAGGATTTGTTTTAAAATCACTGGCTTTTTTGTTTGCAAGAGGAATATCCACCAGTGTAGACTGCCTGCTAAAACCTCCTCTGATTTTTCTTTTTTTTGCTTTTGTGTTTGTTTGTTATGAATGCACCATTTTTTATCCTTTCATAGGCATCAGTAAAAATGCAAAAACTGAAAGGCTAAACAGAAGCGAGTAGTGTACCCTATGGATGTTTTTCAGTGGAAAAAAATATCTTACTCTCTGGATAGAATATGGCCCCATAAATAGAAACATGGGGGGGAAAAACCTGATTTTAAAAGCTTGTATCAGTTACTCACAGACTCTGAAGTTTCTAGGAAGATCAAGACAAAATAATATAACTCCTTTACACCTGAAAATAGGAAAATTCAACAGCTGCCTGGCTTACTACGTCTCCAGATTACCCTGTGGCTTCACCTGTAACCTACATAATACCCTGATGTAAAGTAAATTGCTGCCCTGACATAGTAAGTATATTCAAGATAGTCTTATGGGCTAGAGCATAATGGAAGCAGAGGTGATGTTTGTTGCAGAAAATCTGTAAAGGAAATAGTAATAGTAGGCAGCCTGGAAACAGGACATGGTGCAGAAAACTCCTTACTCACTTACAGAAAACTGTTAAGAATAAAACCCAGCTGTCAGTGACCTCAAGCTGCAGATAGAAAACCACAGGAGCTGCTGTTTGGAAGAGATCAGGATTTCACAGCGAGAAGGAAAAGAGGTCCCAATCACACAGAAGAGTAGTTTAACTGCTCTGCCACGACCCTCACTAACTCACGGACAGCCTCCCTGCAGGCAGGGTCTGCAGGGAGGAAACAGCTGGAAGTTGTTTCCTGCAAGTGCAAGAGACTTGCACTTGCAGGAAGTAATAACATGTAGTGTTGGTCCTCAGCCTTGTGACCCAGCTGTGAAGACCAGTTAAGAGATTTTGTGTTCCTTGTATTCCTTCATTTAGGGATGTTCTCTTAAAAATATACATACATACATACATACATACAGATAGATAGATAGATAGATTGATATCTTTCTTTTTCTAAATTAATGGAAGAAACTGAAATACAAGCTGAGCATGAGACCACAGTGCATCAGAATGGAGCACCCTCTGCAGTGCATCTTGCTGCTGCAGTGTAACAGAATAACATAACTGATAAGAGCGATGGAGTACACTGCAAAGGAAGGAAAAGAGAGTGAGCCTTCTATGCAAATACTTTGCATGCATTAACTATATGTTTGTTCATCTGAAACACATTAAAAGATGCCAAATTTTTTCACTCCAAGTAAATACACAAATCTGTTTGTTTAGATTAGCAGCAGATTGACTAATATAGTTTTGACAAAACTTTTGATAAGTGCATTGGGATGCACAGAAAACCAGTACACACACTGGTCTGTGTTTGCAGTAAATCTTTAGGAGAAAACATACAAGACTTTGCATAGCTGGTAATTTTTGGGCACACCATGCTCTCAAAAACACGTGATCTCTTAGAAGTCCCAGCTGTCTTCCTTTGAACTGCACTCCTACCAAGTGAGAGAGGATGATATGCCACAAATAGCACATGGTAAACACACCAAAGAAAGAAAAAACAACTCCCCAAACATCCAATGTTTCGCTTCACTCAGGCATGAATAAGGCATGTTTTGATGCAATTGCATCTTATCTTTATAATTTATGTTCAAGCAGCTTGCAGCAACCAGAGTCAAATGAAACCAAAGACCTGAACGCATGTAACTTACACATAAAGCGATAATAAGGATGGCTCTTTTTATGAGCATCATAAAAAGCAGTAACCAAACAATCACAACTGACTAATGAACCTATCTGGGGTCTTGGGAGAAAGCGTTCTGTGATAAATACTGGAACTACAACAGTACATTGTAATGTTAATTAGGTACATAACAGTTGGTAGGCAAAGGAGTTCTCTGATTCACTTCACTAGTACAAAGAAGGGAACAGATCCCCACGGCTTTTCTTAGGCAGAGCATAATTTGAAAAGTGGGACGAATTCTGTGAGTATGATTAACCAAATTAACTACCATTTGTTTTGGACTAGATCATGGGCAAGGAAACTAAAGTGCTCAGGCTACACAGGAGTGCATAGAACATCTGCAGATGTATGCTTAGCTAATATTTAATGGATCTGATTTTTGAAAATTTGTTGGAGGTAGACAATGAAATACAGAATGTAAAATTAATCTGGGCTGTACATTCTATTTAAGGTGCTTTTGGGGAAATAAAGCAATCTAGTCATATAAGGGTTTTTATTCAATGATTGACAAATCATTTTGAACCTGTTTAACAGTTGAAAAGGAAATAGACATTTTTTGATAATTGAACATTCTGTCATGATGCATGCAGTCTGAAGCTAGAACACTATTTTGTGATATGGGAAATATGGCACTTTTTGTGAACCTTTTGTAAATCCCCTTTATCTTTTTGGTGCTTGCAAAACTGCAAAGAATTCATCAAAAAACAGAGGAAAACTATGTTCCTTCTCTCATTTTCATGCTGAATACAAAAATTATCCTTGGAAATTTCAGTAAGCAATACATGGTAAACTGCAATCAATCACAAATCTCACCCACATGAAGAAGTTATCAAGACAATATCTCCTTACTGGCTGTTGAAACAAAAAAACATGCAAGATACGAGGATAAGTCTCCTGCCATAGTAAGTTCATATTTTACAGTATGCTTTTAAAGTATTGTTTTAAAGATACCAAAGCACTTTAAAGAAATTTTCATGCTTTGTTTGCTCATTTTTTTATTATTACTAGCAAATCTATATTTTCTCTTATATTTTGCAAAAGTGCTGTCTCTCTCTCCCAAAAGAAATCCAAAGAAAATTCAGCCTGAGGCATTTACCCATCTGGAAAACTTCATGTCAAATGTTACACATTCATCAAGGTCTTACACACCACTTAACACTGATATATAGGAAAAAAAAATCACCTGCATATAAATAGAAATGCATTTATATCTTTATGTTACCTTCCAGACACAAAGAAATAGGTCTCGTACAGGACAATATCTTGTCTACTAGATAGATTGCATTTTTCCCTGAATGACCACAGCTTACAAAGCTCCAACAGTTTCCACATCCTGAGTATTTTGCTGTGACCTACTTATTCCTATTCTTCACAGCCAGAAAATAGCCACTGGATGAAGGAAATGTAAATAGCCATTATATTAAATTTTGCAAACCTGCCAGGTAAGTGGGGGGGTGGAGGGGAAGGGAAGAAATGCAGGAGAAAAGGAAGACTCTCAAAACAAAGCACATAAACCCCTTGAGGTTGACCATCAGACCCAATTAGGTTAATAGAGTTATAGTGATTTGCCCCAGTTGCAAAACTGGTTCAAGTCTGTGTGTTCAGAGGTGCAAGAGAAAGAGAACCTTGTTCCTAGCTGAGCCTTGGTTCCAACTGTACCTTATTCCCAGCCAAATATATAGTGAAGAACATGCCTCACATTCTCACATTAGAATCCTTCTGGATACTTCTCCCAGTACAGTGGTGAATTACCCTGATCAACTGCCTTAGTCATGGTGTTCTTTTAAGCCTTCTAATCCCAACACAATATTCACATATCTTTGCTTCTGAACTCTGTCTCACAGCTCTTGCTGCAAATCGAATCCTGCACACAGTCACCTTCAGTGGTTTCTCAGCACTTGGCTCTTAGCATGAGTCAGAGATCACTTCTCTGGGTGGTATCCAGCCTGCAGTTTGAACATTATGGAACTACAGCATATTTTAAGCACAGAAAAAGCATCCTGGATTGCCATCATGGTACATGTAGCTATCAAACAACATTAGAAATATACATATGCTGTCAGCATTTTCACCACTTTGGTTTCTAGACTAGTGCAAGTTGTACATAAGTATCCCAGTGATTAAAGTGCTAGTGGCTGGTCTACACCAATGATCTTATAAAAGCAGCGAAATTGTAAGAGTGAAATACATAAAGACTGAAATAAAGAACGCCTGGTGCCCCTAAAATAAATTTTCACCCAAGTTAATTGTGGTTTTCACAAGTCTTCTCTCTAACTTATCTGCTAGCCAATAAAAACACACAGATCCCAGCGCTAGGTAAGCCTGAGAGACAGATTTGACCTCAGTCAACTTCAGTACAGGTTAAGAATTCAGGAGTCGACAGCCCCCCAGTGCATTCACTGAGGCTTCCCTCCAGCTCAGTTCCATTCTCCTGTTTCCTCTTTCTGCCCTTCTTTATTAGAAACACCTTGCATTGGCTTGGTTTTTACATCCTAGGCTACTCAGACATATCCCTACATACAGGACATTTCAACTGAGAGGCTTGACCGGGCAAGTCCTCCTTCTGACATGCTGCCCACAAGCAGAAAGAAAAAAAGCCATGAAGATTCTGGACAACCTCATAAAGTGACTATCAGAAGGGCTCTTGACTTTGGAGAGGCATCAGAATGCAGCAGTTCCACCCAAGAATTTCAAGCAACAGCAGATAGTTATCAGAGGATGTCTCTGAGCACATTAAAAAAATAATTTAAAAAAAGTTTTTCAGAATGCACATGGAAAAGCGATGGCTCATAAATTCAAGGGAATACAACAAGGACTCAATAACAGGAATTTGACCCTTTCCCTTTCTCCCTGGCTAAATTTAGATGAGAAAGCAGAGGTAGTGAAGAAATAGCACCTCCAAGAACAAGTGAAGGCAAAGACATGGGGTTGGTGTCCACACCCACTCTGCTGACAGATTTATGGCTCAGAGGTTTTAAGAATGCAGTGACAGAGAGAAAAATCAGAAGGCATTAATTACAATAGAAAGGGAAGAACCAGGTAGGAGCTAAGTTATAACATAAAGCAAGTCTTGCTTCTGTTATAATCTCATTTTGCTGCTGACATTAAACCTTGAAAAATTATGGTTTTCCACTCTTACCTCCCAGATATTCAAGAGAGCCTGGGAGCAAAAGTAAGCATAGAAACAGCAGACGATTCTTTTTGGCAGAACCATGTACAGCAACTAGCACAAGCAGAGCAGAATGTACAAATACAGGCATACACTTCTAGGTATGATTTCACTGTGTGCAGTTGCTGACATCAAGACCAGTACTGAGCAATTTTAAGAAAAAACCAATGTATTAAGGCCACTATCATCTGTGCCACTATTCAAATCAAGTAATTTTCAAATCTTCTGGTATTGCAGGTCTGAAAATTCACCAAAAGTTGACAAGACAAGACATGACAGAAAGATCCACCTACAGTTCTTTTATGCCTTTGTCACTCACAAGTCTTCTGAGCTTAAACTCTGTATAAGTCATCAGAAAATACAGAAGACTTCAAATGAAATGCCTGAAAAGCCTCTTTCCTCTTTCAGTCTGAGCCTTGCAGAATGTGACACTTTGGCCACATTATAGTGCAAGAGATGCTTCAGTTACTGCTAGGATCCTTTATAGCCGCTGCAAGGTCTCTGCCCTGCTTCTGGATTAATTGTTCCTAATTTCTGTTTATCGTTTCTTATTCTGTTCTGTGGTTAAACTAGTTGGAGCACTTTCTGAGCAGAGAGTCTAAGCGTATCCCTCAAGTAAACAAAGAGTTAGCATTTCCTCTCTTCTGGGACTCAGTAACATCGAGGGGGAAAATTTCTTTTCCACCTCCAGACAGAATAATAAAGTACTGCTACACTACTTTTCACAAAACGCTGCTCAAGTCAAAACAAGGTATGTCCACAGGAGTGAGTGTGTGTCAGCAAAAGGAACAAGAAACCTTGAAGAAAAGAGAAGCAGTTGGAGGCAAGATGCTGCAGGAGTTACAAAGAGAACTGCCAACAAGCCAAACCAGCTTCTAGACCAGCACAGCAGCCAGGGCTGGTCTGCAGCTGAGCAGGTGCTGCAGGAGGTTGCAGCAGACTACACTGCCCATTATGGCTGTAAGGAGAGGAGGGAAAGGCAGTGCTGATACCAGCTAAGGAAACAGCAAGCCAGGGAAATGCTGAAACAGCTGCTGTACAGCAAACAGGCAACAGTAGAAAGCACCCATCACAATGAGATGGAAATGCATGTCCAGAGCTACTCTATTGTATTCCACTTCCAATTCACTTTCTGCCTTAATTAGAATAAATATTTTAAGGTCCTAAGAGAAATCCACCTTCCACATGGCTGCCCTTGCGGTAATAAGGATTAAATCAATCCTTTCTTCCTTCAGCTCCCCACTGGGAGCAAACATATGGCTTCTGAGTGGGTTTGACCCACTTCCTATCTGCCAGTGACCAAACTAGAGGTAGTGAAATGCAGCATCAGCACCCATCTATGAGAAGATGGAAAGAGACCTCCTGAAATTAAGATGAACTGATTCGTCAAGCAAAGATTTTGAAATAAAGGACAGCTTTTTAGTGTACCAGAACTCATTAATAAGTACAGGTATACATTTGTATGAGTACATTAGGGTTTCATATAAATCTATCAGTGAAGTTCTGATAATGCAATTTCTTCCACAGTGAATATTCAGCTGAAGTTACTAGTCAGTATTCAAGATCCCTTTTATCATTATTTTAGTTGCTTGTAGACACTGCACGTGGATAATTTTGAGGTGGACACTCACCTGTGGTAGGGATGTTAATCATCTGTACCACACAGCAGGATGATTCTCAAGCTTGTGAATTTGATTACTCCAAAAGTAGCCATATTCCACTAATAATAAGTCAAATTGATAAATATATTTATTATATTTCTTTTTATTTGTTCATTATATATCTATATTTTTATAAAAATATATTTATTGATTATCTTTTTTTAGGGAGTAATCCACTAACACAGCCTTTCTGTTTCAGTGGCCGGAGTACTCTGTATCAATGTGCTATATGGTGCAAAGCTATCAAGTTCATTTATTGTTGTCTCAGGATTTCTGTAGTGCACTTCACTATGGAATTGCCAGCAGCATGCTTGTTCCAGGACTCTTGTCCCAGGATAAAAGAGATTTAATATATGCACTACAGTTTTTTGGAGCTGTGGAGGTTTATTGCTCATACCCTTGTAGTCACTCATGTGCATCTTTTAAAAATATGCTAAAACACAGAGAAGATTTTTATTTCAATATAGATCTATCAAGCAACAACCAGCCAAAGTTTGAATGTAGGCCTTTTCAGAGTTGCCATCACAGCAACTTTGAAGGAATCCAGCTCAGAATTTGTTTAGTTTAGGAACAAATTATTAAAGTTCCCTTCCTGCCGACCCATTTCTCCAAATTCTCTAAAGAAATTTACCCTTTATAGAACCTTCAAAAAAGCAATGCACCTAAATTTTTGTTAGTCCCATTAACAGTAATGAAAGTTATCAAGTGCTAGATGACTCATGGATTTAGACTGCTGACTTAATTATCCAATGCTTTTCATTCTAGACTGCAGTTTGTTTTGTTCCTGTCTTCATTCGTTCATTAAGCAGTATCCATTACTTCTTGGTTTAAGGAATTAAACAAAGAGTACTTTTGAATGAAAGGGAAAAGTTGTGAAAATAAAAATAAAGTTTTTTTAGCTTTAAGTTAACTTCCAATCATTCAGAAGTTATGTGTGCTACTTTGATTTAAGGAGAATTGAAGATCAGTGAGCACCAGCATCTGATCAAAGCCTCTAGAGTTCATGAATTTAGAAACACTTTCTTGGGCTTGGTAACCAGCACAATGTTTCCTAAGGTGATTAGCTTCAGTGATTTAAGAAAGTTATGGTTATTACAGTTACAGAGGCAGCAGATAGCAGACACCAAAAGTGTAACAGTGTTTTCTAGTATTTAATTTTTCATTTGGGTCATGTCAGAAAAGCCGCAAGAATGTGTTCCCAGAGTACTCCACATTTTCGAAATGCAGAGCAAAGTAGGACAAAACACTCCAAAAATTCACATTACAAATTGTTTTGAGGCCCAAGCAAGCACTTAGGCTAATCCACATATTAGCCACAGGAATGCTTCTTTTCCCTTCTGACAAGCCTGAGTACCTTGAGGGGACCAAATAACTCAAAAAACCCAATATCTTTTCCTATACATTAAAGCTGCAGTCTTCAAACCTACCTATTTTTAGCTGCATTTCAATTTCTCGTTTAGATTTTAACTCTGTTATTACATATAATATGTTTTTTCTTTAGGAAACTATCAATGGAAGAGACTGGAATGGGTGTCAGATTTAATATTACCTTTATTCTTACTATTGAAATTTCATTTATTTTTATGTCTGAAAATGTTGCATTCTGAAAACTTTGTAATTCTGGAACCACGTATAATTCTGAATTAATGTGATTAGGGAGATTTTTTCTCTGAAAAATTAGAAAATGTGAAAGGGGTTCTAAATACATGGCCAGTATTACGGTTTTTGATGCTTTTACGTTGTTTATATCCCTTAATCCATTAATTTCAAACTTGTCACAAGTTTTTAGTCATTTCAACACTGATAAGAAATTTCTCTCATCAACATCAGAAACTGCCCTTGAACTGCAAATTCTCCTCCCTTATTCTTTAAAATTTATTTGTAAATTTTTAACTAAAAGTCAGCATACTGGGAAACAAGACTGTTAAAATATCATCACCAAAATGTTAATTAGCTTTCTACCTACATTTCTCAGGATGAAGTATATCAAGTTTTAGAATGTTTCTAGAAGTTTTTAAAATTTTGAAAAAGGAAAAGCTCTACAATAAGATAAACTATTCTTTTTTTCTTCATTTTCCTATTACTTTGACCAACAATTTTATGATGCTTTGCAAAACAATAGTTTTTTGTGATTTTCCATATATACATCTGTGTGTTAATGTAAAAATCTTTTTAAAATATGAAGAATAAACTCATTAAGGCAAAAAAGAATTGATGGATATATCTGTTTTCATCAATTTCATGTAAAATAAAGAAAAAAAATCACTCCCATCTCTTACATTCAAAAGGAAAAAATGAAATCCTTTATAATGCACTAAGATAATTTAGTTATGGTACCTATCTCTTAATGAACAAGATGTGATAATCTCACCACAGAAAAATCTAAATGTTGGGAACCAAAGTGGCTTTTTCAGTCTTGTTCCAGGATTTTTTTTTTAACCTGGGGTAGCATAAAGAACTTTGAATTCTGGCCCATGTCATTGCATTGAAAAAAATTTCCCGGGTCTCACTCCAGTCTGTGAATAGTTCTGCTTGCCAACTATGGTACCAGGTCAGTACATGTCCTTTTGAATACTTTTAAAACCATGAGCAATCTTCAAACTCCTGAAGGAAACGAATTATTTCCTAGAGAAAGGAAAATCACTTGCCTATTAAGCTTGTCTACCAAACTGGTTGAAAAAGGTATGCCTAACCTATGTGCTCCAGTTGTAAAAAAAATTTGAAATTGTGGCTCTCACTCAGTTTCACACAGAGAAAATAGAATTTATACCAGTTCTATTAAAACTTAAACCAGTTAGTTTAAGTCATTCAGTGCTATTTTAAAGATACTGTTTTACTATGCTTGGATTTATTAAGGAGATCATAATTCAGTATTGTGATCTAATAGTCATGGGAAACAAATAAATACAATGTCAGCATGGATTAAATTGAGCTACATGCTAGAAGAATATAACTTTTATTTTCAGAAATTAACACAACTATTGGTATTGTCTGTTGTTTTGCAGAGGCAAGCAGCCTATTCTTTGCAGAATCTAAAATATTAAATGTAAAGTCAGTAAGAATACTTTGTTTGCAAACAGAGTTCTTTTTAAAATCACAGCGCATAAGATTTTTTGATGTGGACTGATGCTAAAGTAAATACAGGACAGATCTATTGTTTCATGACCCATGTTCTAAAGGCACATGGATTTTAATTACATTCTTCTCTATTTACTTAAATTATGTTTTATTCATCTATGATATGGCATTGACATATAGACAAAATTAATGGTGAAGCAAACAGATGCACTAAGGCTTCATTAGTTAATTGACTCCATAATGAACACCTCCATAATGTTTAGTGGATGATCCATCATTTTCAGAGGGTTCATGTAGCATTTCTGACCCCAAAATGCCCGTCTAAACATAAAAGAGGACAACTGCAAGTGAATTACAAATATAGGACTAGCACCAAACACAACCAAGCTTTCAACACTCTTTGAGCTTGTGAGCCTAATCAATTTAACCATTTGTAATTATTATATTAAATATAGTATAAATCTGGATAACACTGGGCACAAGTAAAAATGGAGAGGGGAGTGGCTGGAGAGCAGCCCTGCAGAAAGGGGCCTGGGGGTGCTGGTTGGCAGCTGCTCAGTGTGAGCCAGCAGCGTGTGCCCGGGCAGCCCAGAGGGCAAACGCCATCCTGGGGTGCACCCAACAGCATCACCAGCCAGCCAAAAGAGGAGAATATCCCACTGTATTCAGTGTTGAAGCCACACCTCGAGTGCTGTGTGCAGTTCTGTGTCCCACAGTTTAGGAAGGATGTGAAAGTGCTTGAATGCATCCGGAGGGGAGCACCAAAACTGTAAAAGGACCAGAAGGCTTTTCTTATGAGGAGCAGCTGAGGATTTTGGGCTTCTCTAGTTTGGAGAAAAGGAGGCTTAGAGGCAACACCTTATTGATCTCTACAGCTTTCTGAAGAGGGAAAGTGAAGTGAGAGGTGTTGAGCTCTTCTCCCTGGTATTCAGTGACAGGACAGGTGGTTCAAGTGAATGGTTCTTTGAATGGTACAAAGATGTGCCAGGGGAGGTCCAGGCTGGGCATTAAGAAGCATTTCTCTACTGAGAGGATGGTCAAACATTGGAACAGCCTTCTTATCTTAACTGTCGGTATTTGATGCCCCAAGCCTGTCAGTGTTTAAGAGGCGTTTGGACAACATGCTGGTTGGCCCTGAAGCAGTCAGACAGTTGGACAAGAAGATCATTGAGAGTTCCTGACAACTGAACTATTTTATTCTACATTATTAAATATCAACAAGTAGAAAGGTTGATAAATTATCTTTTGTTATTCTTGATATTTCAGACAAGAGAAAGATAATTTTTTTTAATCTCTGCAAACCAATAATGTCTTCCTTTTAGACAAAAACTGTTCATATTTAAAAGACTACTGCTGGTATTGCAGAAAGTTCAATCCTTATTTAGCAGCTCATTACATTACACTGTTTCCTTCTTTTTACCCAGAAAATGAGTTTAGTTTATGGTTTCAATGTGGTTCTCTGCTAACCCCTAAAACACAAAGGGAGACAATATCTTTCTGGGTGGCAATGATACACAAATTAAGTTTTTCCTAATTACAGAAAGCTCTGACAATTTGCTTTGTCCATGACTGGCTTCAGAGGTTCCCCAATGTCATCAAAAACTGTGGAGGAACTATTATTGCCTCTTTTGACATATAACTATGTATTAAGGACTTACTCATTAACTGCAAGCTTATTGCCAAGAGGGTAAGGATACAGACCTAAAAAGCTTTGTAATGGGATATGCAGCATTTCACTGTTAAGCCATTCATCCACATCTGGTCTAGCTTAGCAGTGACCTAAAATCATTACCGTATGAAGGCTCCTTCCTAAGTTATGCAAAAGGAACCATTTAGTCCAGTTTTTAAACTGAGGAAATATCCACATCACAAAGGACCCATTAAAACATCCTGCAGAGTCTCCAAGGGTTTAAAAAATGAGCTTGCTTAGCTGAAGTTAAATATATTATTATTATGTTCTTAAATTGCTGCTGATTCATTTTCTGCATGCTGTAACCATACAGGATAAAGCCAGTAGATATATACTTTTGCATATTGTACTTTTTTAACTTTTTAACCTTATTCCAAATATGACCAGAAATAGTGCATCCTACCCATTAGATGGCCACAGAGGAGTTTGCAATGTTCGTGTTATTTTGACAGCAGAGGAATAGGAGCCGGGGCCTGTGCAGTCTTTAAGCAGCAGTTCTGGCCTATTTATTTCAGCTGTTACCTTATTCTCCTTCGGCTTCTTGTAGCCCTCAGCAAACCCATTCAGCCTTCAGCCACCCAATTTTTCCCCCCTCTTCCGCTTGGGGTAGCTCTGGCCAAACTCTNTTCAGAAATTAACACAACTATTGGTATTGTCTGTTGTTTTGCAGAGGCAAGCAGCCTATTCTTTGCAGAATCTAAAATATTAAATGTAAAGTCAGTAAGAATACTTTGTTTGCAAACAGAGTTCTTTTTAAAATCACAGCGCATAAGATTTTTTGATGTGGACTGATGCTAAAGTAAATACAGGACAGATCTATTGTTTCATGACCCATGTTCTAAAGGCACATGGATTTTAATTACATTCTTCTCTATTTACTTAAATTATGTTTTATTCATCTATGATATGGCATTGACATATAGACAAAATTAATGGTGAAGCAAACAGATGCACTAAGGCTTCATTAGTTAATTGACTCCATAATGAACACCTCCATAATGTTTAGTGGATGATCCATCATTTTCAGAGGGTTCATGTAGCATTTCTGACCCCAAAATGCCCGTCTAAACATAAAAGAGGACAACTGCAAGTGAATTACAAATATAGGACTAGCACCAAACACAACCAAGCTTTCAACACTCTTTGAGCTTGTGAGCCTAATCAATTTAACCATTTGTAATTATTATATTAAATATAGTATAAATCTGGATAACACTGGGCACAAGTAAAAATGGAGAGGGGAGTGGCTGGAGAGCAGCCCTGCAGAAAGGGGCCTGGGGGTGCTGGTTGGCAGCTGCTCAGTGTGAGCCAGCAGCGTGTGCCCGGGCAGCCCAGAGGGCAAACGCCATCCTGGGGTGCACCCAACAGCATCACCAGCCAGCCAAAAGAGGAGAATATCCCACTGTATTCAGTGTTGAAGCCACACCTCGAGTGCTGTGTGCAGTTCTGTGTCCCACAGTTTAGGAAGGATGTGAAAGTGCTTGAATGCATCCGGAGGGGAGCACCAAAACTGTAAAAGGACCAGAAGGCTTTTCTTATGAGGAGCAGCTGAGGATTTTGGGCTTCTCTAGTTTGGAGAAAAGGAGGCTTAGAGGCAACACCTTATTGATCTCTACAGCTTTCTGAAGAGGGAAAGTGAAGTGAGAGGTGTTGAGCTCTTCNGGGTGCACCCAACAGCATCACCAGCCAGCCAAAAGAGGAGAATATCCCACTGTATTCAGTGTTGAAGCCACACCTCGAGTGCTGTGTGCAGTTCTGTGTCCCACAGTTTAGGAAGGATGTGAAAGTGCTTGAATGCATCCGGAGGGGAGCACCAAAACTGTAAAAGGACCAGAAGGCTTTTCTTATGAGGAGCAGCTGAGGATTTTGGGCTTCTCTAGTTTGGAGAAAAGGAGGCTTAGAGGCAACACCTTATTGATCTCTACAGCTTTCTGAAGAGGGAAAGTGAAGTGAGAGGTGTTGAGCTCTTCTCCCTGGTATTCAGTGACAGGACAGGTGGTTCAAGTGAATGGTTCTTTGAATGGTACAAAGATGTGCCAGGGGAGGTCCAGGCTGGGCATTAAGAAGCATTTCTCTACTGAGAGGATGGTCAAACATTGGAACAGCCTTCTTATCTTAACTGTCGGTATTTGATGCCCCAAGCCTGTCAGTGTTTAAGAGGCGTTTGGACAACATGCTGGTTGGCCCTGAAGCAGTCAGACAGTTGGACAAGAAGATCATTGAGAGTTCCTGACAACTGAACTATTTTATTCTACATTATTAAATATCAACAAGTAGAAAGGTTGATAAATTATCTTTTGTTATTCTTGATATTTCAGACAAGAGAAAGATAATTTTTTTTAATCTCTGCAAACCAATAATGTCTTCCTTTTAGACAAAAACTGTTCATATTTAAAAGACTACTGCTGGTATTGCAGAAAGTTCAATCCTTATTTAGCAGCTCATTACATTACACTGTTTCCTTCTTTTTACCCAGAAAATGAGTTTAGTTTATGGTTTCAATGTGGTTCTCTGCTAACCCCTAAAACACAAAGGGAGACAATATCTTTCTGGGTGGCAATGATACACAAATTAAGTTTTTCCTAATTACAGAAAGCTCTGACAATTTGCTTTGTCCATGACTGGCTTCAGAGGTTCCCCAATGTCATCAAAAACTGTGGAGGAACTATTATTGCCTCTTTTGACATATAACTATGTATTAAGGACTTACTCATTAACTGCAAGCTTATTGCCAAGAGGGTAAGGATACAGACCTAAAAAGCTTTGTAATGGGATATGCAGCATTTCACTGTTAAGCCATTCATCCACATCTGGTCTAGCTTAGCAGTGACCTAAAATCATTACCGTATGAAGGCTCCTTCCTAAGTTATGCAAAAGGAACCATTTAGTCCAGTTTTTAAACTGAGGAAATATCCACATCACAAAGGACCCATTAAAACATCCTGCAGAGTCTCCAAGGGTTTAAAAAATGAGCTTGCTTAGCTGAAGTTAAATATATTATTATTATGTTCTTAAATTGCTGCTGATTCATTTTCTGCATGCTGTAACCATACAGGATAAAGCCAGTAGATATATACTTTTGCATATTGTACTTTTTTAACTTTTTAACCTTATTCCAAATATGACCAGAAATAGTGCATCCTACCCATTAGATGGCCACAGAGGAGTTTGCAATGTTCGTGTTATTTTGACAGCAGAGGAATAGGAGCCGGGGCCTGTGCAGTCTTTAAGCAGCAGTTCTGGCCTATTTATTTCAGCTGTTACCTTATTCTCCTTCGGCTTCTTGTAGCCCTCAGCAAACCCATTCAGCCTTCAGCCACCCAATTTTTCCCCCCTCTTCCGCTTGGGGTAGCTCTGGCCAAACTCTTCCTGCTCTGTGTCCCTTCTCTGAGGCGTTATCCAGACTGACTCTAACCAGCCAGGCTCTTCCCAGCTGCCTCTCTGCACCTGCCCATGCAGCAGGAAGCCCTGATACCACAAACACACCCTGGGCACATTCTTTTCTTCTTCACAAGTCCCTTCCCTGTCTGCCCAAGCATCCTAAAGGGATATCGGCACTCATGTTTAGCGCTCCCCACATATTTCTAGCAGCCAGGACCACTTCTCAAAAAACAAAAGGTTTGTTATAGCTCATGTAGGAGGTCATGTCACAAATCTTTAACACCCTCTCTCATACCTGCCATGCTCCTGGTACATAACTTTGCAGGCCTGCTCTCAGACTCATAGTAGCACAGTGAGCATTTGGGGTAGGGAGGAGACACGTGGGACATTTTTGTGCATCTGTGCATTACTTTGCATACAAGTCTGTCTGACAACGTTGATGATAACAATAAGCATAGAAATATAACTCTAATACCAAATGGACCACAGTACTGTGTTTGGCTTATTTGTTTCTAAGATCTACAAAATAACCTGGCATCTACCTTAACTACTCTGGACTTCTCCAAAATCAGGTTGAATTACATCAGGAGATGGAGTTGTGAATTTTGACCCTTATGTTCTTACTGCCTGTCTACTTTGTCACTGTTATCCCTGCTTTGGCATTAAATAGGACTTCATTCCCTAGGGCTATCATAAATTCATGTTTTAAGTTTACCATCAGGCTTTAGTTCAAAGAATTCACTGTGTGAAACTTTGTTTCCTATACAACAAGGACTTTTTTTTTTTCAGATTCAGTACTGGGGTTTTTTTATATTTCAAATAAGAGTGACACAAAACCAATAAAATGCTAAGACCGATTATCAACAATTATAGCCCACTCCACATAAAAATCAATAATTTTTTCAATCTTACTTTCAAGCCATGGATACCTTATTTGGCCTTTTAGAAAATAAAGTCACATCTTTACAGCTTTTGATGCATTCCTGCAGATTTTGGCTACTTTACCCTGTTAAAGCTATATTTCAGAAATTGAAGCCAAGATAAAATTTGGTAAGAGTTTTCTATCATCTCTCAAGAAGGCAAAATACTCATGTTAGATTCTTGAAAAATTAGTTTAAAACCTACCTACATAATATTACTGGTACTCAGATCATAATCAGCTTTCCAGCACACAAAAAACACTTTAGCACTTCACAGTATAATAGCAACCGGAACTTTACAGGCAAAATTAATAACATTTTCATTTTTTGGCAGGAAACTGAGAAGCAGGATTATTCCCAAATCTTTTCAGTCCCACAACCCTTTATCAAACCTTTCAATCTCAAATGAGGCACATACATTTCAAATGTTTTTACTTCTTTCAAGAATTCAGCTTGTCTTCATTCAATTTCATGACACTTTCCTTGGGGAAATCACAGAATGAGAAAAAAAAAAA
>VZRS01010693.1:4374-114814 GCA_013398055.1 Ifrita kowaldi | reverse complement strand
AACAAAAAAAAAAAAAAAAAAAAAAAAAAAAAAAATGTCCAAAACCCACACAACACTGGAAGATATTGGGCCTGAAGATTATTAATGACTCTAGTAAGCCCTGAAAAAGACCTACAGATTTGTATTTCCATTAGAAGTGAAACATGAGGAGTCAGCAGGAGCTGAGTTAGATCTGCATCAAGAACTAAGCAGCACCTGCAGCAAGATTCAGTGGCATGCCTGTGATAGGTGCAGCAGAGAAATAATTGTGAGAGGGAGTAAGTGCTAAGGTGGCTTCAAGAATAACCTGATGCCGACATTTTGGAGCAACTCCAAAATATAATTTATCAGCATGCAATATCATCACTGGTGATAAAGCCCACTCACCGCTGCTGTGCTGCAGACCCCGCTCCTCCCAGCCTCTGCATGGCTCCCAGGGGAACTCTCACAGCCTTCCTCCTCATCACTGCTGCAGGAATTATCTGACTGGGAGCCATTAAAGTACCATTATGCCTTGTTAGCTCCCTCGCTCTTATTTTAAAATTTAAAACAAAAGCACTCTCAGAAGCTTAGGTTTTAGGGGGTGGGGGGAGTGTTAATCAAGTTTTCCATGCTGTTTTTCGACATGTTCTAGATTTGTTACTTGGAGTCAATGTCCTGGTGAAGAGACATCTGTGTCAAGTGAATGCTTAGGTATCTGTCTCCTTTCCCACCTTGTACATCTACTCCCGTAATCTCTTCATAGAACAATGTTTTTCCTCACTTTTAAAAAGTATATTATTGGTATTGCATTACCACCCAAAACATGTAATACTCTGTGATTGATATCATTATTGCACTTTTCAGACTCTCAAGATGACAGAGTTGCTAACTGATTCATAATTTTTTGTCAAATGTCTGGTGATCTGCTCTATATTTACATCTTTATCAGCTAAGGGTCACTTCACAGAATTTTGAGGTTTAACACATTACCTGTTTCATCCCATTTGAATCTAACTTTGATTCTGTGATGTCTTAGAAGATCTCTTAGAAAAAGAAAGAAAGCTACCTTCTTGTGGCCTAGCTGGCAGTTATGAACCATCAATCAGAAGAGGAGGACTTAAACAGAGTCTTATGGCACAGATTGTATTTTCCTCACTTTCAGTAAAATGGTCTGAAAGGCTGGAATAAAGCACTGCATCCTGGCCCAGGAGATCACCACCTCTAAGTATTCAATACATCCACCGTTTTTCTCATAAAGGGATTTATTCTACCAAAATATTCTTTTCTCAACTGCCTGCAGGGAGAAGTAAAATGCTGGACTTTCTTTCACTGGGCTGTCAGGATGTGTTATTCTGCTGATCAAGGATCTTCAAGTACCCAACACTAATCAGCCCAAGACAGGCTAATTATAATCCCTGAGGCTGCCTCCAGTCTATGAAAATATTGCTAAAAAAAAAAACCCTATGAGCCCTGCCAAGCTGGCAATTTTCCTAGCTCCAAGTGGTATCAAATTTCACTTTCAGACAGTATAATTTTGAGGTTGGATATAGCTGGGGGAAGTAACATTTCACAGGCTGAAGGTTTGTCGAGATTCTCTACAACCTCTGCCTTCCCTGTGGTTCTCCCATACCAATGAAAGCACCTGACAAATATAAATATGTTATTTTATCTTCATACTTTTGCTTAAGTAATGGCTGTCCATAGTCTGAATTTATAAAGGATTAGTTAAAATCATGAGGTATTACTCAAATTAAAATAATCCATCCACAATTAACAGCTAGTAAGAACACAGAGAAATGCGCAATTCAGTTTATAAACCATTCAATAAATCTCAAGAAACAATGCTGTTGAAGCTTACATGTGCCTAACACTAATTTTGAATGCTGAGTGTAGCAGACTAGCTTGTTTAATTTACATATTAAATACATCCCTAGATTTAATTTTTAACAATTCAAAAGGTGCATATAGGAATCAGAGCTACAAGCCAGTATAGGACTAAGTAAGACAAAACCGAAGTGGATTCTAAATTATATTGGGAGTCAGAAAAAATAGAGGTTAATCTGAGTGCTACTTTTTATCACTCATAAACTGCATTTCTTACCATGTTCCTCTTCCCTGAGTTCCTGGCACATTAATTGGAAATATGCATCCTTAGCTTACTTGACACAGCTATTCTGGTTTCAAAAATAAATATTTATTAGACTGGAAAGAGCAATATCACCACAACCCAGGGGACTGCCTAATTCAGAGCAGATGTTAGTCCCATGTACCTTACATCTCATTTTAATGCATATCCATCTGTCATTAGCTGTTTTGGGTTGTGTGCTCTCTGAACAAAACCTAGGCAAAAAAGTTTCATGAAGATCAACAATTGGTGTTTTGATGCGTCTGCAATGACTGAGAAGACAGCATCTTATAGAATAATTCTTATCAATCTCTAATTTTGGAAAGGAGACCTTGAAGATCATGCAAAAGCATGGCAGGTTCCCCTTCCACAAAAATCAGTAACTTCTTTTTAAGTAGAATGGCATGCACGTATTGCCTCAAGCTTTACAGACCAGGTGGTGCTGCCTCTCTGTGTATATGAAAATCACTTAGACTCAGCCAGCAGAGATATTTGCCTGGTCTTTTCAAACTTAATTGTAGAATAAAGCTGATATTTTCAGCTAAGCAGGCTCAACAGTTCGGCATACACTACTTACAAATGTAATTTTGTGCTGCCAAAACCACTGAGCTTTCGATACATTTTGTAAATGTTCTACTGTGAAATCCTTTAGCTAAGACAGAAAATCCCCAAAGCTAGTTCCCTTCCTTTAGGTTTTAACATCGTATTTTCCAGCACCCACATCTCTTCCATTCAGCCATGTTCCCTTGCACCATTCTCTCTGGTATCTGCTCCTGCCTTGCCTGTACGGATAGCTATGTGTGTAAAGTTAAGCTGTTAGTAGTGTCACCTAGCACGTACACGGAGTGCTTGGCAAAGGGAATCAATGTCATTGTGTACGTGCCACAGGTGACGAGCAAGGGGCACATTTAGTATCACAGCCAGAAGGAGTCTCCAGTCTCCTTGATTCAAGTATCACAGGCCACTACCTTTCTTGTAGCTTATAGCTTTTCTGAACAACTTTTATTCTCTGTCCTCTTACACTAAAATTTAAACCCAGGGAGTCCTTATACTAGTTTCTGTACATTTTCATGACAAGCACAGGAGGAAGAACACCTAAGATCTTTACTCAAACAAACACTAATTTAGTACCAGTGTTCTACAGAACTCAGCATTTATGGCCTCAAGATGCTGATAAACATTTCTCTGTATTGCCTAACAAGAAGAGAAACAACAGATATCTGAGGAGGATATATCTCTCTTGATTAAAGTGACTTTACAAGTTACAACAAAGAAAAGCGATCACATAGGTGGGATCAGCAAATGAAACTGAACTTCCAATCCAATTCAAAATGACCTAGCAAAGTGGAGCAGAAGGAACGATTAAGAAGTTTTCAGTGTAATTCACAGTAATAAAAAAATCAAGTCTCTCCATTTATTTAAAAGTTTACTTTAAAAATCTACAGCACTGCAAACAAGTATGAAGCACTTCAGGGGTTAAAATTTTTTTCCTCTGAAAGAGCTAGCCCCATTACTGCTGATACACTGTCTGTTTACACGTCATGCACAGAGTATATTTAGATTCCACCTTCTCCAGATACAAAAAAAAAAAAAAAATGCAAATCCCCCAATTATTTTCAAAGGTTATCTGTGCATAATAACATCAAAAAACCACTTGCTGTTGTTAATAACCTAATAAAATACTAGGATGAAATTTTCAGAAGGAACAAGACTAGATAGCATATTAAGGATCTATAGAATATACCCTGCATATTTTAGTAGCTGACCCTTAAAATGGCAACTTACATATCTGCTGTGTCATTGCCTTAGCAACCGACTAGACATGCTGAAATCTGACAGATAGCAGGCTTTTCTAGCTGAAGCTATGGGTTTTAAGGGGAAGGTTTTTTAGCAATCAAAATCTGGTTTATTATTCTAACAAATTATAGTATGTTTTAGGAGACTAGCAGTGCAGCTTAAAGTACAAGAAGGACACACACTAGCTACTACACCCTGGGCCAGAGAATTAGCCTCTTCAGCAGGAAAAGCTTCTTTCTAAACATGATCTAACACACTTGAAAATTGTAAGCAGCCTGGAGTAGCTTCATGCAACAACTTTGAAAGATGTCCTTATTTGAAAACATTCTCAATAGACCATAGTTTTTCTATCAATAGCACTCAGCTCTGAAGTACAGTTTTTCATGACAAAAACTAAGTGTCGAGAAAAGTTTTCCATTAGTTTTTACATTGCTAATTTTGTTTGAGTTTCTTTAAGGCTCATTTCGCAATATCAGCTGAAAAACAATTTTATACAGCCCTCAGACTTGACAATATCAGGCTCCTTTTTTTTGGTTTGTGTTCATTGTACATGTTCTATCAGTCTCTCAAATAAATACCTGTCAAAAACTAATTTTTTATGTGTGTGTATATATATATATAATTGAAAAGGAAAAAATGTAGTACAATCAACTGTTCAACAGAATTTCTTGGTGGGCTTGGTTACCTAATGTTGTACTATGTAATGCAAAAAAGACATCTGTCCTTACTTTCCAATTTTCCACCTAATGAGCATAATATTTCAGTCGGTAGGTATATTGTTCTCCTTTTTTATCTGTTTTGCAGACATATTTTGTTGCATTGATTATCTTGGCAGAGAATATTCTGTCACAGCAATCTGTCAAACAAAGGAGGAGCACTTATCTAGCCAATAAAGGAAATGCTGTTTTAAAACTTTCAAAACAAATGTAAGGTTTTGTTGTGCTGTGGGGTTTTTTTTAAACCAAGAAGTGCACAGAACTTTTTCCTTTCTGTTGCCAACGAAATGCATAAAGGTGCAGCTTTTTGTTTCGTTTTAATCAATACAGTCAAGGTTTGTCTAAAACACTTTGTTAAGCAGATACTCCTCTTTTGAAAACTAGAATGTTCCCAATCTTCTAGTTAATTTGCAGCCTAATTTGTAGCAGGCAGCAACCATTTTTTTGCCTTAAATCCCTTGAAAGTTCATGGATCTCCACCAAAAGCTCAGCTCTATCCAATAAAACCATGACCAATAAAAAACAGTCAACCTCAGAAAACAAGCACAGAAGCACAAACGGGAAAATACAAAGACAGGCAGATATAAGATTATATTTTTCTAAGTTCTATATGAGCAACAGGAAAAATAGCTTTTTCTCCCAGGTCTGCCAGAGGTCTTCTGAGAAACTTGGGCATGTAACTTATCCCTTATAAGGAAATATTTAGGAAAAGTGAGAAAAACAATTATTCACCTCAATTTAAGCTGAAAATCAAGGCAATATAGTCAGAAAAGATTTGACAGTTTCTCAGGTATCTGTACAGCCCCTAACACTGTAAGGGTTCTATCCAAGCTTCAGTAGAGACATCTGATCTGTTTTGTTATTTCAAAACATAGTAATAACCCTGAAGTCCCACAGGTTTTCCGTATCTAACCTTTCATTAACCACTTTTTTGAAACCGTCTACAAGAAATGTGGCATTTTTCCAAGAGACTTAAGTAAGAAAAGAATGACAACTTTGTAGGAGAGAGCATACCATTCAGCAAGCTGGAAGGAGCAAGAAAGACAAAGGGGAAGTCAACATATGATGGAATTGAGAGGAGCTGAATACAACAAATACAATTCTAAGATAATCTGCAAGGAGGAGTTATGGGGGTTACATGGGATGCATTTTAAGACTGAAGTAGAGATTCAGCTATAAGCTTTTAGAGCAGAGAGAGCATGCTGCAAAAATCACACCAAAAAAAACACCCAAACTTCTATGTATTCAGAGACAAGCATTCTTCATTTTATCCACACACCAAGCTGGCAAAACAATGGTATTAATATTTGACAGCACATGAAGCAACTTCATGTCTGCATCCTAATCCTGAAACTGTGACAACATTGAATTTACAAGAGAATCAGTACAGAGCAACTCTTGACAGACAAAAAAAATGTATAAAAAGTAATAGATATACAGCAAGACTGAAAGCAGAACTAATTACTGCAGTTCGGTGCTTTCTCAGTTAAATGCTAGGAGTTCTTTCAGTTCATGCTAACAAAGGCTATCTTTCTAAGTGTGTCAGCTCCCATAAGGCACTGCACCATGGAGGCTGAGAAAAGTATTTTATAGAGCTATTTCCTCATTGAAATCACTATCACTTGAAAGACCTCTTTGCCAAAGAGAGAATGCACATTTCAGCTAAATGCTTAGCGTACTTGGGGTGTCTGAGAAAGTAACTGGACGTGGAGCACCAGCAGTGCTGGGGGTCAGTTATTCCTGTGTCTGCTGCCAGGTGCTTCCACTTCTCAGGGCCTTTCTACTGCCTCAGCCTACAGAACAGCTGGTCTTCCACAGAGCTAATTGCTTGCCCTGGGTGCCCTTAACAGTTCCAGATGCCACAGGGCTGCCAAAGGTAAGGAGGTGTCAGTACAACTCATAGTGCTCATTCTCCACCCTTAACTCCAAGGCTGATACTCACCTCAGGACACAAAGATTATCCCCCAGGCTGAAGGACACTCCACTTATGTTTACAAGCTATTTCCGCTTCCAGGCACCTTAGAAGACATTCTTTACACAGCTGAGAGGAAGTCCCTCCTTGCCTGGCACCAGGACTGAGCACTGGACAAGCAGGAGGCAACAGCATTCTGGCCAAGTCTGCCAGGGCAAGCCTGTATCTGACACATGCCATGAGAACCGAGAGCTCACGCAGAGCAGTGAGTATTCCTGGCTTGAAGCATCTTGTCTGAAAGTGCCAGACATTGTCAACTACACAGAGCTCAATTTTTTGACCTTGGAGGGATGAAAAGCTGAGTCAGCCTTGCTGGGATTCAAAGCACTCAGGAGTCCAGATATTTGAAACCTGTCTTTCATGCACCAAACAGGAAGGGAAGAGCTATCTGAATTGGTTTTTAATTTATTCCCTGACTCTTTTCCTCAGACCCAAAGCTTTTCTGAAGACTTTTTAAAAATAAGAAAAATTTGCTTCAGAAAACTCATTTTGATAATCAAAGAGTGATTTTTGTGATGACCCTTCTGACATTATATATACACATATATATGACCAAACTAGTTGAAGGATTTATATTACACATTTTTAGCAGTTTTTTAAATGAAGTGGGGATAGACACTTTCATTTTGAAATCTGCAGAAATTATAGGATATGAAACTGAATATGAGAAAGACAGTACTCCATGGGTCTTTGTCCAAGAGCACTGACCAAACACCATACATGCCTGTGCAGCAAGCAAGGTACAGGTAGCCTGCAAGCACTGACAAAACAGAAAATGGCTATAGCAACAGCTTGTTAGGCTTAGAAACACAGCTGAGGTCTGCCTTGCCCTGTGCCAAAGTCTCCACAGGCTGAGAAGCCCAAGATGGCAGCTGCTTTTACAGGAGAATTCTGGATCATGAGAGTGATATCAGATATGATGCCCATCCATTGCCACTTCCACCCACTGTATGTCCTGTTCCCTCACTAACATAGTCTCCTTTTGGCTCATCCAGCTCAGGTTTTCCATTGACTCCTTCCTTTCCTGTGGCAGGAAAGTCTTGGCCCAGTCTGGGTGACTCATTATAGGGGTAACATATACAACTTTCTTTTTTCTGAAGCTAGAATCTGCTTCAATGAGTATCTGTTTTAATCGAAAAGGAAAAGCAAAAGCCACCTTTACCCCCTCCAGTCCACAGAAATGTTAGTATTCAGACATAAATTAGTCACAAGATGATTTCTTGACGTCATTTTTCATTCATATACCATTAATTTTGTCCCAGTAACACCAGTATGGAATCTCATTACAAAATGCAAAAAAATTTCATTACAAAGCATGGGCCATGCTTACGATACAAAATATAAATATACTATTTCAGCAGAGAAACATGGTATCTTTTAATACACATTATTTTTTTTCTTTTAAAAGCAATTCTGGAACTTCAGACATTCCGCCCCTCCATGAAGCTAGGAGCACTCAGGAGAGACCAGGAAAAAAAATCAAGCCCAGAATTTTGTCAATATTTCTTTCATGACACAGCAGTTACTTTCACAGAATGGCGCAAGTAGACTAGGACATGCCATGGGAATTTTTTTAATTATTTTTAATTCCTCAATTACTTTGAAGGAAATATTCTACCAGCATTTTGGAAATGCCACCAATTCTAATCAATACCTGAGCACTTCTGATAAAGATAACTCCTTTGACTAGACTTTCAAGGGATGAATTCCCGAACACAGCTTCACTCCAGATGTGCCAGAGGCGGGAGGCACAGGACACCCACCCATGTTCTACTGTAATGAGACCTACAAAAGTTAAAGTGCAGAGCATAGGATTCCCTCAACTCCTCTTTAGAGAAGAAAGAAAACTTCCTTTCATTGAGGACGTGTTCTGATCCCCTCTAGGTAGGTTTTGCATTGTTGTATGCTGAAAAAAAAAGCCCTACAAAGTGTTAAAATTGTACCAACTTCCATTGCTGTGGTCAGGTTTTGTCATCAGCTCCTACAGCTGTTTTGGGAAGAACCAAGCTTCTGTTTCTCTCTGCATTGAGTGCTAAGCTATGTAAGAACTACTTAACTGATGATATAATAAAACCCTTCAGAGCAAAGTAAAGATTAAACAGTAACATCCTTTCAGTTCACTAGTACACGCCCATCTCCAACTCCACGTCAGTATGATTCTGCATATACAGAAGAACTCTGGCCTTCAGATTAAATGTCCAAATTCAGCTACTTCAGGGAAGAATACATGTATTTACAAAACATATTTCCTTCAGTAATGGTGAATAAGGCCAGCTGTGGAACAAAGCTGAAAGCAACACAATTTTCACACTGTCAAATACTGTCTCACTTGTACCAGTTATGAATCTGCCTCAACAACAACCAAAATTGTATTATATTTTTAGTGTTTCTGCATTTGATCATTCTCTGACTCAGACAATCAGGCATGCTCTTCATACTAAGGCTCTCTTCATCACTCCATACTTTTCCATATCCTCACATACAGATCTCAGTGCAACTCTTGGGCCCATACTAAAATTAACAGGAAGCATTCTATAATCAAAGTATTTGGCAGGAGTCAGAATCAGCCAAGATTACCAAGAATCAAGTAGTGTCATCACAGCTCCATTATTAGCAGGTGTTTCCCAGGGCAAACAATGCTGTGAGAAGTGTGAGGAATAGAGAGTAAAGGAACGTTTTAAAAAGTGTTTTAAAACAACATGCTTTGTAACCTATTAGTAGGGAAAAAAAAAATCTTCACTGGAGGTTTCATAGCCAGTCACCTCTCCATTAATACCATCAAATGTTTTTCTTTTACACCCAGTATGTTTCCTCTAAGTTTTAACTTTAATCTGAGAAATTCTAATTGTAATCAAATCACTTGAAAAATTTAAGAAAATACATTTATTATTATTATTATTGATGATAATAAAAGCATAATATTTAAACCAGACATATCTTACATCCATGTCTTATTAACTGTTCTTTTACGATCCCTAAAGTTGCGAGTTAAAGGCATTGCTCACCATCTCTCTTCACACCTCTAATTCTGACAGTAGGCAGACATCAGCTGTCCTGCCCTACCCCCATCCTCCTGCTAACTCATCCCTTCCGAGTTTGCCTGATGGGAACACAGCAAGTGCAGGAGACCACTACTTTCATACTATAAAATGCATCACAAATAAATAAACCAACATCATTCTAATATTAATTTACAGTCATTTGCTTTGTGTTTTGCAGTAGGGAAAAAGCCAGCAGATGTACCCAAACCATGCTGAAAAAAGTATACATGATTCTGTACGGACTGTCTAATTAAGATATAAGAGCTCTATTCCAGCTTGTGCCAGACGAGACCATCACACACACCCCTATGAGGAGTAGTCTTATCTCATTATATTTATTACCTTATCAAATATAAGGGACTAAACCCCACAATAAATATAGATATCACTACAAAATTAGTGGTTGTTTTTTTCTTGCTGCACTTTTGAAATATAAACTACACGGGGAGAACAGAGCCAGAGACCACTCCCTAATTCCTAGTGGACATATTGATCAGTTAAAATGACATGTGTCTGGTCTTTTCTTTCCTTCTAATAGCAAGCAGCTGAAAGACTGAATCTTTCAAACATGCAAAATCAAACAACTAATGTTGTTATATATCATCCAGCAAGATTAACTAGAAGTTAAGCAAAATAAACCTAGCCTCCAGAAGCAAGACCTTAATACAACATAAACAAATATTGGACCTTGTAAAGGATTACTAAATAATATAGACATGACTTTAACCAGCTTTCTAAATATAAAAGATAGGTGTTGTCTTCCCAAGATAGAGGTGGAAGCCTTTTTAATTATTCCTATTATTTTATTCATAACAAACCCTCTCAGAACGCTTGAATGTTTGGCTACACCTTTTACTGCAGTTGCAGCAGAAAAAAAAGCTTGTTTTCTTTCCAGTAAAAGATCTAAAATTCACTGATTTCATATTACAATTTAAGGAACAGAGTCAAAGAAAGTAAAACAGTAGAAGAGCTAAATGCTACCGTACTTTCAAAATATTTGGTTATTGTTTGACAATTACATCTATGTTTTGCTTTTTTAAGAATACCAGTAGAAATAGGACAGTACTGAACCATGTTTAAAATCAATGCTGTTCCGCTTGCTTGTTCAGCACTGGTTTGCACAGTATTTTCTGTATTATCATGCTAAGGAAGGCCAATGAAAGTAAATAGGTGATATTCATGCTATTGAGATAAAATAGGTTCAAAGAGGAGCTAAACATAACAGGAATGTTTAAATGAAGAGACAGGGAAAGGGACAAGCTATGTTTTATGGCATTAGAATTGAAAACAGCTATTCTTTCCATTTAAGCAAATCAGACCGTAGCTACTTTAATTGGATTGTGAAATTTAAATATATTCTCTTCAAATATTTAGGTTGTTACCGCAAATACAAAGGCAAGTCTAAACATTCAGACTGAATGCATTTTCTGTAGGCCTTTGTCTTAGCCTGTCTGCCTGAAAAATAATATTAAGCATGCAGCATCTTTCTTCAAAATGATTTTTACAAGGCAAAACCCACACACTTACATTAGGAAAACCTTATAAAACAGGAAAAAATAGCACTGCAATTAAGAACAGCACAATATTTTGCAACTTACCATGTCCTGTTCAAATCATCCTCTTTTGATGTTTACGGCACATCTGTAAGATGCAATACTAGGAGGTGCCTTGTGTGACCTGCTGCATGATGCTGTGACATCAGTTCAGATGATGCAGCTCATTATGGGAAAGACTGCTGTTGCTATGGCAACTGAGATGTGATACGAATCCTTACTGCATTTCCAGGGGAGTCCGAGACAATACGGAAGCCCTTTAAAGAAACAGACAAAATACAAACAGGCTTTTAAAGTACGGTGCCACAGATTTTAGAGCCCATGTTAGTACATGCCTGTTGTTAAGGAATATTTTAAACAAATTATTCCTACATGGTGATACAGAATTGAGATGTATGACCCATAAATTATTTCTATATTTAAAACTTAATATTATGTATGTCAATTTAAGAGCAAATTTTATAAGTCAAATTTGGTTATCATGTAAGGGAACCTTACTTAAAATAAACAGTCAGTAGAATGATTTTAACACTAAAGCTCTAAAGACAGTAGTTATTAAATAGTATTTTAAGAAATATATATTTTCACACTGCCCCACCCTGCTCCTACATCCAATCTGTCACTTACAAGAAAAATCTTGTTGCTAGGGAAAAACACTTGATACTTCAAAATGAGCAGATTTCATACTCCTGAATGAATGACAATGAGTTTAAAAAAAAAATGGCAGGGGGGTGGCTTTTTATTCAGGAGAGGGTAAAGAAGTTTCTAGCCAACCAAGTGAAAATCTCCTTATCATTTTTCAACTGTAGGACAAACTGCACTGCCCTCTGCATGCTGAGTAGCCTGGCTTTCATCTGCCCATCAGACAGACAGATGCGTGAAGATTTTGGAAGCCGTGGGCAAGCTGCTGCTAGTGCCCAGTGGGTCCCACTGCTGCCTCCAGGTAGAGCAGGAAGGCCAGCAAAGCAGAGAGCCCCTCCCCGTAACCTAAGTGAAGGCCTGGGGCTGGAGGCTGAGCCTGTAGGCGTTACCTTCTGCACCAGGAACCTGCTCGCATCCTCTGCTCAGAGCAGCGATGAGAGAAGCAAAGCCTATGTGAACAAGTACTGAAAAAAGCTGCCTGGAAATTAAAATTCACAACTAAAGAACCACCAGCACATTTTTGGCCACTTGCCAGTTCTATTTGGATGAGAAAAGTTTCTGGCAAAAACTGCTTTCCCTAGCCATGAAAATCCCTTTCTACATGGTAGGAAAGAAAGTACAAAAAAGGCTGGACTCTGTACGCTTGATACGCTGAAGCCCAGAGTAAAACAAAAGCCCAACTTGAACCAAGAATCCCCAATGCCCTGAAGATGTCCACTAATGTCCAATGTGCATGTCACTGTCTAAAACCCTTCATTCCAATAAACTTCTGCCTGTAAAACAAAAACTTCGATTATTGATTTCAGAATAAACCATAGGAAATAATTACACTCTCTTAGCTACCACCCACCTTTGAAAGAAAATAAAGAGACCTTGATATATTTTGATTAATGGATTAATACAAAGTCTCTCCATAGATCTAGGAAATGCCATAGACTTTCTAATTAGTGCTGCCTTGACATCGCATGGTCTCATTTTTGACAGTTTCTCTCTTCTAGTATTAATCCTATGTCATTCCAAACAATACAATAAAGCTCTCAAACTGAGTCAGTATCAAATCCAGTCTAGTGACCCATAATGAAACATTACTCCCAAAAGAACTATAGCTCTAGATTTTTGAATGTTTAAAACATCCTGAGGTCTCTGAAGATGTAATTCCCAATTTAGCAGAGGACAACACAATTGAAACATGATTTGTGTTGGACTGACACGAAAACTAAGGTATGTCATTGTAAGTTAGCAAAGTTTACGGTGTGCCAAATGCCATTCTGTTCAAATAATGAGTTCCTGAAATTTTCCTTAAAGGAGCTGTTTCTGTTTTTTTAATTACTATTTGATATAATTTCTACTACCTTTATTGCTATGGAAATGGAGCTGAAAAGAGGCAGTGAGCTTTTATTTTTCTTAGGAAAATGAGGAGATTCAGAAACATCATTATGGCAAGCCAAGAGTCATAATCTAGTTGATACAAGGGCTCTGCCTCATGCCCATCATCTTGGCCTTTGTTCCCAAACACAGGGAAGTGAAACTGGTGGGGTGGACACATCAGGGAAGCACACCCTGGGCCAGCCCCACCAAGGTGGGGGAGCAGTGCCCGCCAGAGATCCTGCTCCAGGTTCCTGCTCCAGGCTCTCCAGAGGGCATCTTGGCTGCATGTGACCTTCACGTAAACTTCTCTGGCAGGGGTGAAGTAGCAGCATGGCTAGCACGGACACAGAGGAGCATGGAGAGGGAGGGAGGCCAAGCAAGAACAGGGGAAATATCAGGCCATTTGTTACAAAGATTTCTTCCTACTTACTGCTAACTACAGGCTGTATGAGTTTGTTTATTCACATATGCAAATGATAAGTTGAAGACAAAATTATAGTGTTTTTCCTGACTTTTGAACATTTGGTATTTTTTAAATATCAGTCTGTTGTTTATTTTTCCCAAAAATTATTTCTCATGAGCCAAGGCACATGTCAGATTGGGTGCAAGACAGCTACAGCAGGAATGTCCCAGGCAGAGGGTAAACAAAGGACTTGTTGCACAGGTCTAATGGTACTATAGTGGCTTTACATGGAGGATTGCAACCACGAGATGCTAAAGGAATTTCTGCCTTATGAATACAAAAGGTAACACCCACAAACTTCGTAACCTCCGAATTAAGTCTTCAGGTCTAGAGGAGGAGAGCTGGACCTAGCTGCTTGGGATCTTTTTTTTTATAAGGAAAGAAAAAATGAAGCTTTTTTTACTCACTCAACCCAGGACTGACATACCTTCAAGATTTAAGCTTTAAAATTGCTTTCTATTCCTTACAGTTCAGTTGAACAGGAGGTGCAGACAGGGACCCCAATCTACCCTATTACTACACAAATACCTTGATCATTTTGAAGTATCACAAGCAGGTTTCTGAGCCAAAAGCACAGGGCTTTGACTATAACTTTTTCCTATCAAAATACAAATATTTTCTCCTACTTTCAATCATAGCAACTCAGGTTAATGATAGGCATAAATTACTAGTTTTAAATTCTTATTTTAATTACATTCTGCCTCCCCAACACATGCTGTATCTTTCCTTCTTTTCTTTTCCCCACATTGGGACCCCCACAGTTGTTTTGAAAGGATTGATACTCACATGAAAAGGAAGAAATGTTTCATCTACCAGCTGCCATTGTTTTCCCTCTTGGTCGATTTATGTGCACAACTAACATTTGCACAATCCACAGGGTTTTCAGTAAGCAAGCCTTTGCCATCCAAGTAGTCATGGCCTTAACTTTAAAAAGTTTTATTTCCCCTCAGTAAGACCAATCATGTCAAGCCAGAGTCCTTGACATGATTTAGTTTCCACTTAACTATATTCAAGAAAATGAGTTAGGAGTAAACTCACAAACTCAGCTTAAAAAGTAAAATGTTACTGCAGACCTTTCCTCTGCATAATCCAGCTGTTTTCTTCTCTGTCATTTCTCCCTTGAAATGAAGGAAAGCAATTACTTGGTTTTTGCCAGCTACCCTACCCAAACAGCCAAGAGAGAAAGGGGAAGTATGGTGAAGGACCAAAGGAAATGAGAATTGCATATTCTGAATTACCTGTCAAATAAGCCAGAAGCAGGCTTTAAATTAAAAATAAAATGTATAAAAAGCTAAGTCACAATTTACTGAATGCTAATGCACATCAGCAATGTGTAACAACACAACAAAAGAAACCTTGATACTCATTCAAGGTTTTGTAATCCACTTCAAGAACCTGTGTCCCAGATCTTGCATGGAGTGCCTTAATTAAACAGCTATATATACCTGGGTTTCTGTTCCACTGTTGGCTTTGTCAGAAGGAAAGAGCGGGGTGTACACATCTGTCCTGTTTCTCTGGTGTATTAGTGGAAATGGAAAGGGACAATTAATCAAGGTCTTACGGAGTCTATTGTATTGAATCCATCAACTGAATGTTGCGTTGCAAACATGGGAGTTATACACAGTCTTCCTTGCCTAAACTCATTAAACATCTATGTCTACTTACTTTGCTAGGTAGGGAATATTTTCCATCCTGTCACCAAGGTTGTCTGAGCCTCTGTTCCTACAGTAAGGGAGACCAAGCATGAGAGCTGCTGTTTTGGTGCAAAACTGCACCTCATATGAAGTAGAAAAAGTGGTAATGCTCCCACAACTGCACAACTCGAAGACACTAGTCAGAACCATACATCAGTTCAAGTTTGGAACCTCTCAGTTGTACAAAATCATTATGTAGAGAAGTCCCTAGTTACATGATGAACACATTCACACTTGTTACTAGAGCCTGAAGGGAATATGGGTCACTGGTTTCCTATCTGCATCTGGATCTCAAGAGAGGCATGAGATTTAAAAGGCTGAAAACTCAGTTTCCTAAGTGAGACTGCCTTGCTTCATTTCTTAGAAGATTAATAAATTAGTAACTAGTAGCACATTTTTCTTCTTCTTTCCCGATAACATGAATGCATCTAGTGCTAATATCCAACAATCAGTCTCTTCAGAAACAGCTTCACAAATTATTTTTTTTTAAATGTCAAGAGCACAAAGACAGTAGTAACTCAGTAACTGGAAAAATCACCCGTATTCTACATTCATACCGTAGCATAAAATCTTTCCAGTCCAGCATAAACCTTATTTAGTCACAACTCAACGTATTGTGTCAGAAGGTAAGTCAATATCCTTATTCCCAACACACAGAAAGGTTACGGCAGGGATTTGAGTAATGGGACACTTCCGTCAGCTGCCAGTGAGCTGAGATCCTCAGGTGGAGAAACACATAAACTCCAGCTGTTTTGGTCCAGCTCTGGACCAAATGCTGTGTTGTTAGAATACTCCAGGGCATACAATACTGTGATATTAATGTCTTTGTTTTTCGTCGGTCTCATGCTTTCAACCACCCAAGAAGTATATTATTAACACAATAAGAAAATGTCCTAGAAGGTCTTCTGCTTATTAAAATAACATTTAAATGAAAAAAAAATTGGCTTGAGATTTTTCTCCTTATGTTCTTAAATGCAACCTATATGCAATATAAGGCCCACTCACTTCTATTAATAAAACTTAAGCTTTCCCAGATCAAGTTGTAAATCTTGCCTCCAGAATTTCTGCCTACTCCATCCTTTAGTATAATAGGCAGCACCAGAAGTCACAGTCTTGGTTTTGCCTCTGTTACATCCATATCTGTTGACTAATATACCTCATTCTGTGCACCTTTCCATATTTTCTGAACTTGTTTCTCATGTTTCTTCTCCACTTATACCGGTCTTAATCAAAGCTGAGACTTGATCATTTCATGTCTCAAAAACTGCAAAATCCTTCTCTCCAAACACCAAAGATCAGTTTTATCCTTCTCCATTCAGGTTATTACCAATAAGTTCATCTTTTTGGCTTATTTTGCAGTAAGCTTTAAATCCCTAAGGATTAAACATAATTAATTCTATTTTTACTTCAAACACTCTGGAAAACTCTGCATAGTTTCATCTTCCTGTTCCTACGGAATTGACTACTTTTTGCTCTGCCAGTAACTTTCCAGCCTATCCGTCCTACAAGCACTTCATTTTCCACTTCCTCCTGCCAACAAGAAAAATGCCCACCAAAAAAAAAAAAATTTTAAAATTTAAAAAATTTAAAAAATAAAATAAAATAATTCTTCACACTCATAAAACATTCTACTAATATTGCTTCGCATAGTTCTAATCTGATTTGTAAACAAATAGGAAAACAACAACCTGACTACCGTCACTGATTGACTTCCATGTTATTCTACACCAATGTGTTCTAAACATCCTGTTCTGCTTTCTCCACCTCAGCCCCCTCCACTCAACCTGTGATACTCCTCCTCACTTCCTTCACATGTTCACTGTGTGTAACACTTTCGGAGCAACAGGCTAATGGCATAAATTTAGGGCACACAGAGACTCAAAATTCTATAGGAAAAGATGAATCATAGTTTTGGCTTCATGCTGCTGGATTTACAGCTATTTTCTCTGGAACTAGCTGGTTCAATGTTAGCTGAGCATTCTAGTATTAGGTTAAAACTTTAGTTTAGTTTAAAGATAAGTCATCTCCTGTACATATACCCACAGAGTTTAAACACACCATGGTTCCCCACACTAGTTAAAGCAGGGATCTATTTCCAGGATCTGAAGGCAAGTCATTTAACAAAAGCAAACAAATAAACAAAAGAAAAGAATTGTCTTGCCTGGATAGAGCCAATGATTTTAAGAGCTTCTATTTACAACACTGCTGCTTTAATTTTTCATAATTTCTTTTTAAAAACATGGTTCAGCATTCAGTGGATCCAAATCAGTACTTAAGCACAGTGGGATGGCAAAAAGGTCTGGCTATTACTGTAATGGAATACAGAATTATAAGTTATTAAAAAAAAAAAAAAAAAGAAAGAAAAAATGAAAAACAAAGCAGGGAGAACACAGCAAGAAACACCAGAAAATTTCTGATCTTCCTAGGCGAGGCACTAAACCCCACTATACAGAGGAAACACTGGCAGAAAACAACTCATTATATTTTTAAGAAGTAAAAGTTATATGCCAGTTTGACAGTCGTGAAGAAAGACAGCTTAAGAATAGAGCACAGAGTCCACCAGCACATTACAAGCCCTACTTGGCATATTACCATTTCAAGTTAATTAGGTTGTGTGGTAGACACTTCTATAAGGAGAATAAAAAATTTCACATTCCAATCATTAACCTATTTGCTGAAATTACCCAGATACTGGGACATACTGAATTATGCAAGGAGGCAAAACATTATCATAAAAAAAATAAAATAAAAAGCTGTGGCTCGTCATTTATTTCATCTTGGCTGTTTTTATCAAACAACAACCAGTGTCATTTACTAACAAGCAAAGAGAGTGGACACTAAGGTGAATATAGAGAGGCACTGACACAAATAGTGCCTCAGCTCTCATGGGCAGAGGATATTTAGTTAAAGCCCATTCTGATGTGAGCATGTTTGTAATATAAAATTTAGTCTAAAAGTAATTATCTCTGGCTACAGTTAGAGTCCATAAAAGTATTTTGGGCTGTAGAGACAATAAAAACAGTTGAGCAGATGTAACATTCCCACCCCTAGCATCGCATGGATGTAATGTCCCAGTAAAAACAGGGGTACTGCAGATCACATTGCTCTGAAAATGAGTTTTTTAGATGGAGATGGCACACTGAGCCCCAGATCTGCCCCTCCCTTGCCTGCCTAAATGAAACCAGTGCCCATAATACAAAAACAACAACAACAACAACAAATCCCAACAAAAACAAGACAGAAGCAGCTTTTCACACCTGGGCCCCTCCCAGCCCCTCCTTTCCCTCAATTCCCACACCCTTTGTGGTGTCACAACCAACAGGTGCTAAATCTGGTCATCAAGACAGTACAGGAGGCAGAGAGCTTCTTGCAGATCTTGCAGTTTCAACAGGGTCTCATAATGTAAAGTTTGACCCTAGAGCACAGGTTGAGTAGACTTCTTGCTAGAGAGTGGCTGCAGGTGCTTGCATAGAATGTGTTTGGTTACCCACAGGAAACATTCTGACTGGGCTGTACCTGGTTTTACCAGAATTTCCTTCAATGTGGTGAAGCTGCTGGGAGTTTGAGAAGAAAAGGCCAAAGCCGTGCCAGCGAAAAAGGGCTGAACAGCCCTCTGGTTTTTAAATGTGTTTTCTTTAAAAAAGTAGGGAGCTGGGCATGATCACAGGACAATGCAAATCAACTTACGATGAATCTCAGTCACAGAGCGAATTTACCCATCCTCTCAGATAGCCAGTCAGCCAATGAATATGTATTTAAAACAAAGTGAGGGACTGAAATCTTAATCAAACAGGGTTGAAATCTGAAATCCTGGGTGCAGAGTGCCTACTGCCACTTGGGCAGACCCCTCTCCCCAGGGCCAGGTGTGCTGGCAGTGCTCAGCAGCAACACTTGATCCTACCATGGCATTGTGGCCCCAACAGAACCAAAACACCGAGAGGCAGAATTGTCCCCACGACACGTTGAATGCCACGGTATCCCCGGACACAGAAGAAATGCCAGGGAAATGTCAAGCCACCCAGGTGTTTTTCAAAAGTCAGACTAAATCCAGATTAGTTGATCCTCCTGCATGAGCTTGAATTAGCTCTCTGGTTCAAAGCAGGAGTGTGTTTTCAAAACAACTCTCACAATCATCCACATTTATTGTACTTGCATTCCAACCACTGAGCAGTCTCCAAGGACATCAACGGCATTCCTTTCTCATGAATCTAAACCAGAAGATGAACTCCATGAGTGCACCCAGTACACTCCAACTTCTAAGAGGTATTTAATCCTGGGAACTAGACATGGTTTAGTATGTAGTGACCCCCTGCAATGTTTCTAGCACAGGCCTTCTGTCCCCAGAGCCTGCTGTTTTGTTCCAAAGTTCTTCTCTCACTGGGTAGGCAGGGCTTGCTTGGGGCAGCACTGCCACTGAAGCAAGGTTTTGTCACCAGGCTGACCTTTTGGGGTCCCTGCCATGCACCTTCCCTGTTAACAGCTCCAGGAACAGCTGGCTATGAACCAGCATTATTAGCTGCTGAATCAAAACAACTGTATAGCCTCAATATCTGACTTCTCCCTGAAGACAGCACAGCTGCATTCACACAACAAAGTATCTGATCTAATCAGTCCTAATAGAACTCTGCATCATTGCCTCTTCCTTGCACTCTTACAGCAAAACCACATTTTCCCCTCCTCCTCCTCTTCCAGGCTCTCTTTATGCTACATCCATCTCACCGCATCTCTTCTTTGCCTTCATCCTTCCCTAACAAATTACCTGTGTCACCCAACCCCCATGTGCTCTTCGTCTTCAAAATCTCTCAAGACCACAATTCACATATGTTGGTAGAACTCATCAGAAGTTACTGGCCACAGCCTCCAAAGGCTGAATTCTCACTTGTTCTGCCTGTGTCTCAGCAGTCCTTGGTATATCAGGGCTGACACTGCCTCATGTCCCCATAATGCCTACAGCTGTCGAGCCAGGCCTTTGCCTGCCAGGACCAGGCATCTGTGCTTTGGATGGTAGATAGAAAAGAGATCTTACTATTGCAAGACTTGATTCCACAATTTTCCATAAAAAAAATTATAAAAGGCAGCTGTCCTGATTCAGTTGTTCACTTCCCACCAAAAAATAAAGATAAATCTTAATCCTTCCTTCCTAGTCCCTTAACTTTCAGCAGTGCAGTTCCACACCTTCCCTCACCCTCCCTCACCCTAATGAAACTTGTCAGATAATTTCATCAGCCCATTTAACTCACTAGTTCAGCAGAAAATGATCCAATTTTTGCTAGGTTTGTATCCTGCCAAATTAGTAAAATAAATTGACTGACTGAGGCTGAACAGTTGAGTCTGTGGCACTCCCACCTTTAGGAAAAGTATGTTGATAGATGGTTTCACCTCTCCCTCCAAACTGCATATTTCTCTGGCATATTTTTTCTGGGCTTGGTGAGGCAGGGTTCATACCTGAGAGAGTGCTTGATGCTGGATCAGGGCTGGCAACGACAGAAGACAGCCTGACATTTTCTTCAGTGCAGTTACATAACACTTGTATGTATTGGTCCTTTTGTGTGCTTGTCCTCCCCATCACCTGAGGGGCTTATACCTCCTGTTGACCTCCCTATCCTCTGTGTCCTTCTTTTCATACTGTGCTTATATTGGCCTTTTTCATGGGCTTTGTGAAACACTTGTCTACCTTCACTATGGTATACAAACAGAGACATATTTGTTCAACTCAGAGACACTATCTCATTTTCTATGTAAGGTAGTTCAGCTGTATTTGAATGCTGTTCTTCCATCCTGCTTTATTCTCATTCTGTGGACAGCCATAGGCTATCATTCGTTGTATGAATTCAAGGGGCAGAATAATTAAATTTACTTGTGAAGCTTTCTATACTTCTTACTGGGTACCTGAAAGCTTCACAAAACCAAACTCCTTCATGCTCACAAAATCCCTCTAATGGGAGAGGTTTTAATCCTGCTTTCAGGAAGATAAACAAAGGCATGCAAAGATTGAAAATAAAAGTATGACAAGTATTGTGTATCTGACCTGAGATATGACTTTTCAAGAACACATGGCTTCCTATAACATGTTTTCTGTTCAAAGCCCAGCTGCTGTTGATTTCAGTTTCAGCCATGGGCACCTGGCAAGCCAGTTCCTTGGTTTCAAGTCAGGATCAAGAAAACAAATATCAATGTGACGAAAGTTTAGCCTAAACAAACTGGTCAACATTCTATAGCAGCTTTGTAGTAGAAGCAGAAACACAGGCAAGGACCATTCTGAACTCGATGACCTAATTTATGAGCTTTTTAAAAACATTTCTGTACATGCTGCGTGCTTTCAGCTTCTGCTGCAGAGGAATGATGGGTACTGCAGAAATCTTCTCCTGCCCTTTTTGGCTTTCACTCATTTATCACAGATCCTTCCCGTGCAGGCATTTTGAGGGGAGCAAATAACAGATGTGTATTATAATTACAGACCATTTTAGAAAGCATTCACGCAAAAGGACCAGTTAAATGTTAATTCTGGTGTTGTCTGTCTTAGCCAAGACAAGCAGCCAGATCCTAACAGGGACCTATAAAACAGGTTTTTTGAACAACACATGCAATTTTTTGTGGTTTATCCTACATGAGGTAAATCCATATCCATATTTCTAATTTACCTTAAAATAAAAGATCTATGTTATGTGCTATGTAGGTTTAATGCGGGTCCATGCATAGGAGCTACAAACCAAGGCCAAAGAGCAGACCCAGCAGACACAGTCTGGCCATCAAGTAAAGCTAAACTTTGATGATGTGAAATAGGCAGAGGACTGATTTACAGTATAAGTGACTTTTCTTTAGTAACCTTTGGATTATCAATATATAATAAATCAGAATACATTTTCATATGAAGAATATTAAGTGATAATAAATAGAACTGCTGGCTGCCAGCAAAGGGAATAATTAATCATTTTTATAATGTGTGGTTGGTTAATACATAACTGGATATCTCAATACCTTGAAAATCATAAATCTATGCAGAGTTTGTGTTTCTGCTTAAAGCTTTCAGTTCTAAATGTGCATTTACCAGACAAGATAATTATCAGCTTTTGATTAAAAACAAAATCTAGATCTTGCATGACTCCTGGAAATTTCCATTAAATAAATTGGTTTATTGTCTGGTCTAAGTTGCTTAATATTCTCTGCACAAATCAATCTTCTAGTTAGTAAGAATATATAGTTTATTATATCGAGACATAAAAGAATAGAAATCAGTTATATATTTGGATTTTTACAACAGGAATACTTGAAATGCAAACAAAACAAAAAAATAGCCCAACCTCCAACTTTCTGCTTCTGCCTCTTCATGATAATGATCGAAAAACTAAAAGTGACATAAATGATCTAAAAGACCAAAAGCGACATTTTACTTGTACATTGTTCCTCCAAAGGCCAGAATTCACGTCAACAAAGGAAAACAAATGCCTGTGCTCCTCTTCAACAGTCAGCAAAATGACCACAGGCTTTAAACCCTGTACAGGGCTTTTGCCTTATGACTGTAGGGCACAGCCCTGCTTCCTGTCCATAGACACAGCTACAGATTTAATCCACTTAGTCATCATTTAATGACTCAGTTACTGCCACCTTTTGGCATCTGACCTTGATGGCTTTAGACTGAAACTAAAGCCATTTTTTGTTGACTGTCACTTTGCCTGCATGGCTCTCTGCATTCCTCTGCTTTCTCACAAGCATAAATTATTTTCTTCAGTTTCTTCCTAACACAACACTACCACACCAATCTCTTCTCATTTCCATCTCCAAACCAGTGTAAGGCACAAAACTTCCTCATCCTTAAAACCCCTCCAGAACAGAAAGCTCACTAGCATTCATTTGTTTGGCAAAGATCCTCATAAGCTCTGAAGAACTTTCTCACTATTTCAAAGAAATCTCATCTTAGGACTCCCTTATTTTTTTTTTCTAGGCATTGTGCAGGTCATCAAGCAAAAGTATCAAGGTACCAGCAGCCCTTCAAGCTGATCAGTACTAGAGGTGATGTTGGAAAAGGACATATTCTCAATAGGCCAACTTTACAAAGCTGGAAAATTAGTTTTTCTTTATAAACATAAGCAAAGAATTTCAAAGATATGCACAAGCTAGGAAAAAAAGCTTTCAAAAAAAAACCCCTTAGCTCAATGTATGAGAAGAAAATTGAGCTAGTACTTAAGAGCAGACAAGGGTGCAGGAGAGGAGCAATACAGTGATTCTCTCTGATAGGAAAGAGAAAAGTGGATAAATATGATATATGGGGCAAGAGAGAATAGCTAGTGGCATGGAATAAAAATATAACATCAAATTAATATAACTTCAGAGTAGCACATCACACCTATTTCAAAAAGTCATGATCAAGAGTTTTTGTATAACTTACAAAAGCTCTATCCTTACAGGAGAAACAATCCCACCATAACTGGATCAATTTCAGAAAGATCCTATATAGACAGCTTCTTAAAAAGAAGCTATATGAAGAATCTAAAAGCTAAATATTTGCAGGCAGGCTAGAGACTGGCTACTTGAAGACACCACTTTATAGGCACAGAAAAAGTACATCATCTATCAAAAACACTATCCATGTGGATTTCCAATAGCTACTCAACAAAGTGGATCACCATAGGCTGTCAAGAATAATAAAAAACAGCCTGGAAACAAAAAGGAATTTTTAGATTAAATATATGAAACAGAGGGTAGAAGAAAGGGTTCATGTAATAGAGAGAGATCACCAGGTGGTTTCTGACTGTAGATGAGGTGGGGTGGTGTGCTGGTAATTCTAAGTCATTACGTCTGGTAAGGACAAGGGCTGCCTCTGAAAAAGCACACGAAGAAGTTACACAAGCAAGTGGTGATGCATTAAAAAGACAGATAAATTTCAGTAGACAAAGTAACACTGCGAAATAACATACCTAAGAACAATTATCCTAATTTTCAAATACAGTGGTAGGTGCTGAGGTGTTCATTATGAATCAGGAATGAGATCTTATGGACTTCATAAATAATTCAATGCAAACCTGAGTTCAGTGCTGTAGAAATAAAACAAACAAGCAAACAAAAACATAAAACAAAACAAACCAAATTAAACAGTTTACTTATTTCTGAGGGACTGGGACCAGCAAGTCAGCAGCTCGCCCTACTCTAATGAGGGTATTGAAGCCAAAGTCAATGTCTCCCCTACTGGAAGGGAGCCCACAGCCCATCTGTCTCTCCTCCTTGGCATGGAAATTCTGGTCACTTTTCCCCTTTGTTCCACGAGCAGGAAGAATGCATGTGATTCATAACTTCCTCATTCAAGTTTGGTATTTGCTGATGGTTCTGTTTGAAAGTGCTCAAGTACTCTACCAACCACCCTGTTTAACCTGCTGAGGGAACAACTTTGTTGACAGCGCACTGAAGATCCTTTGCTGGCTTCCAGCAGCTAGAAATGATTGTCGTGTTATTCAGTAAAATTAAACCTTAAATGTATTTTTTAATGTCCATTCAGAAACTCTCCCTATTAGAGAGGTTATTTAAAATATATGTCAATCACATTAGTGCAACTGGGAATAAAAGAATAGTTTGTTTAAATGTCTGTCACCTACCTTTTCCTAAATACTAATTGCTTACTGATACCATTAAAATTGCGAGAACATTTTACTTCTCAGTTATTTGGTAAAATTTTTTTTCAGAAGTCTACATTTTACAAGGTGCTCTTTCACATCTCTAATCGAATCAGTAGCAGAACACAGAACTACCAAAATGTTTGCCTCCTTAACTCTTGTAACTTGTATCTTGAAGATGTATAAAGATACAGAAAAGATGGCAAAGGGAACAAAGATTATGTGTTTCCCTACCTGAAGACAGTTGTTTGGTGCAGTAAGATTTTAATATGCTCAGTAATAATGCAAAGAGCATCCATCAAGCAGCACAATTTAATGAAAAATCCTCCAATAAGCTAGACTTTCCCATAAAACTTGAATGCTCTGGAACATAGATAGAGGGTTATATACTTATTTTAAAGTGCTTGCGAGAAAAACTATTGTAAAATGGAAAGAGGAATCCATATCCTAGGGCAATTCATGACAATAATAAGCCTTCAACTTTTCAAAAAATTATTGCCCAGATGTATTTTTGCAAGATATAAAAATAACCGAACATTATCTACAGGGCATTTCAAAAACACTAAAAGAGAAGAGAGAGTTATTCCAGGAATCCTCCTGTAAATGTTATGTCAGAATTTTGAGAGAGAGATCCCAGAAGTAGCTTTGGGCACATCACTGGTGTTATTTCCTGGCTAATTAAGGATATATGCTCTCTCCCAAAGGGATGAGTGACATGGTATATTTAAGCAGGCCTTGCCAGGAAAATGAATGAAACATGCCTGTTTCAATACATCATCATCTCTTCTTGGAAATATGCTTAGTCACCATCCAAATTTGCACAAAAGCAAGAGATAAGCACAAGAGCATGAACACTTTGAATCTGCAGAATGTTCTGGTGTAGTGTGGGTTTCTACTCCATCTACCTTTTCCATAGCTACTCATGTCTGAAAGTAGCAATATTAATGTTCTTCTCGGGTTTTTTAACCTCCTTTGTCTTCTTTTATAAAGAGACCAAAAAGTGAAAAGAAAAGAAAAAAAAAGAAAAGAAAAGAAAAGAAAAGAAAAGAAAAGAAAAGAAAAGAAAAGAAAAGAAAAGAAAAGAAAAGAAAAGAAAAGAAAAGAAAAGAAAAGAAAAGAAAAGAAAAGAAAAGAAAAGAAAAGAAAATCCATAAAAGCAGATGTGCTTGAGTAATCTTACTGCAAGACAAGAACAGACATGCATATTACTCCTGCAGAAGACACAGCTCGGCTGTGAAACATGAGAACTGAATTCTTCCTTTACACTGGGTCGTATCCCTCCAAGATTTGGCAGCTAATGGCTGCAGAGGATGGATCAATCATAGAAATGATAGTTAGCAAGAACTTCAGGAGGTGTTTGGTCCAAACCATGGCTTGGATAATGCTGGGCTGTTGCCAGCACTAGGTCAGGTCAACCACAGCTTTGCCTGCCAAACCTTGAAACCATCCAAGGATGGAACGGTCCCAGTCTCTGCGTAACCTGCTCCAGTGCTACTCCACCCTCCTAGGGAAGAAGCTGGTTTGTTTGGGGTTTGTTTTGTCTGGATGGGAGTGGAAAGTACAGAAATGACAGGACACCATAAAAAAACCCCACACTATATCCTGATGGTAGTGTCATAGTCTGTCTCTTGATGTGAGCAAGGAAACAGCAGTGACAATTCACAACAGCAAGGAGCGTATGAAGTACCAGTGCCCTGATGGAACAGTGAGAAGCAGCATGGTAGCTCATAGTGGGAGGAAGGAGTGGAGCTTCCCTTCTGCCCTTCTTGCAAAGCCACCCCTGAGAAAACAAAAGGGAGCCTTCCCCTTTTTTACACAGTTACACAGCCCCTCACCTGTTTTTCTTGAAAGCGGTCTGCCTCAATGAGGTAGGGTTAAAACAGTAGCTGGCACAGAAAGCATCCCAGTTCTGGACCCTCTGAGCTACTACGGGTAGCTCAGGGTTTTGACTAAAATGCCTGAAGAAACTGAAACCAGATTTAGGCTATGGTGGTTTAGCAGTAGTGCTCTAGGGTGAAATTAAAAGTTATCATGGACAAAGGACTAGAAGGAGGCAGGGTTTAACAGCGTAAATCTCTGGCAGTATTCCAATGCAATGGGGAGACGTATATGCCTAAATTCACTATTATTTCAAATATTTGTTCACTGCTCTTGTTTTCTTTTCCAGATTTGAAACCAGTCTGACCATCAAGTCTCCCTAGATACTGCTCCCTGAGCCTTGGACGCAGGAGTGCCAGCCTGATTCATGCTGCCTCCAGCTCTCTGAGCATTTCCCGGTTCAGAGAGACCAAGCAGCCACATTCTGACAGTTTCAATGGGAGGTGTCAGCCTGTTCCCAGTGCTTTCAAGAGACATCCCATCATTTCATGGATCATATCGTTGTGTGGAACCTCTGAGATAATAAGACTATGAACATCATCTCACAACACCATTTGGCTCAAAGACAGGGAAGCATATGTGCATTTTCTTCTACACAGATTTTGCAGGGGAAGTAGGGAAAATCCTGCTCTCTGTAAGACTTTTCTCAGCTTCATTTGCAAAAGGCTGGATGCTACTAGCAGGGGACAAGATGGAACTGGTTAGCCACAGTTTGCACATCTCAACACATCTTAGCTCTGCTTTAAGCTTCTGCACAGAAGAATGAAAGAGTCGCCATGGGATATGAAACCTGCTAAAGCTTACTAAGGGCATTAGATTGAAATATTTGCGATAAATCCGTCTCAGTTCAATCGAAATTTTTCCCTCCTGTAGATTTTTTTTTTAGTTTTTTCCTCTTGTTACCAAATTGAATGAATCTGTGGAACTGCCTGAGTGTAGATTTTAGCCTACACAGATAGGATGACTCACCTACAGCTTACCATGATGCAACAGAACCTAACAGTCATTGAGATGAAATTGATCTGCAACAAAAAACAAGTTGTCAAGTCCTGCACTGCAGGTTGACTTGGCTATTTAGAATCCCAAACGGCACTGAAAATTCTTTATACTTGAGCTTTTATTTTGGAAAAGAAGTTAAAACCTAGGAGAGGTCCTACCAAAATTGTGACCCATAGTTTCAACTAACTACCACTTTATCTGACTCTACAGAATAGCGTTTCTGAGTTGTACTGGGAAACAGCTTTTATAAATGTAAGTGTATATATAATATAGATATATATACTGTAAGTATACGTACATATATGTGTCTCAAAAGGTTTTATTCAGTAGCTAGTACTTCTTTTAATTCAGTCACTGCCCTCCAGGCTCAATCACACACTGGTATTTGACCTCTTCACATATGGGGAAAACGATAAACCCCAAACCTGCATTATGTTCTCTCAAGGAAGAATGTCTTGCCATCTGAAAATAAAAAAGGAAAGAGCAAAGGTGATTGAAGAGATAAAAACATTTTTCTACCTTGCCTAGGTTGTTCTACATAAGGTGTATATTAAAATTCTCAGAGTTTACAGATCATATGTCATACGGGAGCAATAAATTACTTTAATTGGCTCATGTGTGAATTTTGAATGAATGGAATTCTTGATTTGTAGGTGTTTAAATGTAACATAGAATTTATTTTTCACATTAAAAGGCCAAGTGTTCTAATTAATTCTTTAAATTAAAGATAGTAAAGTAAAAAATCTAGCAGGAGGAGTAAACAGAGAAAATAATAACTCATTTTTTTGTGAATTTGTTAAGTATTTTTTAAGTATTAGGCTGAGCCCTGCACAGTATTGAATTAAGACTCAACTTTGTTGACTCACAATATGCCTAGAGCCCATTTTCTTCAGTGATAACCTGCATTTATTTACACAGACAAAACAAAGTTTCTCTTCTGGTGACACAGGCACCGAGGAAGAGGTTGCTACCTCTGTTGAGGCAGTTTCTTTCTTTGTAAAATTTTTGCCTGAGGCACCAGGGCAGGGAGTGCACAGAATTTTGACCATAGATTCAAGGAGTAAAATATAGGTTATCTTTTTCTTTCTTAGGCACCGATAACAACCTCAATATCACTGTCTACACAGAACTAACCTGAGTCTCAGCATTTGTATTTACACCTCAAAGGAAGAAATATTCCAGAGCTGATAAAACTTGCTACAGGTCAGACAGCCATAACATAAAGCCACTCCCTCTGGGGAAGTGGGAATTCCCTTCTTCTCCAGCTTGTATGCCTGCTTCTCTCATGCAGTTCCCTCCAAATCTCCTTGCAACCAAACTTGCCAGGACTCAGCTAGCATAGAAAGAGCATCCAGGTACTTACCTCAGACCTGATCCTCCACAGCACAATGGAATGAGTATGATTAATTAACAGTCACAGCAATTAAGGCCATTTCATGTTGTGACACTCATTCTCAGCAGAAAGAAAAATCTAGGTGATTTTTGCTGACTGAGGGCCAAGCTTGCCAGGACTACACTGAAAGATTTCACACAGCAGCTTACAACACAACAAATCTGCCGCCTCTCTTCTATAAAAAGCAGAATGAGGTGACACACGGTGATCTTATTCCTACCTATGTTGTGCTTTTCTGTGCTGTACTGCTTTGGCCTACATTGAGTCAAAAATACAGTAAGATACAGCTTGGTAACCAACTTTATTTCTATTCTCTGATATGCTTATGTTCACAACCTGTATTTAAATACTGTGATAAAATACAAGGAAAAGCTAGGGACTGTGTTCTTTGCTACATCTGGCAGTGAAACATAAGAAGAAAGCCAAGCGAACTGAAAGAAGAACTGCCAAACTGAAAATGTGTTCCCCAAAAGCATTCTTCAAAATGTTGGTCACTTGCTACAGATCCTGGAGGAAATTACAGTAGATTTCTGCCATCCAGAGCAAGGAGAAGTCACAGCATTGGCACCGTGGAACTGGGAAAGACATCTTTATAGGGGCTGGAATTATAAAGCTAATCAAAACCAAGATACAGATATTTCTACCGCCAACATCTATGTTCTATCATTTGTTCTTACCAGGAAAACAAACAAACAAACAAAAAAGATAAACTAATGCATGGACTCTTTCTCTGCAGAGCTGTAGAAGCAAAGAAATGTAAACCAGCAAAATACAAATTTCTATTTTCCTCTAAGAAAAATGCAATGTTGTTGTTGAAAAATAAAATTAGTAATAAAAATATAAATAAATAGTAATAATTTAGAAACTGTAATAATTTATAGTCTAGATATATAAACATATAAATGCTATTAAATTATACATTTTTCATTTTAATCCGTAGAAGTATTCATGTGGAAGACTATGAATGTTTACAGAATATGATTGGAAGAAATCTGAGTTTATTTGGGGGTTTTGATGCACACTATCTTCATGATCTCGGGAAACTTCAGAGGCATATGTACTCTTGTGCAGTTGATGAATCTTACTGATGCCAGTAGCCCCCTCTTTCCATGTAAGTTAAAGTATTCACAAACATTATCTATCTGCAGCACAAATCATCCATTCCACATGATGCAGAACGATAAGTAGTGAGCTAATGGCACTTTTCTATTTATGTATCTCTACAGCCCCACTCTTTGCCTTGATCAGATCAGTATTTGCCTGGGTGACCTTTCACAGAATTATCATAGAGGGGCTTCAGTTGGAAGGGGCCTTAAAGATCATGTTGTTCCAACCTCCCACCGTGGGCAGGGACACCACCCACTAGACCAGGTTACTCAGGGCCCCATCCAGCCTGGCCTTGAACACTGCCAGGGATTGGGCATCCTCAGTTTCTCTGGGCAACCTGTTCCAGTGTCTCATTACCCTCTGGGTAGTATATATGAGTAGAGGACCTAGCACAAAAATGAACCCAATTTGGTTGGCATATATCATTCTAACACTAGCTGATAAAAATCTTCTGTTTGAATAGTTCACCTCTGTAAAATACTCTAAAATCAGAGGGGTTTTTTAATCTCGTTTAAAGCTTTCACATAATCATTGATCATACAAAATGGAAGTGGGAGCGAACAAAATTAATCTTTTCCAGTTCTTTGAAGTCCCGAAACATGGAAGAGGAAAAGCTGGATTTTATGTCTGGGCAACCGCAGAGAAGGAACAGAAGAAGGAAATTTGACAGTCAATCAAGAAGTTGCACTTCATGACTGACTGTCAAATGCCAAGAATCTTTAAAGATTTTACCTCCTGGTTAATTGGAAATCTGTAATGCACAGAGCTGCAACATTCCAAACCTTCTACATACAGTATATAGCACAGAGGTTTTGCATATATGCAGTAGAGGGTTAAATATAGTCACGTAACAAATTCTGACATGTCTGGGTGAAACAAATCATGCTTCCAGGTAAGATTCATCTTTGAATAACTTGGCTACCCTTGGCAAAAAGTTGCTCATTTGGCAACAGCATAATTTCAGTGTCTACATACAGGCTGGATGCTGGGGGCTCAGCCAGGAATTAGAAGAAGAAAATGATTAACATCTGGTGCTCACTAACATTCACCATAGCCACTGAACAGAGGCTGGTGCATCTCTTGGGCTAATTACATGTGCTATGACTGAATTAAAGAATAGCCATGGTAATCCTTGTAAAATAAGCTCTGAAGTTGAGGCCTATCAACCTATATTACTCAAAAGGGGTGAGGTGGGGAGGCCAGAAGGACTGGGGTTATGAAGGTATGGACGGGAAACAGAAAACTAAGCACAGAAAACCTGTGGCAATAGTTTGGTATAGTTGCAAGTGGTTGAGGTTTTAGCAATCTGGGGTGATCTCAGCATTTTTTATTAACAAACTTAAAACACTTTTGGAGAGAGCAATGATTTCTGTTCTGCTACAGCCACTCCTAGATCCATTTATGAAAAATATGGATTTAAATATTCATGTCTTCTTTTCCATTTCTTCTCAACAGTTTAGTGATTCTTCCCCACAAGGTGGCAGAAAGACCACACGGTTGACCAATAATGGTTACAACCAACCTCTGCCTTGTCACAGAATTACCACCTCAAACGTCCTAGCACTCAGGCAAAACAAATCCTTAAAGAACTAATTCTATGTTAATTGGAACAGTGCAACATATCCATCTGATATAACAAAGGTTTTAGGAAGAAGATCACAAACGGGAGAGATTAAACTGCTTAGTCATCATGATGTACTCAAACATTATTATGCAAATGGAGGTTTTGCACAAATGCCGACTAGTTATCATACCTTGGTCATCTGAATGGAAATGGATATGAAAGCAATTTGGATAAGAAAGAGGATCAAATTTTAACACAAACGAACCCAGCCTGGAGGGCAATAACCTCCTCTTGGATGAGCTTTCAAATAATAAAGATTCATTAAAACAAACTCATGATCAGGCTTTTAAAACGCAACATTCAAGGTGGATAATGAGGGCACATACCATGTGGAGAATGCCCCAGCCTCAGATCACACCGGGCTGTGCAGCCAGCCATGGAATGGGGCAGCAGTCGGCTCTGGAGCACAGGGCTCTCCTGGGCAGGGTCGCCAGGAGAGGTGGGAGGCAGGCAGGGCAAAGACTGCCTGGACAGCCGGTCATGAGAGCCTTCTATCAGGGCTCGAAACCCAGGACCCAGGGCAGGGGCAGGAGCAAGACATGACCTCAGCATGAAGCAGACTCAGGATTACGGTCACAGACTGCAGCCTGGAGAAACTCGTGAGCTGCACTCCATCCCCGTCAGGCTGGGGTGCCCTCCTACGCCACAGAGGGGAAGGATGAGCCTGGGGCTGAGCCTGAAGCCCTGCTGCTTGGCCAGGGCCCTGCTGTGTGCCACAGGCCCCCTCCTTACAAAAAAGATGTAAGGGACTTCTCTAAACTAGTGATTACATCTGTGTTCCTCTCCTGGATTCACCTGAGCTGGCTGATCACTGTGATGCACAAAGGAAGCAGCTCTTGCCCAACATTGTATTTTTCAACCTCTCCCCTTACAGTATCCTATAATCCAGCTGACACTGGTTTGGTTTTTTTTACAGCAGACAAAAATACATGCTGCATGTACATTAGAATCCCTATCTACCTCTGTACCAGATCCCACAGTTTGTAGTACACCTCCAATCAATAAATTGCAATTTCCCCCTTGAGGATGAGCATTAGGAATAATCCTCACAAGCTCCAGAAACGGCTCCAGCCCTGGCATACCATATGAGTAACTGGTCTTTTAAGAGGCTTAAAAAACAACAATTTAGGAAATATCTTTCAGCAGAACTGACTGCTGCGGTTATTTCAGAATAAAATAAGAAGCAAAAGATAACCTGAAGTCAGGGCAAAAGCCAGTTAAAGTGAATAGAAGCATTAAAGTCAAGTATACAGTAGCAATGGCAGTAAACAGTCATGTGCCAAAAAGGCTGGACGTGACCTTGTCTGGATAACAAACATCCCCTTCAACTTGTGAAAATGCCCATGTTTTTGTAGAAAAAACATTCCAAAGTCTGTTCAAGCCAGAAAATCAAATTAAGAAAGCATTTAAAAATCAGCTTAAGGTGATTAGAATTTTTGTGAAGTGTAGAAAAAGGGATTTTTGAATCACTTTTGCCTGTCAGGAAGAAAGTACATCGTTTGACTGAGAATGTTGCCCACACACAAACAAACAGAACAGCTACAAGAAGCCAGGCTGTGCTATGCAACAGCTTCAATGTCCACCATAGTGACATAGTGACTGCACCCTCAGCAGGGTCACTCCTCCCTCCTGCTCTGGGCCTGGAGGTCAGGAAAACAGGTTTGTAAGGATTCAGCTGGCCGTTTTCGTGCCTTTCCCTCTCTTCTACAATCAGGTGAGCCAGACTCAAGTTAGAAAAATTAATTCACTGAAATACATTAACGTGTTTGGGGTGCCACAAGCAAACTTTGTTGTACCTTTTACTGGATTTTGGATTTTCAGTTTAAAGCAGCCAGAGTCTCTGAGGTAACTTAGTGGAGTTTAAGAATAGCTTCTGTTTATACCAGTGGGACTGTGCATCCACAGAGACATTGCCCTAAATTTAAGAGAAGCCAGGGCATGTAATAAGATCCTCCTCACAAAGAAAAAACCACATTTCAAGTGCTTCTGTTTCATGTATGAAAAAGATTAAAATGACAACAATCTTATTCACAACCTAAGATGGAAAAAAGATTATCTTACAGCTGAAGCTCAGGAGACAGGGATTTGTCACCACTATGGCTCACAGGTCTCCACATAGCCTCAGGTGAGCTGCATCCCTACTCTCACCTGAGAAGTGATGGAGGTGGTGGGTCACATTTCCTTCATCTGGGCCTTGCTGATCCACTTAAATTGTTTTCTTTTTAGGACAGAAACAAGGCATCACACTAAATTAAAATTCTTGCATTGAACTACTTTTGGCACCACAGAGGAGCAAGGAAATGAAATGAAAGAATGGCAGGCACTGCACTGGCTGTTGAGTGAGGGACCTTCTTTGTTGCCTTGATCCCTGGGAAGATTTGTATCTGAGCCAAGAAGAAAGTGTATCAGAGGAGGCCAAATGTACTTTTTCCATGAAGATGCCATCTCCAGGGTATGCTGGATCTGTACTTTCGGGTCGAGCCAAGCAGGGTCTGGAGCATATTGCAAATTCTCCCCTTGATGAGCATCCCCATGCTGTACCAGGTGCATGCTTATCCTGCCTGGCAGCCTTTAGGCTTTCATACTGCTAGAACATGGGACATGCAGAAATGAAGGAAATGAAGCAGCACACTGGCTTTTATGTCCTTCTGCTGAGATCCTGCAGTCTTCCTAAGATGCCTGGTTTCAGTGCTAAGTACTTGAGTTACTCATTAAGAACAGTCTGCTCCTCTCCCAGAAGAATGAGCCAGAGGAAACCCTGCAAATGGTTTCCAGTTTTCAACAAGGTGGGGGTCGCTATATAAAGGATAATCTACTTTGCAAAGCTATTTGTTGTAGTTAATGGATATCAGGGTATGACCAAATGGGCTTAGGGAAAATAAAGATAAGTTACTGGAGCACTACACACAAGGAAGGCATTTTGTTGCCAAGTTAAAACACCACTGGTCTCATACAGCCATGACTGATCATGTTCACACAGCCATAACTGCCTTGCCCACTCTCGGCAAAACTGAGAACAGTTTCATGCACTTTGTATCTCTAACCCAGCAGCACTGATTTAGTATCACACCTAGATAAACAGTACAAAGTCCTAAAAACAATGCAGTCAAGAACCTCTCTTGCAGCTGTTTGCTTTCATGGCATGTTCACAGATGATTTATCCCAGATTAACCTGTTTAATTAACTAAATGTGGCATAAACAGCATGGCTATGTCTTTCTGATTCCAAGAAGCCTTATCTGAAGTACAATCGAGTTTGTAATTCTTTAAAAGAAAGTCAGAACCTTATCATATAATGTAACAAATCTGATCAATCATCTAAAAATATGAAAGCATCTATAATGCTGTATATTCTTTTGCTGCGAATGTTAAATGAAAAAGGAAGAACACGACCAAGAATTTAGCAGATTCTATAAAAATCAAACAAGAAGAAAATTTACCCAATGTCAAATCCTTAGTCAGTTAAGCTCTAATTGCACTGTAGTTTAAGATGGAAATTACTTAGAGAGCTCATCAAATTTATGTGACTGCAAGGGCTGTCAGAGAAGATGTATCAGATAGTAAGCTGAGGATATATTTGTTCTTAGTAAAAAGGCCAAGCAAAAAATCTATCTTCTTCCTATATCCATCAGCTGAGGCAAGAACACATAACTGGTTTAGAAGATAAGCCAATAACTAATTCAGTCATGTGGAAAGAGCTGCCATGAAATCCCTCCCACCACCCACGACATTTTTCCACCCACATTGTTTGTGCTGCTGCACAATCCCCACCTAAACTTTTAGAAACTGAAATTCATCTCTTGGCAATCCTAATGTTTTGTTATTTCAACCCACGATTCTTTGCTTTGTTGGTGGCATATGTTAAAGACAATGAAATCTCTACAAGCCTAATTCAGGACCTTCGGATGTCCACAGCAGCAGTGACTTGAAAGGGAATCTATCCTTATGAGGGGAGAGAGGCTTTTCAATCAATAACTGTCAGCTGTACATTTTCTTAAACATGCTGTCAATGGGATTTCTCTCCTTCCTTATAGCAGCCAAATGCTTTTCATACTCACAAATGTGAGAGCCATTTAGTCACTCCATGCATCTGTTTGGATTTTAGTTTCTTCAGTGAGAATGCCAACAAGGAGGCCAAAGTTGACTGTGATTTCTGTGTTATCTGTATACACGTCTAGTAGAAACTGTATTGAGACCATAAACTCATTTCACATTCTGTAGGTCACTGAACAGCTGCTGGTAATGATTTTTGCTCACTAATGACCTAGGTTATATTTGAATCAGTGCCCTAGAGGTGAAAAACTCTGTATTCCATTACTGATCCCCTGAGTCATAAAATCCCTTGATAATTTTTTTCCTAGCTGGCTTTTGCAGTATTGTTATTTATTATCTTATAAAAATTCCATGTTCATCAAGCATCAGGAAAATGCATAATAAAAAGCTGTACATATAAGCGACAGAAGTATTTGCATTAAATGACCCTCAAAATGGGGCAATACAATGGAATCAACACCATATAACAGTCAAATGGGTCGGAAGTAAGAGGCTTGTGACCCACTGAAAGGAAATACTCTGTCAGGAGAATAGAATTGTATAACCAAATATATGAGTAATACATTATATCTGGCATAGTAAAAAAAGCTATAGTAAATGAATTATAACCTTGGCTTTTAACCCCATCCTTAGGTAATACTCCAACATATATCACTTGCATATTTAAGTTAACATGGCCACTTCCTTGTGGGTCCTTTCCAACTCAGCATATTCTGTGATTCTGTGAAGCATACTTCTACTAACATATTATACATATCATTTGCCACATTATGACCTCCCATGTGTTGCATACACAATTCTCCTGGTGCCAGTGTGGGATTAATGAAGAGAAACACCCGAGCCCTTAGGAGAAAAAAATTTACTGTGAATCTTAAAAATCACAGATTTGTGTAGGAAATGTAGCAAGCTGTTAAAAAGACAGAGATAAGTGCTTTAGTGTCTTGGTGTACCAGTGCTGTTCAAATATTAGACACTTCCTACCTGCTGTGCTTAGCTTCAAAATTCATGACTGCCACAGGAAAAAAAAAAAAAAGGGTCTGTTTGCTTTTTCATCGCTGTACCACATGGCTTTCACTTTCATCAAAACACAGCAAAAGTGTCACAGGGGAATCATTCCCTTGGCTGCCTCAGCGCTGCTGATCTTTGACCTCTGAGGGAAATGGATTCCAGGCACACTTCTGCCTGACAAGTGAACCATGTAAAATCTTGATGAGGTGTGTGTTTTGTTTTGTTTTGTTTGATTAACAAGCCCTAAAAATCGAGGGAAAGCTTTGTCTAACAAAAAAAAATCCCACTTTCTTTATCCATGCTTTCCCTTTGTAAATTTACTGACCTAGAACAGTAAACGCTGCCGTCTACATAGGTGAAAAGCACATTAGTACATCAAAGGGGCATTTTAGAAAGACACAAAGGGCAACAGCTACGCGTGCAGACCTTGTGGCAAAAGAGGAAAGCTTAGAGCCATGACGTCATAAATCTCAGCAACTCCTGCAATGCACTGAGCACGCACATGCAGCATAATGATTCTGCTCCCTGGAGGAAAAAGCTTAGGAGCAGGAGGAAAGAAAAGATTATTTTTAGCTAAGGGAACCCTTTGTCTTACAGCATTAAAAATCCTTGAGTTGGCTTCTCACAATAGCAGCCTTGTGCTGTGCTCTAGTTTTAATTCATGGAGCGCTACAAAATGTAACAATCACAGAGTAATATGCTACCTTCTAAACTTTCTATTTGCTTTTACTTTATGCCCTTTTGTCTCTGATTAGAATTTTAGATATATATGAAAGCTTCATATTTTAGCCAGGAAATTCACAGCTCTTGTTCTTATTCATTACCAAGTTGCACATTTTCATAAGTAAAACAGACCTGAGCAATAGAAGCAAAAAGCAACGTTTATTAGACTGGCGAGTTTAAAGTGCAGTACCTAAAATTAAACTGAAGGTCCATTCCCATTTGAACATTTTATCTAGTGAGACACAGATCTCCTTTTTCCTCTAATGCCAAAGAAATTTGATTCTACATCCATTAATAATCCCAGATGTCAGCCACAGACAACATTTTCATCAATCATTGCATTAAAGCACTGACCAAAGGTACACCTATAAAAGAAGAAAACACACTTTCCACTACCTTAATGCCTTTAATGTGTTTTCAAGACTTTAAGCCGTTTTGCTCAAGGCTACTTTTAGTAACATGAAAAGACAACTGCATACACATCTCAGCGGCAAAAAATTTTATTTTTTTTAGCATAGAAAAAAGAAATCTTATAACCTATTTTAGCTGCATCTTAGATACTCCCAAGTACCATACTACATTTTGTGGCATACCTGGCTGTTTGCTAGGGCTAGTTTGGACCGACTTTGGCCGGGCCTCTACTACATGTGGAAGAGCTGTGACTGCCTGCTTTGCTCCATGGGGCAGGGGTGGCCTGGCATAGCTCAATTAAACAGTATAACAGGGCTATGTCTACATCACACAAATCAAACCCGAGGTGAGCTACCAAAGCTGCCTCTGAAAACATTAATTCAAGTACCAGAAACAAGACAGACAGTGCAGTATTAGTCTGACTAATAAGCAGGGATAATTAGTCTATATAGAAGCTGCACTAATGAATTTCAATGAAAATGGGCCAAATCTAATTACCTAACATTTATTCTGGTTAAGAGCACATAGACAAAGTGTTGCTATGAATTTCGTGGTCCACAGTAACTCTCCACACATTTAACCTTTCAGTGCAATTCATACTAGTTTCATTCCACAACCATACCCCTAGAACAGGCCTCCTGACTGCTTGTTTGAAAATTATGCTGAAAACAGAAGAAGGAAGACCTAAAACTACCACAGGTGAACTTTTACATTAGAACACAGCTGGTGAACAGAAAAAAATCCCACATGCTACTACCATCACATCACAGCTGTTCTTCACTACTGACTTCTTCGTAGGGTGACCTTTCAAAAATATTGATATGTGGTAATGGAGCTGGCAGAGTAACTCCGGCAGGGAAAGAGAAGTATTACCCACCCTTCCCTTATCAAAAATCCCACAGTTTGCCATCCCACATCACTGGGCAACTCTTGGAAATCAAATGTCTTCAGTGAATCAGAGACATAGATCGTGATAGATTCATCATGTACATGCCACATGAAAATGACAGCACTGCAGGACTCAACTCTTTGACAGCAGCAAGTCTGCTCCATAAAATTCAGCCTCTATCCCCTGTTCTACAGGTATTGTTGCTCCAGACAAACAAATAGAACTGTTCACAGCTGGTGATGGTTTTCTTCAAGACTATTGGAACTTGGCTCATTGCTTCAAATGCAGAAGAAATTGAAGTAACATATAACAATTCAAAGACTTGCCTTTCAGAAAAGTGCTTCCGAACATGCAAAGCTGCCATTTTTATAAGGAAATTTGTTCATTGCTATTTCAGGAAACAAGAAGTTCCTTATACACAGTATGCATATCTTCTCCATCACTAAACAACCTGTATATAAAAATTCCTAACCTTATCAATAATTGCTAGTTATCACAGTAATTAGGAGTTTGAAATGCTAATAAATAGCTGCCAAATGTGTCCTAATTTCCTAGCACTTACAGTAGATAAGGTACAATGCTTACTGATATCTGTTGCCATAGATGTGCTAATTTACTGGCATCTACAGAAACCGTAAGCAAATAAATACGTTACACAAAAAATGTCCTAACTCAAGTGTTACAGTCTCACCCTTCATAGGAAAAGCATCTGAAATCTGTTAATTACTTGAACTTCAGCTGTATCTTAATAAGATACAGATTTGATTCTTTTAGTAAGTGAGGCAGCAAATTCAAACGTTTCTAAGTATAGATATTACAATCCATTGTGACCAAACACTTTCTTGGCATTCAGTTCAAAAAACAGTACTAATGAAGCATGATAATCCTTGATGGTACAGGATGTTTAAGCATCTAATTAATATTAACAGGCAAAGACTAGGCAACAGTTGTAAAGAAACTCCTATAAGCTGGCCTAAAAATGATGAATCAAGCAACACTTTCTTGAAAACAAATACTACCCTGATTGTCAATACTTGGGCATTAATAGGTATTAATACTAGAGCATGTAGATAGGTTATAGGTACTATCAAGCAACATTTTTCCAAAAAAAAATTTCCTCACTGTTCAGTTATGCTAAAATTTTAGAGTTTCTGACAAGGAAACTGCAGTGACAGATAATATGGACTAATAGAAGGCTCGAGGACTACTGCATCTAGGACTTTTTTAAATATAAAAATACATATAAATCCTAGGGGGGAAATTGCATTAAAATACTTATTCTGGACAGTGGATGCTACAAGCAGATCTGGAGAAACAGTCTTTGGCCCTGAGATTGGAACAGCTGATGGGAAGACCCAAGGTCCTGGGGAAAGGATCTCTAATTATGAAGAGTAATCTACTCAGATAGATGACATGTTCAGTGAAAGGACAATGTTTAACTGGACTAAATAAATAAGTGTTGTCAGTGTAAAACAAAGCATCCTTATATTAATGAAAAGATCCTGAGAAGTTAAAAGAAATGGACGTATTATTGAGGACCAAAAAATAGGTTTCCCTCTATAAAATTGTATTTTTATATATAAGTATATAATTCAATAAATATGAATGTTTGACATTTTCTGTTTCTGTAGGACCCACAGGGGACATACGTAGCTAAACCTATTGGACAAGCAATTTTATGGACTTTAAAATAAAGGTGACACTTGAAATTTCTTTACATCAGATGGGCATGTTTCCCATAAATTGTATATGAGTCAAGGAAAGAAAAATCTCTTATGGGATTAACATACCAGACCCGGCTACATAAACAGCAACAATCGCTAGGATGGAAAAGAAAGAGAGGCCTGGGAAAAATGAAAGCCAAGTTGTCAGTCTCCCATGTCTTGTCTGTACAGCTCAGAGAGCAAAATTGATGGGATCCTGGCCAGTACGTAATCTGAAGGCAAACATTCATTTGCAGGGCACTTCAAATTGAGGTGTTTTTATGGAAAGTGCATCCCAGTGAGATTTTTCATGGGCTGGATTTTCCGTCCTGCTCTACTTCTGTGTTAGGTCCTGAATACAGTTTATTTAGCCACCCCACAATGTTCTCCCTGTCTGTATATGTGTCCATAATAAGGCTTACGCATCTCTCATACAAGGGGTTTTTTGTGAACATCTGTCAGTTAATTAAACAACATTTGTAATTCATTAAACATTATTACCAGCTACACTAGGTACTCTTTCCTTTGCCTGAGACAACTGTATTTCCCCATAGCTTTTTCTCTTTAAAGAGAAAAAAGGACACTTTTGCTCATCTTCTCCTGATTTTCTCTTTCAGGCAGCTGAGGGCTGTCTAGCTCACATGTGCTATGGACAGTCTACTTTAAAGGACCTAGGAAGCTGGAGTTCCGATCATTTCATCCTTTCATTGTCTGAAGTGAATAATCCTATGTTTGAACTTTGGAGAGCTCTGGTATGAACATCCCATTCAGCACTGGGTCTAGGAAAGCAGATAAATAAACAAGGATTAGTTATATCCTATTTACCGAAATGATCTCTGTCTGTATTTGGCAGTAAAAATGAAGGGTGTCCACCTGGCACCCAATATGGATTTGTAATTGTTGGAGTTGATTCTCAGATGACTTTTCAGTGCATGACAAATGATGACTTCCCCAACTGCTATGGGGGAGAAGGACAAAATCTTCTCATGCTAGTGCAATTGCATTTTTTAATGGATTTCTGGGGATTTCACAAACATTCTCCAAGGCCACTGACAAACAGGTAAGAAGAGTGAATAATCTCTATGATACCAGATGTTAAATGGCTTTCGCCATAAAAAACCCTGTTATCCTTTCCCTTATGACACACCATTTCCTCTCTGACTTTTCACTCTCCTAACCACATAAATGCTAAAGTGACCAGCTGGAATTAATGAGCACTTTAATAGACCATTTTTAAAAACAAAGTTTTTAAATACAAACTAATGTTGTATTCTGTATTGAAAAGATATTCAGTTACTGCATCTCTTTGAATAAATTTAATACAGAAAAAAAAAGACAAGAAAATAAAAACCAAAAATGGTGCCTTGATGTGAAGACAAATTTAGAGTAATAGCACTGTACCTCTGAAAACCATGCAAAAGAGATAACACAATCATACACATATGGAAAAGAAGAGAACACTCTTTTTTACCAGAGATGAGTAGTAGCATTCCCTTAACTTCTGATCTTTTTTTCAGTTGTTAGTGCTCTGAAGTAATATTTGTACTCACAGCTGCTAGATAAGTAGTACTGATATTTCAGATGTCTGCTGAGATCTTCTGATATAACAAGTTGTAAAACACACTATGGGAACACAGGAAATATTAATCCTCATGTTTCAGGATAACCACTTCCAGGGCTCGAGAAGGTCAAGATGACATTTCCTGCAGAGTACATAATTGCTCCCCAATTAGTACAAAGATTTTCACCTAAAAAGCCCTTGTAAAGCCAGAATAGACAAAGCAGTGACAAGATACTCTGTTGCAATAAAAAGATTTTAGTTTTTCCTTTTGAAAATTAGAACCATCAGACTTCTCAGATATTTAGTTTTAGTTCTCTTTTTCAAATTGAGTGAAAAGGATTTTTTTAAAGTATTTTTAATATTACTGATTGATTTTGGTAAGAGTCTGAAACAGCTTTTCTGTAAAAGAAAAAAATAATCCAAAGATGTAAAATATTTTCAGAACAGAAAGGTTCGGGAGGCAGGCAAATATTGTTGCTGACTCAGGATTAAGTTGACAAAAACGTCATCTGTGAAAAGTATTTTTACTAGAAAAGAAAACTGGAACGAGAGTATTGGAAATAGTCCTGAAAGAACATAAATGTACAAAATATTGCCAATTTTCAGCAAGGAAAAGATGAAATTAAATTCTCACAGTTGACCAAAAAAAACCCCAAGCAAACCATGGTGTCAAAAAGATGTAAAAAAAAAAAAAGGTGCAAAAAAGATGTAAAAATCGTTATTTTTATTTTTATTATTATTATTATGAAGAGAAAGAAAAAACAAATGAGCGCCTGCATATTCAAGAGAGAACGGAATATTTCAGTTCCTTCTCTATTGCCTTGAAATATTATGTGTCTTCCATTTAAACATCATGGGCCTTTGTGAAACCTCTGTGTAACAGCAACTGTCAGACAAGGTGAGGCTCAGAGGCTCCATCCATTAGCACTGCTTAACTGACTTGGGAAGCTCAGCTGCAACATCCTGTGCTGAAATGCAAAACTCTCATCTGCATTCTGATGTAAGGAACAGCAATGGTATGGAGAGTGTACAGAATAAAAAATTCAGAGGAGAGTGAGACTGTCTTAAAGCTGTGTTTTCTGGAGAACTGGTTACAAAAGGCTGGCAAACCATGGAAGGTATGAGGGCTTTCAAGAAGAAAGGTTCTTTCATGGATTGATCACAGCAGTTTCTTCTGGCAAACATTAAGGCTCATGTGCTTTGTTCATGCATTTTTCAGTGTTAAACTTTTTCAGATATTTCAACAGCAACATCAGATGCAGTGGAATTCGATCACCACAAATCAGATTTGTGATCAGGAAAGTCAGTCACCCATATCAGCTACTCATTCTGCCAGTACTATCTTTTTCAGTACCATGGCAGCAGATGCTGTAAGCCACATTCTCCCAACATTACTCTCTCTGAGCAACTATTCTGCAAAAAGTCTTGTTGACTTCAACGCATAAGTGAATTTTATTCTCACTTGCAGGAGATCTGATTGCAATTTTTATCAATTTTTCCCTAGCTTCTATCCTCTATCATTACCCATCAACTGATGATCTTTTTCTGAGAGCACTTTCTATTGTTAGGAATAATAGTCAATACTTACATTAGGAAGAGGTGCTTGGGAGCACCTGTGCTGTGCTGCAGAACAGATCACATCAGATAGGAAGGAAAAATACGTGGTGAAAAATGAGTAGTTCCTCTAGTAGTTGTTTCCTGTTGGAAAAAAAACTCTTCACAGCCTTGTTCCAGATGTGCAACCAATAGGATACTGGATTGATTCTTTTGAGAGAATTAATTTTTTTCCAGGAAAGAGAGAAATGTCAGAACATTTAGCCTACTGCATGTATTTCTAAAATACAGTGCCAAGTTTCCTGTGTATATAAATTGTGTGTATATATGTATGCATGTATGTATATTGAAAAAAAGAGGATTCACCATGTTCTTCTGAAACTCACTTAATTCCTCTTCCTGTATTAAATACTTTTTAATGTGAGATTTCAAGATTCATGATTTTGCATTTCAATTGTAAATGGATGAAAAGATGTGTTAACAAAAAAGCACGAGTGTATCGCCAGAAACTGTCAGAATGAAGGTTTTGTAGATGAAGAAAAAGGGGAAAAATGTGGTCAAGTTTCCCACTGAACTAAATGCTCCTACATCACCCCACACGCTAGCAGTGAAGCAGATAACCTATCTGCAAGGCTGCAGCTCAGTTACACCAAGGTTTCTTTCCCCTCTTGCTATAAAAGCCAAATAGAAGGAAAATTATCGTTGGGTGGCGAGTGAGTTATGAAGGATAACATGAAAGTAAAGAAATAACTCACTAAAGAAGCAGGACTCTTTCTTTAAAACATTTGAGACATTAGAAACATGATTTTTTTTTCTCCTAAATTTCAGTTGTCTGCCGAAGCACTCACATACTGCAAATCAAAAAACAGCAGTAAGTAGACTCTGGCTCAAGATTCAACCTCTGACAAAGAAAATTGTAAGTAAAATGTACAGTCTGATTTAAACAACCCACTCAGGAACCTAAGCCTGACTGCAGGCCACAATTTTGCAAACAAAAATCTTTTTCGTGGGCAGGGATTACTGCTCCTCATAGAACAGAGGGGATGAAAACTGGATCTTCCTTCTTGGTTTCTGAGCTCATTCCTGTTACCATCTATAGTCCAAAAAAATCGATCCACGGAGTGCCAAGGGCTTTACCCAGTTGGATGAGGAGAGTTCATGGGTGGCTAGTCTGCAGCAAAGGGGGTTGGCTGTGTAAGCCTTCCAAGATTTGAGTCTTTGTGAGCAGTTTGCTCTTCTACACCCTCTCCAGCCACACAACTGAAGGGAAGGGGAGAGAGAAAAGCAAAACTCCAGGAAGGAGCCTGAGAGAAGCTGCAATTAAAATAGGCCTGGCCAAATGCCAGCCCTGAATACCTCTAGATACAATGGGTCCTAAACCTAAATTAGGCCAACTGCCAGGCTTGGGGACGCATGCACAACCATAATCTCCCAAGAGCAGACAGACAGCAAAGTTCAATTAAGTGTTCTCAGTTCACCAGTCAGTCAGAGCAATCCTGTGGCATAGCAACACTTGCCAAATGTTTCGCACGTACAACACGAATTTAAAAAAAAGAAATTAAAACTTTTTCAATTCCTATCACTTTGGAGAAAAAGAGGGAGAAAATTTGAGGTCTGGGAAGAGAAATACTAAAATGCACATATGGGCAGAGCTAGGAAAGGAGATTTTAAAGCTATTTTTTGACAAGGCCACATGCCTACACATGAATGACATTGATTTACCTTTCATTAACAAGCATAATTGCAAAAAATGTTGGTGAAGAGGGAACAAATTAAATAAGAAAGCCACATGGCAATATAGTTTGGCTACAATTTATGTTTGTTGCATTCTCATCTTGTACAAGACAGACTTCCAGTTATCCCCTCTTTGACACTAGCACCATGATCCAACTTATTCTCTTCGTTAGGCTCAGTTATTGGCCATCTGTCTGTGCAAAAAAAAATAGTCTGAATATCATTTCTTCCTCGTAATGTGGAAATAATAATGAAGTACATTACAGGAAAAGCAAGCTGGAATTAGGATACCTCCCAGTTCAAACAAGAGAGAGCTGGAACCCACACTAAGGTTGCTGGACTCCAAGTCCTGCCACAGCCTCATACCAGGAGCCAACTGCAGGGACTGCCAGTGAGGAAAAAAGCATTAAATCACAGCCAGCACTACTTAGGGTGAGGAGTCCAATGAAAAGAGAGTTTTAGTTATTAATAATGCCACTGTAAAGAAAACAAACCCTGCAAACATGCACACATTCAAAACGCAAAGCAGGCCAGGGAAAGCAGCCCTGAGGGTGAGGTCAATCCTTGCAGCCTCCTGCAGCACTGGGCTCTGCTCTCCTTCACATTAAGCACAGCCAGGATGCTGTGTCAAGTCTTGAGTATCAGGATTTAGCATCTTCCACCCATCTTCTCCTCCTTTCCACAGCAAAAAAAGGCAGGGATGGGTTGAGAGAGATGGTTATGGCTTACCTGCAGCTTGCTGTCCGGGAATTGCCCTGCAACGGGTGTGTGGCTGATGCCAGGGACACTCAGAGGCACGGCTGCAGGCGCTGGGGCAGGGGACAATTCTGCTGGGCTCTTGCGAGGTGGCTCTGCAGCCCAAGAAGGGGAAAGAAGCACAGCAGGTCAGCAGGGCAGCAACACCATTGGTCTGGGCTAAAAGTACAAACAAAGGAACTGAGAACAGACACCCACCTGTGCCTCCTCGCTGCTCAGCTGCGGGCCAGCAGGGCTGCACAGGGTGGTCAGGAGCAAGGATACAGGTCAGAGTGTAAACCTTGTCTCCAAGAGTTACATGATGCTCTTTCTGTAGGTAAAAAACTAAGGGATCATTTTAGTAAACTTCATTCATTCCCCTACAAATTCTGAAGACAGGGATATAAATACATGAAAAGATCCACAGCTTCCAGTAGTTAAACTAAAAAATCTGGCCTAACTAGCCAAGATTTGCAGCAATGAAATTAGGTGTTCCCTAGTACTTACCTTTGTCAGTCTGAATCACTAATTGTCTCTTTGCCTTTCTTTTGTACACAGTGTTTATTCAGACATCCTCATAAATAAACCTGAGGATATTGAACCTTACCATCTAATAGCTGAAAAAATAATTCTTATGCAACAGCTGAAAAATGAATTCTTATTTTACTGATCACCAACATTTCTAGGAAGTCAGAGATACCAAGAGAAAGAAAGAAATACCCAAAGATTTCTGTGTGCCTTTTCTTCCAAAGATATAACGACAAGGTATTCATCGTCTGTTGGTTGTTTTCTTTTATGATTGACAGAAGTGAAGAAAGTCTCCCAGAGGAGCATATAAATAATTTAAATAGCACACACAATGGTTGCCAGTACCCAGCCAAATTCACCCTGGCTGTAATTCTGCTTGGCTCTCACATTCCATCTCCAAAGCAGATAAACCAAATGTGTAACAGAGAATTAAGAAAGAATAAAAAATACCAGTAACCCTCTCTAGTAACAGTTATAATCCGTTTTGATATAGATTCAAAATCTAAGGTGTGTTTTCAGAAAGGTTATAAGGAAATTATATGTTGAACTACTCTGGGATCTTGGGATGGAAAACACTACATATATTCTAAATCTTTGTTAACTACCACAACTTACATACCATTACTTTGAACGCAGCCAATCCAAAGTTTGTGTAAAAGGTGCTGTAGGAGTATTTTAAATCAGGGCATCAAGCCAGAGAATATTAAAGTATATAAGCTGCCTTCCTGTCTCTGGAGGTTTTAATACAACGAAGGCTTGAACTCCTGTTAGCCTTGTTATATGAATTATGATGTACTAACTGTTCATCTGAGCACAACCAGTCCGTTGTAAACCTAAGGAAAATGGATACTACCCTCCAGTGAAAACTAAGCATTGTTCTCTCTGACATTTCTGTCTTGAAAAAAAAATTTGAGTTAACATTTTCATTTCAACACTACAAAACATTTAAGGAGCTTGGTTTGTCCGATGGTTTGGAATACCACATAAAAATGGCTTCTTTTGTTTGTTTTTTTTATACCATTAGGGAGTTAAGGTGTTCTTTTTCTTGTAAATATTCTAGAGAATTAAATGTGTGCACAAATTAATTTGGAAGTTGAAATAAATTTCATTACTTTAAGGAAAACATGGTTTGCTACAGCAGCCCAAGGAAAATCTATGATCACTATTTTTGTCTTCGAACATTTTACCAGCTACAATTTGAAATAAACTTATGCTGAGGGAGAGGAGAATATACACAGTTTTGTCTAACAAAGCACAAACATCACTAAACTTTTCAAAATCTTTGTCAGAGGTGGAAATGTTCTCTCTGAGGGGAAAACCAAAAGAGAAAATGAAAAATTACCCTTGTTTAAATTCCTAATATGGGATTTTACCTTTTAAGTCTGTTAGAGCTCCTTCCTAATCCACAGCTATAGAGGCATTTGAAACAGCGGATCTCAAGAACTAAATGTTTTGTGGTTAATTCCGCATATGGAATCATTTACTTAACAACCAAATTGCTTGTGATATTAAGAAATAATTTTATGGTTTCTTAGTAGTATCTTGGGTGTCAAGAAACCTTCTTTTCCCACAGAAAAATACTGCAACTCATAATATCCTGCACTGCTGTAGGTTTAGAAAGTCAGACAGATGTAAGCATCATTACTGAACTTGAATTAGCTCCACAATACCAATTAACACGGCAGTCCATAGCCATGTTATCCAGGGAAGAAGCTGCCTTTCGGACAGTTCCAAAGAACACCCCTGCCTCTGAACTGGCCTCTGCTAACAGTGTTTTCCCAAGGCTCTTTGGGGAGAGCAGTGTTCTTCCCACTCCAGTACATCCACACCACTCTGTGAACTCCATTGAAATCGTCTTGCTGATCCTGCAGCCCAGTAAGATCTTACCTAGGTCTCAGTTGTTGTTACTATTTGTGTCATGTGTACTGCCTCAGTAGGTGTTCTGTCTGCTCTATCAATGCTCAAGCTCTTCGTGTTTGTTTCTATGTGTTTAAAATTCAAAAAATTATCACAAGTGACATTCACTTTGTAGAAGTGTGAGGCCACTAAACATGGGCCTGACACATGCATATGGCAAAAGCTTACAGTTATGTACAAAACACTGCAAAAAGTTAAATCTAGCATGGATAAAAATTACCAGGGAATTCAGTGTGAATGTTAGCCCAGCAAACTCCTCAGAATTTGCTTCTTTTGAAAACCTTATAAAACAAATACTAGATGAAACAGAAGTGACTTTACAGAATTCATAGAACCTGCTTTACAAGTATAAAGAATGTGTACTATTTATCTGCATGTGTAAGTAATTAAAATTCAAAGCATTAACATGAATAGTAAGAATAACAAGAATTTTAATGAGTCCCTGTGGAGCACAGGCCAGGCTAGTTTGTTTGGCTAAAATCTTTCATAAATATAACTGCAGTGGAATTGTGCACACAAGAACAATAAAGCAGAGTAACTGCCTGGAAAAGAAAACCAAATAAAGGTGAAGAAAGGAAAAAAGCATGAATAAATGTAGCTCCAGTGTAGCAAGTATAAATGAGAATTAGAGACAACTCTACCAGGATGTAGTGAGGAAGGCAGCTAAACAAGCATTGCTGTCTCTCAGCCACTGCCTTTATCTCCCACTTCATGCTTGTTTCATGTCACAAAATCGAGACAAAGGCAATAAAAGTAACTTGTGAAAAAATAACAGATACATACCACAGCATCATACTGAAACGTACTCAAAGTCAAACCACTTTCACGAGATAACAACTGAAGAGACAGTCAAAAGAAGTTTCTCTGCAGTCCACTTCTGGTGCTGTAAATGGACCGGACTTGGCTTGTTAGACAAGAGTGCATCAAAGCAAGCTGTCCTCTCTCAGAGGAGCATCTTTTAACAACCTCGTAAGTCTTTTGAGTGCCAATTTTCCAAATATGCTCCAATGACACAAAAGAGGTCAGTCACTCCAATCCCTGCTTGAACTGAAGGATTTGATTAACCATCCAGAACATACTGCCTTGAGACACATGACAAGGTTACATCTTGCTAACTCCATTGCATGGGTTTTCAAACTGTTGGTGAGACAGCTCCCAGAGGGCTGTATTGCAGTACAGGTTTAAAGCACATGGAAATGAGAGAGAGTTTGGTTACATTTTAACCAAAAACACCGCCCCTGAATCATAAACAACTTGGACATGGACAGAATAGGGCAGAAAACCTGGAGAAGTTAGAGTGAAAGTTGTCCCAACGTAGGCCTTCCCTGCTTACCTTCAGAGGCCTGAGGACACCCTTCATTAATCTGGCCGGATCCACAGCTGGCTCTCAGAGCACCTAGCTTACAGCATTTCAGAATCTAGCACAACACAGAGCTTTTAACCAGGACTTAGACTTCTCTTATGATGTGAGGAAAGACCTGACAACTAAAAAGTGGATGTACAAAAAACACAGTCCTGGAAGCAAAAAGCAGACCAAACTGAGGGGCTGTGTCTGTGTGGGAATCATGATCTTGAGACTGCTGCTGAAATTCAGTGTCTCCAACAGCCATTGCTCATGAAACAGAACCAGGAAACCAAGTGGTGGTTCTTTAGTTTCATCCTACCATTAAATGTCTGCAATGTTTGTTTGAGACGCAGAAGAGTTGTATCCAGATCCATTCTCCGCTTGAGACACTCTGAACTTTTTTTCCTACACAGGCTGCTTTAATTGCTTTTTTAAAAACTGGGCTTTGAATCTTTGGTACAATTAACATTGTGTGCGTAACATTCAGTAAAGCATGAACAGAGAGGGGAAAAAAAGCAGTCAAAATGTTATTTTTACTTATTGCAAGTCAAAATATTAAAATCATTTCAACACGTAGTAAATGTAGACACAAAGCTACGGTGAAGTCTGCACTAACAAAACAAAACCCAATAATATTAATTTCAGTTATCTGTAGTGAAATGCACTGATGCAACACTGAAAATCTTCTAAATGGAAATAATGTGCTCAGACACATCAGTTTATGATTCTCTCTATAAACAGGTTTTTCGCAATATTTACTTTTGTCAGCATCAGCTTGTCTACTGACACTTTTGAATTGCAGCAGGTTTCTGCAGTATAAAAGCCTGAAGAATAATAAAACATAATAAAACAAATAGCTTTCTCATTCAAGAGATTAGCCTCTAGCACACAAAACCTTTATTCCAGCTATAATACAATTCACATCTGGTTAAAAGAGATGTAATGCATAGAGAGGGTCTGTCCGTCATGCAGGCCTGATGCATTAAGTCTTTATTTTTCCTGTTTGCTGAGCTCTAAGGTTCAGCAGTGAATGCGAATGGAGGTCTCACAGGACTTTTCTTTTTTAGGTTAGAGGTCAAACCTACTGCATGAAATACAGAAAGAAAGAAAAAAAAAATAACCAAACCTCTTTTTTTTTAAACTAATCAACGGTGAGGATTATTATTCTTATGTGTTTTGTTAAACAGGGATAGTTGGTTTTTATGGCAAGATCATTACTTAACACAGAGAAATTTTAGTGATTTGCCTCAGTTGCATTCCTGACAAAATAAAGTAACTGTACCAACAGCAAGTTGGCATTTGTTTTCACAAAGATAATTACTTAAAGGGGCAGTAGTGAGTATCTCACAGTGGTAGAGAAACAGAAAAGCTGCTTTCTTAAAAGTGCAGATTTGAAGAACTATAGGCACAATAAGGACACCTCAAAGTAACAGCCAACACAAAAATATGTATAAATGCCATGAGTTCTATTTTACATCCTAACCACTACATATGCTTATTTTCTGACCATGAACAGGCTCAAACAAAACCTTTTTTTAAATGACAAGGAGCAGTAATTAATTTAGAAACACGAAAATACTTACTTATCTGTGCATATTGGTCAAATTCTTAGTAACAGTAAAGTTCTCATGAACTAAGAGAAGAGATTAAGAAAGGTTTCAGTAGTAGCAGAACAAAGATTTTTAGCCAGGAAAAATGCAAGCAAATCCATCTGTGAGAAAAGAAACCGAAACACCGTGATAAAACATGAGCAAACGCTCAGTGGAGGCATGTGACCACAGGCAAACTGGGACAAAGCGAAGAAAGGAGCAGAGGCGTTGGAACTCTGCAGGGGTCAGCTCTCCCAGGGCACACTCGGCTTTGCTCACAGGGCTGGCAGCACGCCAGCTCCCAGATGTTAACCTGGAGATCTGAGCCATGACACAAAACCTCAGAGGGAAGGCATCCTGTCCTCCTTTCCGCACAACACAAGAACTCGGGGCTGTGTGCCTCCTGGCCTTTAGCTGTCTATAATGAACTTGTCTGCTGTCTTAATGCACAGCTCTCTGCTGGGCCATTGACTCAGGTGTGTCCTGTCCCCTGGCAAACATTTTCTGGCTGGAGGGCTGCAGCCAATACAAACCATCATCTCGACAGACAGCCAAGTGGCAGAGAGAGAAGGAATTTGCATGATATTGCTCAATAGCTTCCGTGTGCACAAGGTCTGCAAGGGTTCTGCTTGATTTGCTGTCCAAGTTGCTGATCAGCATTGCTGAGCAGAATCTCTCAGAAGGAGAGTAAGGAAGAAGCCATTCAGACTGAAAACATGAGCATCACTCCTACATCTAATTCAGCCTGAGAAGACCTGAAACTGTCAGTGAATGCTTTCAATTATGAACATCAAGCTGTGCAAATTGAGTTGTGTATGATTAAGACAAGAAACCTGAAAACTGGCCGAAGTATTTTAATCAAATAGGAAAGTAAGTAATTTTCTTAGAACGGTTCAAGCAGGTCTGATTTTTTAAAGTGATAAAATCGTTTTAAAAGAAGTAACTTTCATAGATCGAACAATTAGGCCTTCATTTTAAAATAAATTAAAACTTCACTTTTAACACATTATTACTGAAAGTTTGTGTAGTAAAGTATTTCACAAATCCTACTGTGTTCCTGAAAGCATTATGGCATTTCATGGAGAACAGAAACATTTGGGGTTTGTTTTTCATCTGCCTAGTTCTACGCTTTCTTTTGCCTGTTTCATTGTTAAAAGAAACTCGTTCACTGAGCCCTGAAGATCAGCTGAAGGCAGCTTACTTGCAGTCCATTTACATCACCTGGTCCATGGCTGGAAACCCCAGGCCACATCACACCTTCTCCTGCCTTCACAGGGAGCACACCAACACATGCTAGATAGAAAATCTTGCTGCTCAGGCCCAAGCAGTGGGCTGCTGCTCAGAATAAAATAACCACTTGTGGGCCAAATGAATAATACTAAACCCAGCTAGCAAATCACCAGATCCCCCAAACCACTGAAATGCTGAAGGAGCTTATCTAAACCACATTCACATAAAAGCCTTTGCTAGCCAAAAGAATTCACGTGTTCATGTTACAGATATGGTATTTTTGTACCTATTCAAAGCAGCGCAATGCAGAATAGACTTGAGCTCTTCTCCTTCCACTCCAAACTCAAAGACACATGATCTTCCACAATATGACCAGTACCCAGTAAAGCCTCTCAGCTCCCAGACACACATTAAAAAAGTTCCAGTTGTGTGACATAATTGGGGCACAGTGGTCCAGAGAGATCAGGACACAGCACAGCGCGGATGGTCGAAGCTCCCAAGGGCTTTATAGGGTCCTCGTTCCTTGGGCTCTCCTCACCATACTGTCTTTTGTCTGGAGACCACATGGGCAGCACTGTTTCTGGGAGGCATTTATTTTGCTCCCTGTGGTGAATGCCCTTCTGTGGGTAAAGCACCCACTCTCTTTGAGATGCTCTTTGCTCTTGGTAGTGCTATGGTTATTGTGATTTTAGTAAATTGTTATTCCAATTTATAACCTCTCATTATTGTTTCTTCATTACCAGAAGGGGCAGGGGGAGAAAGGGAGCAGCCTGAGGGGGGTTTAATCTTCCAGCTGGGTTTTAAATGTAGTAGTGCTGTCTCAGTGGCTTTGCAATCAATTGGTCCTATGGTTATCCCACACTTTTGTCAATAAAACCTTCACATTCAAACCACAAATTATTGCATTTCTAGAATAATATACAGTGCATTCTGTATCAGATCATGTGTGCATAGCTGAATGTAACTACATCATCAAGAACATTAGAGAAATACGCTTCCTAATAGGATATTTTCTTAAAGCGATCCTTTCATGTCATTACCTTTTACAGGTGTACAGTAAGTTGTTTGCTTTGTCATTTAAGAAACTGCTGCTCTGAGACTTTGGAATGCAATGTCAACAGTGAAGGGAGTGATATTGATATCACATTCCAAAACTAGCAAAACTTGATTAGTAGCCTCTATTGAAATACAGAATCACACTGCAGTGCTATGGACTTACTTTCCTATGAATGCAAAGAAAGTGAGAAGAATGAGAGGAGGACAGATGAGCATTTAAAAGGCTAGACCACAGACCTTCAGACAGTGGTATTTATTGTACAAATTAAAGTTTTTTGATTTGGGGGTGGGGGGATTGTTGCTTTTATCTAGCCCTAGAACTGATGAAGGGAGCCATAAACTTAATACTCAATAAACCTTATGGAAACGTGACATTGAGTCTTAAATTAGCATGTACTAAATGAGATATTTATTACGGGATTCAGTGCCAAATATATTTGCATTGTTTTTAAAATGTCACATGTATCTTTGCAGACAAAGCTAAGTACACTGCAAAAAAATTTTTCAATTTTAGAACAAGGAGTTTTAAAATGTTGATTAGGTACTCTGATAAATGGGAGGTATTTAAACATTTTGGATATATTGAAGTAATTCAGTTGTGAAGATATCTAACTCACCCAACTGTATTCCTCTCTTGAATATTAGAAGCATCCAATAAAGAACAAACATTAATTCTTGAATCCTCACTGAACAAAGCAATTTTTATATTTCTTTAAAGCAAGACAGCCATGATAATGGCATTTGCATTAAGTATACAGGCTTTAAGAAGAGACAGACACATCTATTCTCATCACTCAATTCAGTAACCATTTTAAAAGGCTGCCTTTGCTCTCACCCAGGCTTACTGTGTCTTTTGTGTTTTCTCTATCGTCCTTCTCAATGACAGCATTAGATCACAAAGCTGTAGCATGATTTAATAGCGAGTGTTTCAGGAGCAATTAATAAGAAAGCCACCTGCCTCTCGATTCTCTGCAAGGCAGAATGCCTCATCCCACATCTCCCTGTCACTCGTGCACCTACTGAGTGGCCCCTGTAACACAGTGGTTCACACCACTCGAGCCCCTTGCGTGGGCAGAAACACCCACGAAGCTGTGCAATACAGGAACAAACCAGTCTCCCTGAATGAACAGTACTATTTTAAAAGGACACACTGGTAATAAAATCAGGGCTTATAGTATATTAGCCAAGGGGTTAATCAGCCTTACTTGTTATTTACACAACACAAGGGGTATTAAACGGGGTGTTATTTGTACTCATAGAGTGATCAGGACTGTGCCCAGTTTGGACCACCAATATACTTAAAAGAAAGGCAACAAAAATGCTACATAGTTTTGAAACAAAAAAAGCTTAAGAGATTGTGTTACTTGGACAAAGGTAAGAGAGTCATGGAAAGCAGTGGGAGAAAAATGGGCCACAGAAGTCTTCAAGCATCTAAAGACCACCATAAAGGTAACATTGATAAATATCCACCACATCCACTTGCAGTAGAACTAGAAGAATTCTGTTTATCTTGCAGTAAGGAAGATTTAGCTTGGCTACATGGGAAATCTTTCTTCCCATAAGGCTACTGAATCACTAAAATAAGACACACGGAGAAAACCGTGGAATCTATGTCACAAGTTTAGAAGAAAAACATGGATCAATTTCCAAACAAGAACAATGATTACAACCTACATTTGTATATTCAATAATACTTATTACATAAAATATCTGGTGTGTCAAGAATTGTTTTATCTCAATAGTAGTGTAAATTTAAAAACCTAATGAGCATATGTATTGATTAAACAAGGCAACTTAAATATACAGAAATAGTCAAACAAACCCACTTGCATAGCCTAGAGCTAGAACCCTTACGTTAACACATGCACTTATTCCCCCATTTCATGCAGCCTTATTTCTGCATCTTCACCTTTATTAACAATTAAGCTCTTCTGCCTTTGAAGACCTTTGCCTTAACTCTAGTCTTTAACCATTTCCATATTTGGGTCCCTATTTTACAGCCTTTCTAAAATTAAGTGTTAAATTATTATTAAAGATTATATAACTCTACTCCCCTGCCCCCAACGACATGTTTCTTAAACAATCTGTGCAGTCTCCACAACTTCCAGAATTTTGTTTTCGGAAACAACCAAATGGCCATAGAGGTCTAGCACCTAGCAAGGAAAAACAGAAAGAAAGTAGGTCAGGGGGGAAAAAAAAGTGAGTGAAGATAAAATCATTTTAAGTTCTCACAATCCTAAATGCAGTTCCTATTGCATCCTCATTCTAACACAAAGTTATTGCCATCCTACTGGTATTGTATCCAATTAAATTTTGCCAATACGGTTTACAAAACTCAGCGTAATCCCAGCTATTGTACACTTACTTTTTTACTGTACAGGTGTGGTCCCAAGAAGGTGCCAAATACCCCAGAGCATGAAAACTTCCTTGTCCCAGAAGATTGTGACTCAAGCATAAGGCAAGAGACAACACCTGGCAGTAATAAATGGGCAACAGAGTGTAACAGTGGGTGATGCGAGTCAGGCAAGGTCACTCTTTGCTACCTGTTTCATTTGGGGAAGTAGAGAGGGCTGGGAATTTTTAGCAGTAAGCTTACTAAAAATATCATTTGCTGGTCTTCCAATACACCAAAGGGCGAGATCAGATCCCTAGATTTGAGAAAACCACCATACTTGTGCCCATGCATTTTTACACATATCTTTAAAACAACTATTTTTCAGAGACAAACAGGATAAGGACTTCAATTAGTTCCTGCTCAGTGAGTATGTGCACCTGATGTCATGCACATATTTGAACTTCTTTCTTCCATTTACATGATTCGTTATCTCCTACATCAATTAAAATCAGAAGGATGAGGGAAAGTTTGCAGTTGAGGAACAGAAGTGCGTTCCTTTAAGCCTCTTGAGGAAAAGGGCAAGACTCACAAGGCTGATGCAAAACAAGAGGATACTTTTGTAAATTTTATTTTCAAAATCAGAGGGAGAGAACTTTTCCTCTGCGGTATTTAAAGAGAACAGAACACAGCCATTTACCAAAGGTTTCAAGGATACAACTGCATATGAAATGCCAGCCTTTGAGACTGTGCCCTGCCTAGAAACAAAATACTCAGCTACCCTCAGAGTGCCTGTAAGAACGATGCAGCTGGACCTCTTCCACAGACAGAGAACAGGGGCAAATTCCCGATACAGAAACTCCCAGATTTTTCTGAAATTCATTCACCTTTATTTTCTTCTCTGCTTCTTAAATACCAAGTGTACTGATAAGCAAGGATGCTGTTCAGGAAGCAGAGAGACTAAAAATTAACGCACTTACAGCAAATTTGAGTTTTAGTTTCCAAGACAAGCTGGAAAACTCAACATGTTGTGCTATACATAGCTGAATCTCAGACATTTGGGGACACAGAGTTACTAGATTAATGAGCAAACAGCAGAGTCAGAGAGCCATTTTCATAACCCTCCATGCACACATGCACGTATGTGAGACTTCTGCTGATCACGTCGGAGCCGTCTGCCGAGGACTTCACAAGTAGACAGAAACTTTCATTCCCTCTCACTAACTGAACCTACACCAAAAGCAGAAGTGCAATATTTCCATCCCCACTTCGCTTCTACTTCACCTTTAAGGTGAAGAGCAGCATTTTAAAAATAACACAATTTGCTCTACCTTTATCAGATTAACTCTAACCAAAGACTCTTTTCTGACAACACTCACTAAACCTTTTAATGTCAACTAATACTGCCATTGTGTCAGTATGATTTTGGGCATGTGTAGACATCATCTCTTTAAAAACACCAAAACTGGGTACAGTCAGAAATGAAAATATAATGAATGCAGGAACACAGGTCTGCTAAGTATTTTTGAAAGACAGGTTAGAAAATACACATCTGGCATTTATATTCAGACAGATTATGTCCTAAGACTATAAAACAGACTATGATAGTCACTCTTGTAGTCAAATTTCTAGTAAGGAAAAAATAAAGACATGCTTTCATCTGCTCTACCTAATGCTTCTCTCTCTGGAAGTTACATTCACAGAACTGGTTCTCTTTCCTTTGTACATGGGTGCTCCAGATACTGCAGTTGCACTACTGCCCGTTGCAGTTGAAAGCAAACTTCCGCCAATGCAGGCAAAAAAAGGTCACCCTAGTTGTTCTTTAACAATAAAGAATGTCAGCTCTCTCCTTTTTATATTCTCAGGAAGAAATCTGGATCTCTTTCACTCACCATCAGAATAATGAATAATCCAGGGCCTCCTGTACGCAGCTACTTCAACACAGATTTTTTTTAAACTACTACATGCAACTGTAGTTTAAAAATGGCATTAATATCCCTGCAAATAAAATGCACTTAAAGACTTAAAAAAGAATCTAGTTGGTAGTCAGAAAATTATGAGGCCACTAGAAAAACTAATCAAATATTATTGCCTTTAATGTGAATATTTCACTGGTATTTCCAGGAGATTACTTAGCTAATTCTAATCCTTTCTTTTAATAGTAAATTCTGACACCTCTCCAAAAGAAAAAAAAAATTTTCCCAATTCGACAATTTTTTTTTTTTTAAAAAAAGGACAACCAGTCCAAAAAAACAACCATAGAAACTGTTGAGATTGTGGTTTTGGCCAACAATCTATATTCCTGAGAATTTTGTGAAGGTGGGAAACTCCCTTATCCTACAGGAAACCTTTTAAAGCTCTTGCGTTTTACACTGAAAGGGAAAAGGCTGATGCAAACTGCCTTCAGCACCTCCTCATCAAGCACACAGATAGATGTTAGTTAAGAGCATTGCAGCAGCGGGAAAGGAATGTGTCAGAACATGTCCTCATGTTATAAAAACACAAACAGAAGTCTCTGAAAACCCTAGAATGGAAAGAATATCCACCATAAATATTTCCTTCCGGTCAGTTTAAAACTTCTCAGCTCTTAAAATCCCCACTCTGTCTTGGTTTCCTTCTGATGAGCTAAGCTATTTGCACATCCTATTGGCTTGTATTTAGCACATTATTTCTAGTAGTCCTTCACTTCAGCTGGACATGCAATACGTTGGCAAGAAGGCAATTGCTTACTTTTTTTTTTTGCTAGACAATTCTAATATAGAGATATTTATCATCCAGATCAGTGCAGGAACATACTTTTTACTACTATTCACTGCAAGGATAGCTGTAGGTTTCCTTAAGGAGTACATCAGAAGGAAGGAGACTCAAAAGTTTTAAGCTGTTCTTTTCCATTTCTGAAGAAAATTTGCCATCCTAGGGGTCTGGGCATCTATCCCATAAATTAATGCACAAAAAGAAGTAACTGCCTGTAGACATTTGCTTTGGCCAACTCATCCTCACCAACTTTAGGGAGGAGAAAAAACAGGGTTTGTAGCAAGCCCAGAAGTTATAGCGCAAAGGAAGAGAGCTGAGATCTAAAGCCAAGTACTCTCAAATGGGAAAGCCCTGCAGCCTGCAGAATTCTTTCTTCATATTGACAGAACTCTAGCTGAGCAGCTCTGCTGTTTTGGGGAGGGGCAGGACGTTTATAGGAAGAGAAAGAAAATAAAGATAAATGTAGGATGGGAAAGAATAGCATTTCAGGAAATCAGACTCAATGCATTTACAGATCAGTACCTAAAAAACACATTTATTACACCAAATGTTTTAAGTAAAATAATGGATATGAGGCAGTAGTCAAAATCCAAAGGGAGCTATGGGACCCTTCCCTTCAGTTTATGAAAAGCGCATAGCCTTGGAGAAAAACAGAAGCATCCAATTCCTCCCAATACTCTGAGTACTACGACAGGACATAGATGTCTGCATTGCCTTGTAGTGTGGTGTCAAATGTTTTGCTCATTTCCCGGTGGGGTCAAAGCTCAGCATTGACAATCACATTACATGCACACCAGTTTATCCCGCTCCTTAAGAACAGAAAAGAAAACAAACAAAACAAAGTATTACATTTCCTTCAAAGAGGAACTATAGCCATGACTGAGAATTTCTTTTGCAATTCACGTACTCTGCCACAGACAGTCTTCCAAATGATTCCAGCAGGATTCACATCTTCATAGACTACTTCAATGCCTTCATTGAATGACCTGGGCATTTACCTCATGGTGTCACTATCATGCTACAAAAACACACCTCTGACAGATAACACTTCAGTCCTCTGATTTTTCTTAAAAACGGTTTTCTTTGAAAAGAAGACAGAAAACAAAGTAATACTTGATAGTGCTGTGCACAATCCCAAGGAGAAGAGAGCTTGATTTCTACTTGCTCAGAAGTATTTCAGGTCAGAGAATCTTTGTAGCCTCTAAAAATCACCTGGACCTGCAGATTGTGGAGGTAATACCACTCAAAACTATTTTAAAGTAAAAACCGACTAAACTCTCAGGCCAGCACGCTTCAGGAGCAGGGATGCTGATGAACAATTTAAGGCTCATATTTATGTCCCCACTGCTTTGGTGTGCCAAGTTTAGCTGAAGGCCACAAGCTAATGCACGACTCTGTGGGGCCAGAACTCCACGCTGGATATAGAGAACTTTATGCCCCGAACTCTGTAAGAATAACACTGACCCTTAAGGTCAGAGACAAGGGTATAGAGGGAAGAGTTTTTCAATCTCCTCCTCCCTCTTACACTATCAGTGGAAGGCTTAAAAGCACCCTACACACAAACTTCTAGCACAGAAAGGAAGCCCAGTTGAGATGAGCATCTTCACCTCATCAAAGTACTGAGAGCTCGTATTTATCCATCACCATTTTTTACAGTTTCCTAGCTGGTCTTTCCAGCACTCTTTTATAAAAAGCAGGTTAGGATATGGAAAGGGATCACCCTGATATCTACCTGCTAATGATCAGAAATCTCCAGACATGGACAAGTCCATCCCCAAAACTGCAAATGAGTACACACATAAAAGTGGAGACAAAAGGGGACAAACGAGTATTGTCAGACTTTTATAAACCTTATGTGGGACCTGGTCTGTTTTATAGGAGACAAGTAGTATAATCATGTTATGAATTTTAAGTTTTGCTTTAAGTCAAAAAGAAGAGTAAAGAAAGCAGTTATCTGTGAAAAGAAACTTTCCAACTCATAACAGTTACACCAAGGACATAAAATCAGGCTTGTGTGACCACAAGATAATAGGATAACAAAATTAAACTGTCAGAGCTAGACAATTCACCAATACAGTATCAAAATTAGGTGTAACTGTTGACATTCGTTTTTCAAATTTAACATGTGAGTTGTAAGCAATATTTACCTGTAGCAGGCTGGTCCCCTTTACTATGTTAAAACCCCTGCATCAACATCCACCTCTTTACTAAGCTAAAAAAAGTATATGTACATACATACATATTTCAATACATATTTCAATAATCAACCATGGACATTTCATTCCTCATATTTATTTGCTACACTCTATATTTAATCATTTCATCTAAATATTTTCAGAGACAGCTGTTCAAAGTTCAGGATTTTTTTTTGAGGTTTCTTGATCTCTTCTTCATTCCCAACTTGGTCATATTGCATCAATATGACCAAGGGCTGTCACTGCAGAAACTCAGGTCACACTGTCAAGTACTGAGAGTGGAGCCTCCAAGGGGAGTCCACAACACCTGCACTTTAATAGTGCAACTTGGGTTTTTTCTATGTGCTTCATCAATTGATTGCACTCAGTGTCAGTTAACTCAAAACTTACCACTCCATACATTTTCTACTTCAGTAAAACACCACAAAAGCAATATAGGAGCTCCTGACAATTCTCACCAGTGACAAAGCTGAGAACTGCAGGAATTGATGAGAATAGCCACTTTGCCCTCCCTTCACTTCTTGAGTTGTGATGCAGAAAGATCTACAAGAACAGACAGACTGTGATACCGTAATTTTGGGGGCAATACAAGCTACAGCTACACTGCAGAAATTGGTCAGACACATAAGCAGCCAGAGGTACTCTGCAAGTCAGTGCGTCTAACCCTGAAGCATTGACATGCAGTCATTAGCTAGACTCACCACAAGATTTCCTTTCCATCCTTTCTCAAATCAAACAGCTTCTAAGTAGAAGCAACAACAGTCTTTTGTTATTACAACATTGTAAAACAAAACAAAACAAAACAAAACAACAGCTGCTGCACTGCAGGCCTTCAGCGAAACTATTTGATTTTCTCTATTTTCTAAATCACACCAAATAAAAATCAGTAATGGTCAAATTATTACTAATCAATTATATTAAACCCTATTCTGCAATATAAAAGCACTATGAGGTCAGCTGGGCATCAACAACACTCAGTTCAGCAACAAAAGTGCCAGCTCTAAAGACACATGCATTGTATTCTATAAGGAAGATGAGAAACATATGAGGAACAGCCGTAAGATGCACCAGCTACATACTTGGGAAAGAAACAGTCAGTAAGGCAAGGCAGGAAGTGTTCAGTTCACCAGCTATGACGACAGATTAACTTCATCCCTTTCTGACTCCATGGAAACTATGAATTAGTTGAAGGACCGAATTTGACACAAGTGAACACTGATGTTACACTTTGGTTCTCTGAGTTAGCTACTCATCAGAAACTTGAGTCTGAACAGTGCATTATACTTCAGTCAGATTCAGTAGAGCTGTGTTTTGATACAGCAATCCCATTGAGATTTGTACACTGAGTAAATCACATGTAAGATGAATCCTATTTGAGATTAAAGTGCTCCAGTATCTGAATGTGTTGTTTTTTATATATATATATATATATGTATATGCATGTATGTATATATATATATATATAATAAAACCCGAACAGTGTTCAGATTTGAAGACTGTCAGGAAGGTTTTGCAGTTATTGCTGCAGCAGCCATATGACTCAAGATGTTCTGAAAAAACAAAGCAAGCACAAACATGAGAACTAAAACCAGCACTACTATCAAAGCTGCGTTATCCCATATCATTAGCAGACTTATGACCAGTAAAATATAATTCTGATGACTTAAAGCTGCCCTTAAAAGCCCAGAGTTTTTACTACAGGTTTTAAAATTCCACAGGAAAAATAAATTTAAGAGACCCATGAGAGAAAGCCTCCCGCCCAAGAAAAACTTAAACACACACTGCACTCACTTTAGCAAGATTTACTGCTTAATTTCTGTGTCTGTGAAAGATAGGGTACTTCTGCCTTTGAAAATTTAGTAGGCAACTAAACTGAACATTATACACAGTAAGCATCTTAGTATTTTATTCATTGCATCTTTTATACAGAATAAGCTTCACTGATATTTAATTCACTGCAGTATTCTCCTGATGTAGCAATAAAAGATTACATTATAAACAAAGAACAAAATTTTGACTTGAAATTTTTTTAAATGTGTGCAATTTTTGCAATTTACAAACAGCATCACAATTACTGAAAAAAAATGAAAGAACCACATAAACTATGGCCCATTTTTTAAATCTCCAATTGATAGTTTTTCTATGTTTATCATAAATATGGGAAGCTAAACTCCAGCAACTAAAAACAGACATACCTATAAATTCCTAGGATTCAAATAAAGGAGAAAACATACAACAACAACAAAGTTCCTTTTCACTTAAGTTGACATCTGCGATCTATTTACACTATATGAGTTTAAATTCCACAAGATCATGAAGGGTAAGGAATTTTGAAATAACTTGTTAAGCATTACTTAAAATGGCACTTTTGTAACTCAGGTCTGGGATTTTAGAATTGCTGAAACAGTGAAAGACAATACACTGCAGTATGTCTATACCATTATAACATAAAAAAGAAACCACTCCATAAAGTGTCACTGAGATGGCTCAATCAAAGCAATATACATTTGTATCTTTATCAAGATAGATATTACGGTAAAAATGCTCACATTAAAAAATATAATTATTGTTTGGATTTTCATTAAAACTAGAAGGGACTACACGAGGCAAAGTATGAGGAACTTGGATAAAATGACATGCTTCCTCATTTTATAGCACTAATAAAAATAATAATAGAGAAAGCTCTATTATAAATCTTTAATAACCACAGTTTAATTTCCTAGTATATTTTAAAAACTTTACTATGTGGGTGTATGTGCATGCATGTCTGCATAAGCACTCAAACAGATAAAAAACCTCAAAGTGTATCTATTACACATACACACATATCCACATTCCTGCATACAGCACTTCCATAATGCAAACAGTAGGCAGGGACTCTCCCATGTGACAACCAGGTGCCACAAGCCATGCTTTCTTATTTCTCTATGTTTATCCAGTAAAAGTAATAACACTTCCATATTTGGCTGAATGTCAGTGTAAAGATTCTTAAAAATAATGGTGATTTAGCCATAACATCATATATGAAGAAATGATACTGCAAATACTGCTGATCAAAAGTTCAGCATGAAAGTTCATCATGAAATGGAATGTAAAGTATTCTAAAAATTAGTATTCAAAGATTAGTTAAATATTATGGCAAAAAACTTGGAATTTATAGAAAGTTTAAAATGTAATTCACATTACGAAGACTGGAGATACTTTATAGATGGAATTTTTAAATATGGATATGACTGGCATTTATTTTTAAGCTTACTTCTATTAGAAATAGACTTGTTTCCTGTACAGGTGATGCTTTGTCTATGCCATATACAGTAGAAAAATAAATTCTTTATCAACCTAGAAATAGTTTATAAAAACTCTTGAAGTTTCATTTTCTTTGCTAAACATGCCAAGATTAGACTGAAAACTATAAATAAAAGCTATATAGACAACAGGTAAAGTAGAACAAGTTAGGAATACTACAATTTACAGGACAGACTTTATTGGACTATTAGTTCCTGTGTGCTTTGCAATAGGAATAGGGTTGACTTTTCTTTTTTGTTTATGTTTTCTTAAAAAAGATAATTACTTGCAAGAATATAACACAATATCAAGATAATTTATAATATACATGTACTTCAAACAGCAGCCAGGTTTATGGTATTTTAGTAAACTAGAATGATAATCCAAGTCATTAGAAGTACAATACCTAGGACATAAGTGGGAAAGGCAATTTTTATTTTGGGAAAATGGAGCAAATCAATCTCTTAATAAAAGCCTTAATTCTCAAAATCATCTATTTACTATAATACATACAAGACGATCTTAAATCTTGTTATAAGTGAAGATTACAACAGTGACCATCATAAAGCTTTTTTTTTATAACTACACAAAACATTCTAGCAGCTGAATGAGAAATAAACTTTCTTCTTTGCAGACCTAAAAAGGTACATTTTGAGCATGAAAGAAAAAAAGCTGCTATGAAAAGTCTCACAGGTAGTGTTTATCTATGGTCTCCCCTTTGCTACAATTTGTAACCTTCTAGTTTTTTTACCACTATCAAAATATTTAACCAAAAGATTTGTTTAAATTAAGCAGCATTCTTTTACAGCAAAATTGGTACCAATATAAAAGTAAAATAAATGAAAAAAAAAAGATAATTTAAAAATACGGTGAAAAAAAAAAGAGTCATTTGAAATTTTAGTACAACATACCACAGGAAAAAAATATGAATACAAGTTTATGTGATTTTATATATACACACTCCAAAGAGGTCAATTGTCAGTACCCAAAGTATTTATTGCTATGTATTAGCAATGCATTTTTGTATATCTTTAGAGGGTCACATAAAAATAGATTTAAAGAATAGATTAATTGAAGTCCTAGATTAAAACATTGTTTGGTTTAGAGAATTTTACTACAACAAAAGTCATGTTTATGTATGAAAAGTTATATAACCTTATATGAAAATGTCATGAACTATTTTCTAAGCACTACATGTATTCCCAAGTGGGAAAAATTAAAATATCTAAAATATATTAGATTAAGTTTACAAGACCATCAATGATCTTTTAAACATGCAGCTGTTTACAGAATTAACAGTTTTACAAAATGTTTAGTTCAGTAATGGAACATAAAGAAATAAGTAGGCAACATCAAAACTTTTGTACAATATTTGAAACTCACTTTTACAACAAGCATGTCCTTGGTATTGTGCTGTAAGAAATAATAAGCAAGTTCACCCACCCTTAAACTGTCCACAGGTTTACTTATAAGTAAAGATGGATGGTGAAGGATCGTAAAATTCTCAACAGTGCATTTTGCATTCTTTCATAAACCACCCTAAGCATAAAGTCACATAAGTAGCCAGGAGATTACAAAATAAACTATAGCTGGGCTTTAGTTGTTTACATAGAATGCTTGAATGTGAAGAAAATTGCCAAAAATAGCATGTTAAATAACAAAACCCAGCCATAAAGCAGGCTGTAAGCACTGAATGTTTCATAAATGTAATTTTTTTCAATCATTTAATTTCTATAGAAAAATTTTATTCACAATATATTGTGACAAATCGTCACAGGAATGATATAGTGATTGCAATAAGGTATCATGCAGCAGCAGCTTTGTACTTTATAGCTATTTTTGCTTTTAAAAATTAAACCTCTCCAGTCATGCTTATCACATAGTTTTTATCTGCAGCGTGTACAAATGAGGAACACAGTACGGGATATAACAAAAAGATGTCCAATCAGCTGGATGGGAATTATTTTTCATAAATATGAAGTACATTACTGTATCCTGAAACATGCATGTCTATAGCTTGTCTCTACTGTCCAGCGCCAGGCCGCCTGCAATCATCTTCCGTCTATATAATACCGAGAGGGTCTGTTGGTAACTGCGACTGTATCAGCTGAGGCTGCAGTGGGGGTGGCAGCTGCAGGGGTACCATGGGCTCCACCATCTGCACTGGGTTGGAAGGTGGTGGCTGACAAGCCACTGGGTTGGGTGCTTCTACAATCTCCCCGTTGTAAAAGAAAAATTGACATTGTTGAATGAAGGTCTCGATAACCGATTGGTGGATTTTGGTGGTAGAAAGAAACTCTCTGTTTTCAAAATCAGGTCTCATCAAAGTAGGCCAGAAACAAATCGATAAGTTATCAGCAGTCATAAAGTTGGTCTTATATTGCTGACTAACCCTGAAATGAGAATGATACACACAGCGTGAATTAAAACCAGTATGCAATCAACTATAAATATTCTCATAGCGCTCTAACTGTAGGCATCATTGCTACAATAAACATCAACAATCTCAAGATTTTTGCTCCTTTCCTCCAGCAATCCATTAAAACAATTGTCCTTGAATATTTTATGTGATTATGCAGAAGAAAATTCAGAAACCATGCTGTTTCCAGATTCGGATAGTTAACCAATATAAATCTGATTAAGCTTTTAATCAAGAAAGAAATTCAACATTCCACCAGCATTTTGAACTGACAATAATAAACAAACTGAAACAAGTTCTTCACTTATTATCTAAATTCATTATTGCAATATTATTACAAAAAAAAAAAAAAACCAAAAACAAATATCCAAAGAATAACAAATCATCCTGTTACCAAATTTATCATCTACAAGTAAATGCCTCCTCAGAAAAACAAACTGCTTTTCAGAGTAATAGGCTAGGAAGAGCCTGGATATTTTGTTTTCTGAAATATTCTGCATTCTAAACTGACATCACAATTTTATCTAGAAGTAATTACTCAGAGATACATGAAAAATCGTGTTAATACATCTGACAAACACCTACGATACGCATTCAGCTGGCAACATGCATTTTCTGTATTACAGTAGACATCACAAAGGTAATAGAGCTACAATTGTCCTGTAGAAATAGAAAATAAAACTTCAGCAATTTGTCAGTTACAATTTTGATGATTAACAAGAGCAGCCCACAAGAAATTCTGACAGCTGGCTGTAGCCCATAGATTCAAAAGCTGTGAAAGCCATAGTAAACACTATAATTAACACTGTAAGAAAATATTTCCACTCATTTACAATGCATGTATCCTGGTAACTATAAAGCATAAAAAATAGTGTGAAGGTATACAAATACTGCCTCTCAATCTGTTTTGAGTAAGTTTGGTCCAGAGGACATTTGGATACTATTTCTGAATGGCAGTAAAATTCATAAACTTTTTGCTAAAAAAATCACATTTTAAATTAATTTACAGACCAAAGAATAAATGTAAGCTACATTTTGCTTAGCATTATTATTAACATGCTGTATCTCCACAATCATTAGACTCAATAAATGAAGCAATGGGAACCTATGGCTAGAGGTCAGAATAAAAAGAAAGGCATTACACCTCTTCCCCAACAACAGCTCACTATCAGATTAAACAAAATGAACAATCAACTGCATTCCCTCTTGTGCTTCAACTTTACCTTTGTACTTTCTAAGAGTAAACAAAACCCTACCAAACCTCTACGCTGTCTCCTACCAAACTTTCCCAAACTACTTTAGAATCTTCTTCTAAGTGCTCAGCAAATGCTCATTTACCTTCTTCTATGTTCCCTCTAAATGAAAAATTACGAGTGTCTCTCCTGATCCTGCCCACTTCCTCCACTGCCAAGTCTCAGGAAATTCAGACTGTAAGCCTACTCTGATCAAACTTCAAAAGCTGTACACCAGTGTTTTCCCAGACTTCAGAAGCATATTATGCCATATTAGTCCTTATGTATAAAGGGTCTTGTTATCAAAGAATGTGTCTAAAACACAACCAGTAGCAAAAAAGCCAATTTCAATCCAACACTATTCTGTTTTAAAAGCTCACTTCTGCTTACAGTTAATCAACCACAATTACCTGAAATGCTTGGAAAGGTGCTTAAAACACTAATGAAAAATTCACCTCACTATTGCCATTAATTGAATTCTTATGGTTACTGGTCTCATATGATGTGGACAATACATGTGTTTTTTGTTTCAATAACCAGGTCTTGTGCTTGTGGACACACCAAAATATTATCAATCACTATCCATTACTAACTATACAACAATAGCACATATTTTGCTGTAATAACATAGGATGTAAAAACAAAGCATCTAAAACATTAGCTTGTGATGAGAGCTCTTTCATCATGTAGAAGACTACTTTACTTCATTAAATGAACAATTCATTTGGCAAACAAGATTTCCATCTTAATTGTATACCAGCAGTAATTTACCACAAATTAATCTCTTAAAAATAAATACCGACTGTCAAGAGTTTAGCTACAAGTAGCCTTTAAGACCCTGTACACAGCTGTATCCACCTCTTTCTATACATGCAATTGCTTACAACCAAGCAGATTTCTTGCTGAATGGAATGCAACTACCTGACACGGCAAATGAGACAAAAAATGACAGCTGTTCTTTAAGATCATGTTGTTACTAGCAACCTGTAATGTAAATCATCCATTTATAGAGAGAAGACCAGACCAGAAAGTAAAGGCCAGCATACACCACTTCTGTTCTCCAGTAAATTCCATGATTAATATGTTTCATTTGTTTGTAGATATGCACACATTAGAATCTATTCAGGAATTTTTAAAATTATGTTTAGTGCTTTTACTTGCAGCAATCCAGGTACTTCACATTGTACATTCAGCTGTGCTATGCAAATAGGTGACCAGATGAAGACTTTTGACAATTCCAAGACCGCCATTCTTCCACAAAAATTTCTATCGGGTTGATTAAGAATTAATAAAACATTTCAGGTAACTAATAACCATGTCAAGTCTGAGACATTTAGTTTTACTTTAGATACTTGCAGGCATATCATGAAGTTCTCTTAATATGGGTATTTGTTCATTGATATGGTTTTATCTGTTTTAGGGCTGAATTTGTATTGGACAAGACTACAATGGAAAAATTGATCCATTTCCCTGAAAAGGAAAATGGATGACTTTATAAACGTCAAGCAAGTGTATATGTGATGGAGAGAACTGTAAAAATAGGCACCTAAATTCTAAAATCTTACACATTCCATGAAAAGAGAGGACTCCTTCCAAACTGCAACAGAGACTACCTACACTCTCCCTATTGACTAAGTAGGGAAGTTAAAGGTTCCTATTTCCACCCCCATACTACAAGCCCAGTTAGACCGTTACAAATACCTGCAGAAACACAAACATGCAGACAGTAGTCCAGAACAATTAAATGTCATGAAAAGCTTATATATGCATGTATACACAAAACTGCCTGGCTGGAAAGTAACAGCACAGAGAGAGAGGCAATAAAGTCCTGATGGACAACAAACTGAGCAGGAGTCAGCCAGGTGACCCTGTGGCAAAGAAGGCCAACAGCACCCAAGGCTGCACTAGGAGTGCTGCCAGCAGGTCTAGGAAGGTGATCTTTCCCCTCTGCTCAGCACTGCAAAGGCCATATCTGGAGTATGGGACCCAGCTCTGGACTCTCCAGCACAACAGACATATAAATGTACTGCTGGAGTGAGCCCAAATGAAGGGACGATCATCAAGAAATCCAAGATTCCTCAAATGAGGAAAAGCCGAGAATGTTAATATTGCTTAGCCTGGAAAAGCTCAGGGCAAGTCTTATTATTGGTTTTAAATATCTGACAGGAGGATGTAAAGATGATGAATTGACACTCTTTGGAGTGGTGTTCAGTGACAGGACAAAAGGCAACAGGCACAAACATCCACAGGAAATTCTCTCAGCATACGAAAACACTTCTTTACTGTGACGGTGACTGAGGACTGAAACAGGCTGTTCTGAGAGACTGGAGTCTTACTTCTTGGAGATACTGAAAACCTAACTGGACACCATCCTGGGCAATCTGCTGTAATTGACTCTGTCAAAGCAATGGTGTTGAACAAAACACTCCCCAAAGATCAATCTCTCCCTTATAACCTCAACAATAACATAGTTAATCTCATTCTGTGGATTTCAGAGAATAATTTCATTTTAGCTGAATAAGAAGCACAAGTAGGCTGGTATTTTTCTCTCTTTTTTAGGACAATATTGTACATGCAAAGGCTTAGATTATGATGTGATATACATCCATTAATACTATTTTAGTAAATATGGAAATAACTTTTAAAGATAAAAACATTAAATTTTTATGCAAGAGGCAAAATTTAAGAAGCAAATGTAACCAAGTTACTGTTACTTATAGCTTTGTTCTACGTTTTACTATTCAGCACAGGGCTTGGGCTCCATATCTTAGATTTTGATAGAAACTAGACCTATTTTGACAGGAGGGGGATGGGGGAGGAGGGTGTTTAGGCCAAATGACTCAAATTGCTTAAAACCTAGATTAGTCTATAATTTTAATAGCTATTATTTCCTGGGGGGAGGGGGGGCAGTCTGTAATAGTTGTATTTAGGTGCATAGTTATTATTAGGTGCAGTTATTCTTTCAAGCTTTTTTTATGTACAGCAATCATTCTTATAACTTTATAACAGCAATGATGCCAGATAAATATATCAATAAAATGTGAGAAATAAATCTACAAGGTTTTATTAATCAACTGTAACTCCTAATTTATTTTTCCACATATTCAATTCTAGTAGATATTTCATTGTTAAAAACACAATCATTTTTGCAATTATTACAACTTAAATGAAATTGAAAAATACTAAACCTGTTTAGATGTGTTATTATGTATCTGAAGACATCATAGTTCACTGGGTGGAATTTCTTCACAATTTCTTTTAACTCATGTAGCCGTTCTGTCTTATCCATGATTTCTATAGAAATAAGTGACATTTTCTGACACATCTAGAAAGACATACTGAATAAACTGTTGCAAAGTCTTTTTCCTAATATAATGGTACAGATAAGATAGCCACAGAGAAATATCAAGTGAGAAAATATTTAATAAAATTCCTATTTCCATAGAGTAACTTTTTTATTATAGTGTTTAACTAAGCACAAAAATATTTTTCTGAATTTAAGCAGAATTATTTATCTGTGTTCAGCAAATAACTACTTGACCAGCTTACTGGTGGCCTGCAGAATAACAATGTGACAGGGTCACTTCTTGTTAGAGTTCCCTCTGCTTGCAAAACGTTATGACCGGAAGACATTGACATGAGCTTAGAACATCTTAAACTTCACAGTTATTCAAATAAGAAAAAGATTACTAATAGGGCTGGTGCAGCTATTTTAAATACACTGCTTAAAGAAGAGCAGGGATTTTTCACAGGCCCAAAGGATATTATTCATGCTTCAAACAGGAAATAACCAACATGCAGGAAAGGAACACAAAATAAAGTAACAATTTTATTTTGAAAAATCCAGCAACTAATGCTGTGGATCCATACATTCTGCAGAATACACTTCTAATCAATGATGATTCATATAATAAAAAGGAATACAAGTTCCCCTCTATTACTTGACTGCATTGCTAAAAAGAACTTTTATCTATCCTAATGTCATAGAAAAAATGTTAAACACGGTCCAGTATATCCGAAATATAAATCTGAAGCAGTATTAATGGCATTTTAAAACAGTAATTCCATTTATATTCTAAGCTATTTTATGTTTTGACTGGAATTTAACTGTTGTACTTTTAAGAAAAAATAAAACTAAAGTAATTACATTAAACAAGCAACATGCCTGAAATGTACAGCAAAAATAGCAGAAACAGGTATCTACAGACATCATCAATAAATACAAAATTTCTAATGGGCTATATATGACTCAAGCCCAGGCCCCAGCCTTAGGCTTACACTAGTGTTTCCATGTTTTGAACAAAAAATACTTTGGAATACTGTATGTCACAGTTGTATTCTGTAAAAAGTGTGGTGATCATTTTGTGGAACAGCTTGCTGCCAGTACGAGACACTAATTTCAAAGACAGGACTACTATAAAATGTCTGAAAAATGTTTGCAAGGCAAACAAAACTAAGCATCTTATAAGACTTCAAAAAGAATTTGAAAAAAATCTAAGAGAATTAGAGAATTACCATAATATCCCATAGATGTGTCTGATTTTTAAAGCCTAATTCGAATGTAGGACATCACGAATTCAAGGGGTTTTTCCTGTTAACAACTGCAAAGCCGCTCCAAGAGCTTTCATCATTTTCATCACTTAACAAAAAATGGAAAAAAGCAGATTTCTCCCAATTAAATTTTCTAGGAAAAGGAGAAATAAGCCAAACTCATTCTGAAGAAAAAAATGTATTACATTCATCTCATCATATAGTTCTTCTAAGTTTAAAGAATATTTAAAAATGCATGTATCTAAGGAATTAAAAAAATATTCAGTGCAGATAGTCCTTTCAACTTACAATGAAGTAAAAATAGCAATAAGGGCAATGGAAATAACACAATTAAATCAAGAAAAGGTTGTTTACTACTTACTTGATGTCTCTAACAACTCTTGATGCAAAGAGTAAGGAACTAATGGATCTGGCAGATCTGCAAAAAAAGCTTTAAGAGCCCCAGCCACGGCATTCACCGTTACTCCCATTGATTCTAGACTGATATTATGATCTGCAAAACAAAATTTAAAAAATTAAATAGCAGTGTAAGTAAACCTACTGTTATCATTCTTTATAATACCTTATGAAAACAAGAATTTATTCAAAACACTGAAAACAAAAATTTTGCCAAATTATTATTAAATAAGGCATGGAAAGGCAAACATATTGGTAAGTTGTTACCACACTGACCGACAAGGAATCAAATATGACAAACTCTGACAGTGTTACAGAACAGTAGAAGATTAGAAAAATAAAGTTGTGTGATTCTCAATGAAGACTTGAATGTTTCTGTATTTGCCATTTAACTGGCTTCCAATAATCAGTTTTGCCCAGTAAGGGGTTATAAATTCTATTTCCCAAAATGCTGCTAAACAGCAAAGCAAGGCATACAGAAACAGTACATTTATTTTCTTTTACATCTAGGAGATATTTTACTATTTTTCACAGGTTCAACTTCATTATTAACATCCAAGAATTTTTAATAAGAGTTGTCATTTTAAAAACCAAATACACCAAAGTGAACAGCCTAACCTACCAATCACATTTCATTATATTCTACAGTGACAAAGGCTGTGTTAGAAATTATCCAGACTTAATTGTTAATGAGTATTATTTGAGAGAGCCTTCACTACAGTAAGTATCAAGAATTACTGTCTTTGGGGCATAAGAAGCAGAAGTGAATGCCTTAATGCCTAGGACTGATGAACTGTTAACACAAGGAGCAGCTAAGACTGCACTTAAACTCTTCCAAACCTTCAAATACCACCTAGATTATATTTTAATAGCACTTAGTCCAGCTGCAACAAGATTCCCTTCCCATCCTTGGAGCTTCACTGGTAATAACCTGGACTATACCAGTACAACCCACCAGAGCATTTAAGTACTCAGTGCTATGGAAGTTGGTTTGAAAGTGCAATCCTTTTGTGCTGCACTGTGATAAATCCACGGAGAATTCACGCTCTGTTTTGGCTTTAAATAATAAAATCTCTGATTACCTTGATCAAACTGCTTTTGAATGTTGTCTTGATCTGTTTTATTCCCACTAACACGGTACAAGCCTTCAGCACATAATCCTTAGAAGAGGAAGAAAAATAAATATTAAAAAGCAAGTTTATACACTACAGAGCAAAGCAGAACCAGCCATAATTACTAATTCAGAAACCAAAAGTAGGAATACAATTCTTAAGGGCCTAAAAAGTTAACACATTAACTATTACAGGGATATAGGACTACCAAAACACAAAATGTCAGCTGTCTACAGAGTCCACTATTCAATTTAATATGAATCAGAGGAAATGACATTGCAGGATAACAAGACTCTGATGACAGATATTTGTTGAATAATGTACCCAAAATTATTCTCACCCTGATCTCAATTAGAGTGTTGTTATTTATACTGTTTTTTTAATAATAATAATCAAAAACCTAAATTCTGTGGTACCCACAACATTATGTTTTTAAAAACTGTCTTCACAGTTTAACAACTTATTGTGGTAAGCAACAACACACTAAAAATACTCTGCAGGGAAAAAAAAAAAATCAAGCATTTGTAACTGAATCCTGATCTTTTAATTTCATGGTGTAACACACTCCTGGATATGATAAGAACTTAATCTTCCAACATTCTTTCCCTTTTACCATTTATATTTTGTAAACTTTGAATCCATTTCTCCTCACTTCTTATCTAAGGTAAATTATCACATCACTTACAAGCCTTTCTTTAAGGGGTGGGGGAAAAGGGAAAAAGGGGAAAGGTCTTAGGAAGCAGAGGTTCCCCAAGCTTCTCATCATTACTTTGTTTTACCACACATTACAGAGTCATCATAATTCCATTAGCCTTTCAAGGTAAACATTGAACAGTACACCTTAATTATGCACATACGCACACTTGCACAGTCCAGTCCAGTGATTATGCTTCCTATCACATTGCTATCTTTTTTGCCCACAGCTACTCACTGGATGGAAGAGTCCATCCTGATAATCACACCATCACCCAAGATATTTTTCTTTTTTAATTCAGAACCTATTAAGGAATATAAACAACTTATAGGTCCATAACTCTGCAAGTTACCTTTACGGGTGCAAAATTATCTGTATGTGAGATCTTCATAACACTACATGGCTTTATTAAAAAATTCACAGGTTTCACAGCTTTATGGAATCTCTCGGCCTTCTGCCATCACAGGTCAATAACTGAATGCATTTTAGATCATCAGATCAATACTTAACTGCTCTGACACACCACAATCCACCAAGTGTTCCCTTAAAGTTACCAAGAACCATTAAGAACCCTATTACAGTGTTCAAAGTACAGAAAGCACTTGACTGGTTCATACAGCCGGGAAATTTTTAATGATTTCATATGACTCTTCTAACTCATTTCCTTCTTAATGCCTCAACAACTCACGTGTCTCTTTACTGGCTGCATCAAGGCTATTTCACTAAGCAATTCTTCAATAAACTTTCATGTCCATCATTTAGCTTTCCCATTCCACAGGAGTTTTCTTCTTGTAGACAGACATCTAAACAGTCCTTTCAAAAAATCTGAGCTTTGTTCACTGATATCCTTGAACAACACCAGAAGGTATAATCTGGTGGCACAGGGCAAAAAGTGGTTTCAATGATTCAATTGTTTCCACATCTGAAAGGGGTTTCAAACCTGCCTTCAAAAAAATGCCTCAAATGTGCTACATGTGATCAAAGCCAGAAACACTTTGCATTCTTTTTCCAGAAGCTGTAAATAAATACAAAAGACCACTGGTAGATAAGAACAAGCTACAATCAAGATTCTCTTTGTCTAGTATGGGAGAATTCTCAGTTGGAGACCCTACAGCCCCAGGATATTCTTTGTTTTATCCAATTACTATACAATTTCTTCCTGCACAAAAAAACCCTGAACATGCTGCAATAGCAGTTTCTGACCCAGGCACTGTTTAGTGTATAGACCCTGAATACTCCAACTGGCTCTGGAGATATATGCTCTAGTGTGGTATCTGGGCTATAGCTCTGAGAAACATAGAAAGAGAACTTACAGTATTTCGTAAAATTTTCAGGTTAAACACAGAGATGCCTACTGAATTTAGGCATCTTCCAAAAACAGTGAAGTGCTGCAATTCTGGATTAAGCTAACTAAATTTGTCTTCTGAATTCCTCAAGGAAAAATTTTTTCTTGCTTGTATATATTCTAGAAAGTCACACTTCATTTAACAGTCAGTCAGTTGCCATTACCCTTTTCCTAAGGTACAGAAGGAGACGAGTTTAATCTGTTTGTGTGTATACACACAGCTAGAAGTCTGAAAGTATTCTTTAAGTAATGCTCCAATTCTCTCTTGCTTTCTATCATGCAACCAGGTCTCTCCAACGCTTCTTACATCAAGACCTTCATCAAGTATCAGACACTCTAGTTCACCAGTTTTAGCTTTTAAACTTCCTGAGTATCTATAATGTATATCTATAACAAAAGAGGGAGTGACAGAGAGCACTCAACATTTCTTTTTTCTGGCACCCTTTTAAAAATTCAGTTCCTTCATCTGCAAGCCTCTTGGTTTTTCAGAATTTTTTTCTATGTTCTTACCCTGCTTGCGTTCTGATCCAGTCATAATTTTCAACGTATCCTTACTGAACACAATTGCTACTGTAATATTATATATCAGAATCATAAGATTTATTTGCTTCTCTGTCCTGCTAGCTTTACAACACCGCTAGGTTTAAAAACTTAGACCCTCCTTACTTCACATCACAATAACCTATATGTATTTAACAATCACATCCCCTTTGCCTAGACTACTCTTTTCTCAAAGTTTCCTAGAGCCTAATAAACTCTCTTGCACCTTGTTTTGTGCTGCCAGTTGTGACCAGGGCTCCATCCCATCTAACTGGAATTTCACCACATGGGGTTCAAAGCATTTCAGAGAAAATGAGCAAGGTGGATCTGCACGTATATGCATAACCAGTTTGTAGGACACTTCCATTCTTAGACTTCATTATATTTTCACAATTCTTGGTTCCTCCATGGAACAAATTAACTTCAGCACAAGGGAAGACCAAAGTCTACCTGGTACAATATCCACCTTCCATACCCTGTACTACACTAAGTAGTATATGCTTGAGGAGAGACGTAGAAAGGACAGGAGAGGAAAAGACCAAAACCTACCAGCAATCTTTTCGTGGTATATCCTCTCAGCTTCCTGCAGATGGTGGCTTACACAGGCTTTTGCATAAGGCATTGTAATAGCCACCTGGGGATTTATTTTTCACTAATTCACCCAAATCCCTTCAAGTCTTGTGGTCTTTACATCAGGGTGAATGCAGCTTTGTCATTCCAGAATGTACATTATGAAAGCACACCGAGTTTATGCTCAGTATTTGAAGTTTGCATCGTTTTTTTTTCTTGACAAGTAGTAGTAACTTCTCTACATTTTCCCAGTGCGTTTTTTAAATTTATGTAATTTCTCCTCCTCAGAAATGTTCTAAGCTAATCCTTCAGCTCATCTTTATTCAAGAATTACTATTACTGCCATATGTATTATCTTTTCCAATTCTTTCCTATGCTGAGAAAGGCTGAACCAAATTGCAACCAGTATCCAAATTGTATGTATAGCATGGCATTATGTAGTAGCATTTTTCTTCCTCCATAACACTTACTCTATTTTTTTTGTGTTTTGCTTGCTTGATAGCAAGTACAGAGAATTTAAGTTTTCAGAGAGCTGTCTGTGATGATTTCCAAAGCCTTTTCCAAAGTGACAACAGCTATACTAACATTTAGACTGCTGAAAAGTCACTGAGTGTCTGCTAACAACATCCACAGCCAGGCTCTGCTGGCATGTTCTGTGTTTCTGAATACACGCCACAATCACAGCAAGTCTGTCTCTCCCCAGTTCAATTCCTTCCTCCACCGTGGCCAATAGTACTTTTCAGGACTCATTCTCCACTACAATAGCTAAGGCTATTGTTCCCACACTTATCTTTGTAAATTTGGTGATCTATATATTTCTCTAATTTTACTCCATTGACTGATCTGCTGTACCTCTTTTCAACCCCTATGCCACAACACAAGACTAAAGGAACCACCAATTTACTGATCCAAAACATTAATTTCTATGTACACCTAGAATGTATGTAATTACCAAGCAAAAAAGTCAAACTCTAAGTAAGAATCTAGCACTAACTTTACTTACATAAAACACATTTAAAGTGTCCTTTTCAACACTGACATTTAAAGACCCACGACATTCAATTCACACACTGAAAACCAGAACCAAAAATAAGCGTCTTACTGCTTCTTGAAATAAAATAATTTATAGCATATTGAAATGTTCAATAAATGATAAGCAGTGTAAGGAAATAAGCAGTACTTTTAGAAAGACTCTTATAATAGGAAGCTCTCCAAAGCCGAATTAACATTTCTATAATTTACACTAACTGATTATTAAACAAAGCCTCAATCATTTTATGAAGTGTCATTCAAGCCCATATTTTATGGCCTGTTCATTTTGAAAAAAAGAACAAAAGACTACAATTAATATGACATTATGAACATGCCTAGGAAAAGGTGGGTGCATTCTTTGCTTCATTAAAAATGGGTGACAACTGAGGCATTGTAGTTTTCCAGGCATATAGCTGTTTAGTCACTTCAGGTCTGGAGAATGTTGATGGAATAAGTGGAGCAGTATAACTATCATACATACCCTGGCATCTTGGTCCTACCTGCATTGTTGAGGAATCCTTTATATAACTCCCATGATGTTTCCTTTGAAGAGATACCTCATTAGCCATACAACCCAAGTGCACAACACATGTTTTATGAGTATTTCAAAACAGGTTTGTTTACAGTTTTCAGTGATTCTCTCTACTACTACTACTTCTCTCTACACTACTAACTTGATACATCCACTCCTCCCCCATCTGGTAGTCACTCTTCCATTAGGAGAAATGACTGATGCCTGTTTTACCCTCTTGAGTTTGTTTCTGCTCTGTTGATTAATTTCAAAGTTACAAAACACAAACTGGTTTACAGTCTCCTAACTACTGAAACCTATTCTATGCCAATTTTGAAGTGATCACAGAAGGAATTCTCAGGAGATCATCTAGTGCAATCTCTTGCTCAAACAACAGCCAACACGGAATTCAGATTTGTATGCTTATCTAAACTTCCCTTGAATGTCTCCAAGATAGCCCACAATCTCTCTGGTTAACCTGAACCAGTGCTTTAATAACCTTCTGAACAAAAGTAGTGCCTTTCTTTCTAATCAGAACCTCCTATGTTAATGACACTGTTCTTCAGTTCTTTAGCCTGGCTGCACCTTGTCAGTAACCTCCTCACAGGTATGGGAAGCCGCTTCCGTGTGCCTCCTCAGCCTCTGTCCCCAAGCTGAAAAAACCCACATATTAGGAACTCCAGCCCCTGACCTCTTTTGCCAGACTCAGGTGTGTCAACACCTTTCTTGCAGTATTTCAGATGATGTCCAACAAGTGCAGAGCAAAACTTAGTAACCCCTTCTGCTCTGTAGTGCCTGCCCTTCTGCTGGGACAGTCCAATACAGAAGGCATGATCAGCCTATTATCCACCATGATTGTGAGATTCTTTCCATTAGCACTGATACGGTGCCAGTCAAGTCCTCAGTGTGTGCTATTGCAGGTGTTTAGTCCTTGCAATTCTAGTTGAAGGGTTTGGCATTTGTCCTCACTGAATTCCTTCAGGTTCCTACTGTCCCACTCCTCCAGCTTGTCTACGTTCCCTCGAGCAGAAGCCCTGGTCTTAAATACATTAACCACACCATCCACTCTAGAATCACTCACCAACTTGATTAGAGTAAAATGAGTTGTAGAGCTATTTAATTCTATTGTTACCATACCTATCCAGAATCAAAAGTAACAGAGGCATGGCTCATGTGCGTTTTTTGCTAAACATAAAGCTTCATGGGCAGTTGAGTCAACTTAATTGAACAATATGGCTGAAAAAGATGGTCTAACTCCCTGCCTCATCAACCACTGTTTCTGTCCTTCCCTTGCTCCTGCTCCCTGCCTTGCACTTGTTTTGGCACATATTTGACCCTTAACTTACCAGCTGTAATACTACACAGCAGGACTTTTATCATTTTTGCTGATACAGCTTTTCAAAACAGTGAACTCCACTGATTCAGAGACATCTGACAAGTACTCAAAATGAAAAGTGACAGAAGCATAGAGCAGGAGAGAATCTTTCTGGCTGTTATAATATTTCTTATGAAACTACGCTGAGGATGCCAGCTCTCACACACCAGGCCAGGGGGGTGTCCAGTTCTCTCTGTCCAAAACACCAGGCTCCTAAAACGCTCTAGCTCTCCCAAGTTCCTTGAACAAAAGGTAAGGTAATCAATCTTGAATTTCTGGATGTTTCAGCCACTAGGAATATATTTCCATTATTTACCTGACATTTTTACCACAACAAGCACTGCTGACTCATTTTCTTCGCCTATTTCTACCAAACCTCATTCTCTGGAGACAAACTTTGCCTCATCTATACGGTCAGTGTAAAAATCTGGCCTCACTGCAGATTCAACATAAAAGACCTTGATGCAACCTAGGTTTGAAGGAAATTTGAAGAATGCAATATTCTTTTACTTCCATTACCTCCAAAACTGTAAATTTAGCAGCATTACAAAAATGGTCTCAATATCAAAAGCAGTAATGATTGTACGTATACCAAGTACACCATTTTTAATTTCTCTTATAGCTCTCCATAGGAACCACGTGAGATTTTGATATTTAACCCTGTCAAATTCCTTCTTCTGTCTTTATGCCATTCCTTGTCTCATATAAATTGAGTAACTAAATTATTAAACCACAAATTATTCTAGTGAGCTTCTCTTTGCTGAATTATTTCATGTACAATTAACACTCTATTAACATTATCAGTTTTCTATGAAGTATGGAATCTAAAATTTATAATCTGGTTAATGAAGTACATGGATAGCAATATTCTCTAAAAAAGTTTAAAACATTTGAAAGCTCAGAGAAAAAAACGTTAAAATACTGATATTAAAGTTGAATATCATCAAGAGCTATATGTACTAAATGGCAAAACTGCTACTATTTGTAATGTTAATTTGATGTCTCCTTCCTTGGTAAACAGAATGAAATGTGATCTAGACCAAACTTTCCACCAATGCATGAACAAATACAAAAAGTAAACCCAAAATGCAAAAAAATACTGAAATATTAGAAAACTCCTCATATGCTAATCGTATCAGTTAGTGTAAGTCATCTTGCCTGAATTATTTTAAGTTTGGGAAAAGTTAAAAATCAACAACAGTAGGTGTTGAATAGTATACAGACAGCACATGGAGTAGTTCATCACTAAATTCATGGTGTGTATAACAACATAAAAATGTTACTAACAAAAAACACTCAAGCTACAAAGTTGGCATAAGCATGTACACTTTTTACACTTATAATCGAACATTCAGTAAATATTTTTCCATTATATTGCAATACAAAATTCAAACCACATCAACATTTTGTTGAAGACATTGAATTGGCCTTCAGAAATCTGTTCCGCTCTCCCAAAAAAAATTATCAGCGTATCAGAATATCTACCTTATTCTCTCCATGATAATTCTTAGAGGAACACAGAATCCACGCAATTCACACAGCTAAACAGTTTAGTTTCAAGAAGTATTTCAATTCTGCTGCCTATATTTCAAAATGAGTTGTACTAAAAAAGGTAATGGTCTACATTGGATTTTTTTCTTTAAAAAGAGCAGGTAATCTTTTTTCCAGATGGTCTTAGCATATGCCTTAGCGTAGCACCATTACTTCTACACAAAAACAGCCACTACAATTTTCTTATAATTAAAACTCTAGTTTCCCTGCTAAATATATTTCCATAAACCGAGTTTACAGAAGACTAATACACTTTAAAAGTTCATTTCAAATAATGCAACAAAATGAAGTTCTCTTCAGTCCACCAGGAGAAAGCAAAAAACAGACCAGAACAATTGTATCATCAAAATACTGTTTTGAAAGCCCATAACCAAAAATAGCAACCAATGACAAAGAGTCAACTGAAATAGCTGCCCTCATAGGCAAGTTACAAATTGATCTGCAAAGGTTGTGACAGAGGTAAAAGCACACAAATATCATACATGTCACTAATGACAGAAAAGTGTTCATATAGTCTGTAAAAGATTACAGATAAGATCACAGGATCTTTACAAAAAAAACCAGTTTTCCTGAAAACATTATACATTTATACCAAGATGTTTAGTGGAAAACTTTGTAATTCACCATTGGCAAGTTACTTACCTGAAAGAAAAAAAAAATAATCTTTTGATCATCATCAGTGAACCAAGAAAGAGCTCTGACAACCAAACAAAATACTACTCATCCTGTTATAATTACAAAGAATTCAAAAATTAAAGGCTTGGATAGAAAAAAGGCTTTTCTATAATCATGGACAATGCAGAAACACAGGAACAAAGTTTGTTTATGGTATTTAGCAAATCTTTCCTCCTTTCTTACCCAGAAGTGACAATGGTATAAAATTTAAGATGTTCTCACATGATATTGTGCCTTTTTTTTTTTAATCAATAGATTCCAACAAGACCAAGTATCATGTGCTATTGCTGCTTCACACTCCCAGTACCAGTGACCATGCAGACTGTTGTGAAATGGAGGTTCTGACACATATTTACAGCTTACCAGCTTTGGCTCTACTCAGGTATTAACCACTTTGCCACCCAGTTTCTGCTTCCAATACTATCACAAGATTACAAGGGGATTCAAACTCTGTATTATATTTCAAAAACTAACTGGTTGGCTCCATAAAGCTAAACCAATTTAGAAGAAAGCTTCTTGTTGAAAAATACTGAAGAGGAACACAGAGACAACAACCTTCACCTGTGAGCACAGATTTAGGATCCCTGAACTTTACCAGATCATCCTTTATCTTGACAGGAACAATATAGCTTCTTCAGAAGAAAAAAATCTGTTTATTTATAAAAGGCTAGAACTTGTAAGTCCCTGAATTTGCTTTAGTTTTTCCAAACAGTTCCTCTTCTACTGATAAACACTTCTTTTTTGGTGAGGGTATTCCAGAATATTATGGTAAAACAAAAATCTGATAGTATTTTCTGCATCAATTCTTCAAAGTTTATGCTGGAGCAAGAATCTTCAAAGAGACTTTAAGGTGCTATTGTCTCATCTAGGCATCTGAAATACAGAAAACTTTTTCACACTGTGTACCTTCTAGCCTCAGTCAAAATTTAGATGAGTGGGTACAAAGCATTGCCTTGCATAATTTCATGAGACAGAAAGAAGGAACATTAAAAATTAAGATTAGCCCTTCAAGTAGAGATTAATCACATCTTCACAAATCCAGACACAATCCAAATTACACAGGAAGGAGCTGAACTCCATGAAAGTACCTGAAAAGGAAATGCTAAACAATTATATCCTCTGTAAGAGAAATATAAAGATTAGCCACATTGGAAAAGACTGCACTTCTTGATTAAAAAGACAATGATAATAAACACTGGTATATTCAGTGCAGTTCAAACCGACAGCAGGCTGACTTACTAAGAGACAGAGGAGTACTGAATAACTCCCCAGGGCCAAGCAGCTTTATCATACAGGAATGGTACTATTCTGAACTCCAGCCTGGAGCCAGTAGGTCTTGACTTGCCTTGTGCAGACTGATACATCTCCAAAACTGTATTTGTGGAATTTTCTCAGACAGTCCCAAAGTCAATTATGTGAGTCTATCTCAGTACAGGATTTGAAGGCAATGCAAGTGAACATTCTCCTCTCTCAAAGGTAACAAATACATTCTATCAGAACCCTGCTTGAATCTCAAATACCTACAGCATATTAATCCAGTATAAAAATAACACACACCAAAAATAAAACTCCCACAGCCAAGTACGGAAGCTGAAAACAACACCGAAACTATTTACACAGAATCCAGAGTAAGAGAAAGAAAATTGTAATAGAGATCAAAAGTAGAGGTTTATTTCTAAGTGCTTAAACAAAACTAGCAAGACAACTACTATCTTCACAGTCACTAAGTATGCAGATGGCACAATGTTTGTCCAGCTTACATTTATGGCCAGAATTAAAATTCTCCAGCTGTACAGCAGCATCCCAGGATGAACTAACATACATGCAGCTAATGGAAAAGTTGTGCCTTCTGAGTCACCACTTTTGAGGAGACCCTACATTTTGAACACACAGCAGCTTAACCAAACACCTCATTTTCCCAAGACAGATAATCAGAAGAGAAAAGATGTCCTGACTCTTTTGGCTGGTCGCATGGTTTGATGATTATGAGAAAAAAAAAAAAAGACAACAAATAATGTTTCCACACTATTATAGCTCTCTCTCTCACCCCACAAGCTGGTGAAAATTCTTTGGGAGAAATACCTTTTTTCTGAAAGTTTACCACAAAGACAACAATACTTTTAAGCAAATAAAACTCTTAGAACTGGATTTGTAATTTTGTTTGAAAGTATTCTTAAAAAGAGAAACATGCTCTAATTAAGTTATTGCTAGATTCTACAAACTCTTGAAATTGGTCTTAAATACCTGTTAACATCTGTTTCATATAGCTACACATAGTAGCTGTATGTACCCACTTTTAAAGAACACCAATTCCGACAGTGACTTGCCCATAATTTACTCTGGTTTGTTTTGGTTTGGGGGTTTTTTTGCTACAGAAAACAGCAAACACAACATACGTATGTATGTTAAACTGCCTATGCCACTCTATTACTCCTTGTCCTTCTTCCTCCTTTCCCATTTTTAACTGGGTGAAAAAACAAAAAAAGCAAAAAGCAAAAGCAAGAGGGAAGAAAATACAGCTCTTACCTTTAATCTATAGAAAGTAAAGGTTAAAGACACATTTATACAAATATCTCTGACTCCAAAAAGATCAGTGCCTGAGGTTTCACCTGATTTTTTTATTGCAATAATGCAGTATGTAAGTCTTTAAAAACAGCTATTAGGCTTACCAGCTGTGGTAACTCTTACAGATATCAGCAAAACTGAATTTTACTATAAGAAAGAAAACCCTTCAGCTTCACTCTTGCTAAAACTGCTACTGTCATCTTACAACCAAATTTGTATTAGAGATCTAAGCAAATTAGAAAAAAGATGCTGTTTTACTTTACACTAAACAACATCCAATTGCAGACACACATCAAAAGATGGTCCTGCACATTTCAGTTCAGTCACACTGTCATCTACTTCAAATACAGCAATATAGCATTTATAAAACTTCGGAGCAAGCAGGATCTACACACTAACTGAAAAATGGTGCTCACAATCTTTAAAAACAAACAAACAAAAAAAAATCCCCCCAAAACCCCAAACAAAACCCAATCACAGGTCACTCCCAAGCCTCAAAACAAATCCCCTCTCCTAACTGTAGTCTTCTGTTGGACCAGCAAAATCATCCTACTTGCCTCATGGTCATACAGTAAATAGGCTGAAAGCAGGGACAAACACACAACCAGGAAGCCAGGGAGAAAGGAGAGAGAAAACCATACTGTGAAATTACATCTTAAATAGATTAACATTTTTCATGGAGAATTACACAGTGTTTAGAAAATAAATGTTTCTGTCCCTGTAACAAGTTAAAATGCAAAACTAGGTTCACCTTCAAAATCAAGAAAGCAAGCTGACTAATCTTACCAAGTCAGAAGCCATTTCAAGTACCTGTTTTCTATAATTGGAAAAGGTGGATTTCAGAGCTTTTAGATACATGAAAGAAAACACAGCGGCAATAGTGAGACGTGTAAGACTGGACTGCCATTGGGTTAAACATCATTTGGCATCAGACAGTGATGTAAGTTTTTTAAATTACAGGGAATATGTTAAACTTCAGACATTTGTCAAAAAGCAATTAAGTATTTGTATAAATGAAGTCAGAAAACCATCACATATTAAGCATACAATTTAGAAAACACATTCTACTTTCTAAATGTGCCTAGCCCACAATTATTTATTTCTAGTAGAAAATTCTGTAAGTACTTTAAAACAGAAAATGAGAGGCTTTACTCATTATGTAAAATGGGAAAGTCTTTCCTCTAACAGTCCTCCTATCTTACCTGTATCTTCAATGAATTGCACACATTTTTCAACAAACAGAGGTATTGGTTTCTCAGGTGTAACCAAATCCTGTAGGGGCATCCCAAAGTAATTACTTTCCCAGTTTCTACGGATTGGAGGATTGAATGTCTTAGTTTTCTTTTTCGGCTACAACAAAACAGAGTTATTTAAGTAATATTCAAGTAACATTTTAACCAACTCATAGTTCAATCATTCAGTAAACACAACCAGATCATGCATCTATCAGACATTAAAATTCCTCTACGGCAAACTGAATGAATAACAATTAAATGCACTTTTAAAATTATAAATCTCTAATTACTCAATTATAAATTAATTATACATTAGATACAAAACATTCAACTTCTAAAAGTTTTGATCCTTTTTGTATTACATTAGGAACAGGATGACCCAATACATCAGTAACTGAAAGACCACAGGAACAGAAGTAAAGACACCACTTGTTTAGAGTGCTGTGACAAGTCTTTCAGCACTGCTCACATGAATCACATCTGAACCACACCTCTTTAGAAACTGTCAGGATAAAACTCCAGTGTCGTATCACCAAAACAAGATTGGTGTCTTCTGCATATATTTAAAGATACTAAATAATCTTTGTATTGCAACTACACAAGAAACATGACAATGGAGAATGACTAATAATCAATCAGTCTTGAAGTTAAAGTTGCAGGCACTGCTATTAAGCATGGATGCTTTGTTACAGGCACAGGATTTTAGCCAAAAGGAGGTTTGCACACAATCAAATCTAAGATGGTAAGTTTCATATGGAGTTTTCCTGTTTTTATTTTTTTTTCCACTGAGAAGGACTTTTATCAGTGGAACTGATAAATCAGCCTTGGATTATTACACAAGAATTATATTGTATCGAATACCATAATTCATCTCTGAATATTTATGAAAAACATAAATTACATCAAAAATATTTATTTAGGCAGCATCCAGTTCAGATGAGCAACAGCTGAAAGGGCCAAGCTGAAGCTAAACAATGTATAAAACTCACAGAAAACATCTTGGTCAAAGGTTAAATGAAAAATCATTTTAGATACATATATTAAGGCAGTAAAGAAAGAAGAAACAATTCAATTTTTTTTCCCAAGGTATTCAGTGCACATCTCCACGATCACAGAATAAATGAAGCAACACTCAAGACTGTGTATTTAAGATCAACAAGATAGAAAAAGACTCTGTGTGTCTCTTGGAAAGCAGTCAGATAAAAGGAATAATAAACTCGGACTCTACAGAAATTTTATGAAAGTTACGAATATTATCTGTGTAGAATACTTGGACATAGTATGAAATACCAGACACAGCTACAGAATTGGAGTAAAGAGTGCTCTTTTCCAATAATTGTCCTGCTTTTAGAAGAAAGGTTGCAAGGGACTGCAATATCATGCTTGACATTATGCACACAGAAATGCAGAAAGGTTTCTTAGATGAACTTTTTACCTGAAAACAGTTTAATCCCCAATTTGGAAAGTGAGAATTTGTCTAAAGAACTTAATGAAGCATAAAGAATAAAACAATAAAGAGAAAAAGGAAAGAGAAAACCCCAGTCCTGAAGTCCTTTGCAAACTGGTCTAAAGGCAGAGTACAAGAGATGATCACTGCAAGACTATTCCATGAACACAAAATTACAGTTTCACAAGGCAGTTACAACATTAAGTTTATCAGCTATTTCTCATTATGTATCATCACATATTTTGTACCTCTCCTGTCCAATATTTATTAAAATATCTCTCTCATTATTTTCCTTTCTTTTGGGGTATATGAGTGCATAAACTCTCCACTGACAGCAAAAATCAAATCCTCCTGCAAATAACACTATCTACAAGATCTTTACAAAAAATACTTCGGCAAATTAAAAGAAAAACTTTAAGGCATTAAGAAAAACCAACATGCTGTTTCCTGATTTTAGACTTACACACTTTCCTGAAGTTGTTGGTCTAGATTTCTTAAGTGGAGAACTTGTTCTGAACAAAAACGTGTGCTGTGCAAAAGACCTGATCTTTGCCAAAAGACCAACTGACTTCAGGGAAAAAAATATGGGTCTTATTTCTAACAAAATTAAGTCTTAGTGAAAGCTTTTCTTTAAATCCCTGTTCCCCACTCTGAGAAAACAGCATTTTTTTCTGATCTATCAGACATAGAATGGAACTTTAAGAGTTGCTAGTTAAGATAGTAACTACCATTTAATTTTACGCAGAAAAAATTCTTTTAAACTATCTCTAATGAAACAATAAACAGAAATTGTTAAACATTAAATTATTCATTTAGTTAAACAGCACGTGAGTAAGGTGATTTCAAAAATCCCTAGATTTTGGCAGAGAGACTATGATTTTGCCCCAGGTATTTTTAGTTCAATCATCCTCCCCAATACACCTACGCCCCACAATGCAGCAGTCACGTAATACTGCATGCAGCAAGTACTAATCTAGGCACAGCCAAAAGCAATTTTGTATGCTTCTCCTACATCATCATAAAAAATAACTAATAGGCACCAACTTAAAGAAGGCAAGAACCACCACAAAAGTTTTGTGACTTAAGCCTAGCAAAAATCTCATTGTTTCACATACCACTGTTTTCCTGTTAGTAATTAAAACACAAGCCCAAGACCATAAAGTTGAAGTCCGTCGTTTTCGTATAGATCTGTGGGGCTTTGTGTAATTGATTGCTGCACTTACATTGAGATTTCAGCATGGGTTTCACCACTTGCTTCTTGCCAAAGACAACTTCTCTTCATACCCTAACAGAGGCAAATGCCAAACCTCCAACTGATCCCTATATATTTTGGCAGGAAAGCAGTATAACTCTGAGAATTCCAAACTTGCCTTGCATTGCATTTACTTGCAATATTGCTTTATTTCGCAGTACTTCAATCACCAAAACACATGTTGCAAAAGGTTATCTAAAGTCCTCTTAACATAAGACAAGGTAAACACAAAAACATACTCTAGCATGGCACAGTATCCAATTCTTGATTTCAAAACCAAATATTATTACAAAGAACATTAACTTGGAAAATATAGATGTAAAGAATACTCAAGCTTAACCCTCTTGACTGCAGGTACTAGGGAACCAGCTAAGTAACACTCATCATCTAGAGAGAAACTTAGGCTAAGACTTCAGCCAGCTGTGAGTCTTGAAGGTATAATGCATAAATATAACCTTTTAAAATTAACTTAGAAAACTAAAAACTGCCAAAATACTATCAAGTCCCTTCATGGATGGGCTGCTTACTCTAGCAAGCCCTTTGTTCAAGACAGGCTTTTTTTCCTCTCACTGCCATCCCACCAGAACGACCATCAATAATTTATTTATTAAATAAGAAATTCAGCCACTTCTCTACCTCCAAAAGACTTCACTACTACTTTTGATGCAAAGGAAATTTTCTGCCTGCATCATTTGCAGTCAGCCCTAGGGTCATGGAGGGCAAAGTCAGTATTTTCAGGACTAGTAAAATACTTCATAAAACCACGCAGCATGAACAGCATTCATTTTATCAGCTTAATAAAGTATTTGTAATCTCTAATTCACAGCCAGCTCTTCAGAAATTATATGATATATGAATAATGCACATCATTGTCCCTAACATGCTCTTTCTTCACTTCATGCCTTCTGCCATTTTTAGAATTCCAGCTTGTTACACTGTTTTAAGCTACAAAGGCTCAAGAAGGCATATGGCTCTAAATATGCATATTAAGAGTGTTAAATTTGAACAGACGAAACCTGAAAGTACAGATTCTAATATTTCCTATATTCCTCAGGAGAAAAAAAAAATCACTGCACATTCCAGTCTGAAGTACAGTATTTTACTAAATTAACCACTGAATTTACACAAGAACAGCTGAATAAAAATGTAAGTTGATCTGCCACTGCTCACATGTTTGCCATAGTCTTATTAAAACTGAGATCAACACACATGGGCTCTACAGTTCCTCACACTATTTCTGTAATAGTTTTAACACAAAATTTCATATCGTTTTGAAATTATAATGGCAGCAAGCAAGTTTAAGCATAGAAAAAGAGATAAGAAATGTACTGCTTATATCATGTTCTAAAAAGTCAAAGTAAAATATGTGAGAACTCATCAAGATGCTACTGGATTTTTCTTGCTGAAATACTGAGGAAAGTGTTCAGATTCATTTAAAGTAAAAAGCATCTTATGATCAATTGGTATAAACAAAAATGGAAAGAAGTAATTCACAAACTTCTCTGGAAGCAACCAGTGTTGTTTGCAAACAGAGTTACAAGGCAGAATGTTTTGAAACACTGTTTCTCTGATTTAATTTAGCAATACGGATGGAAACTCCATTCACAAAAAAAAAAAAAAATCAGACATTGAATAATCAAACCATTGACCATTGGGCAAAGAACATATAGTGGAACTTTTTCAGATTTAAACAATGACATGCCAAAGAATTATCACTGAACAGTTAATTTATTATATTGTTTACAAGATCTCTCTAGTTAGGATTTGTTTTCAGAAGTACTTAAAAAATTCGTGATAAGGCTCTGCCTTTCCCTTCGCAAAAATTTACTCAGGATATTTGCCATTCTTTATATGTTGTGAAGAATAAAAACCTGAACAACTATAATCTATAAGAGGAGAAAAAAAACACAGCCTAAATTAGACACTGAACATATCTCAAAGTGTTCACAAAGATAAGAGCTCTAAAGTAGGTGGGTGAAGTTTTAATACACATCAATTCCATTGTAAAAACAAATAACAAGGTTACTAATTGTCACTATATGGAATAGCTACAGGTTTCCACACCAGGCAGGCTTCCTGCTGAAGAGGGGATTTCTAAATTAAGACAAGGATCAAAAACAACTTGCTATTATTCCATAGTAATAATAACAAAACAATAAAAATAAAAAATCATTGATAATAACTGATTACTAGTTTTTAAAATATTTACACTGCGCTTGTTTACACAGTAAGAACAATGGGAAGTCAAGGACTACTGTGGTTTGGGCTTTATATTAATGCATAAAATGCATCAGTTGCAGCTTTAAGATTATTGCACACACATGAAGCAGTTCTCCCTATCTAAGATATTAGAAGGCTTCCTTCAGCAAGATCCCTCTCCTCTAGGAATATTCATGCCCTTTCATGACCTGAAATTTTCTGGTTTCTGTTGTTTTGTATCTCCAAACTCATTACGTTAAACTGAAGACAAAAATAGTTTATGATACAGCTTCCAAGGCTACTGCTTTTCATATGTACCAACATCAATAATGTGTATACTAGACCTTAATGTTAAAAATTCTAACAGAGACAAGTATCTACTTGTAATTCCCACTTCCAATTTTTGATAAAGGCATGGAGATGAGTGAGCATACATCTCAGCTGGAGAGGTCTAACTTGGCAAAGAAGAAACAGGGCAAAGCTACATTTTAGCATTTTAGTCTGCGCTTAGTTCCTCCAAGTTTGTGAACACCATGATGGAAAGAAATAATCAAACACAGAAAGCATGACAATATAGGGGAGAATTTACTCCACAAAATGGGGGTTTTTTACTATTTTGTTTAGCAACAGCAGAAAGGACAAGGTGCTTTTCTCGTAAGAGAAACTTTACAGGAGAAGTTCTGCAGGTGAAGAAAAAGGCCACTACAGCTTAACAAATACTAGCACACAACATGCACTTCAAATATTGAAGAACATGCACTTGAAATATTTCAAGCTCAGTGTGCACACACAACTCCACATGAACGTGGCTAAAAAGTCCTGTGACTGAAGCCAGTCTGCTTGCTTTTTTCTCCTCCTCCTCACTTCTCTTCATATTCATCCCTACCAGAAAAAGTTAAACGGTCAACTTGTTAATAGCACATGCAAGACCATATGATCGATTTTTCAGAACATTTAGACGTGCTAATAAAATAAAGTAGGATAAAGGTGGGTCTATCACAGATTAGACTATACTGATTCGACCTTTTCCACTTTTCTAGAAGCAAAGATAGAACCACCACCTGTTGGTTTTACCAATCTGGACTTTAGTAAGGCACTTGGTGAAGGCACATAGGAAACTACAGTGACAACTGGAGGAGCAGAAAAAAGATGATATTCAACAACAAAAAGGACAAAGTCGTAGAGTAATGGAAAAATCATGCACTGGAATGTGCAACTAATAAAAGTTACGCGCTGTAACGTGCCTGTAGCACATGCTCTAATGTACAGGTCCTATGTGTATGTACTATACAGGCGTGGATGTACAACAAACCTGTACTATGCAGTGTGAAGTCATTACCTGAAAATTATCAAGGACAAGAGCAGGCCAGAAGAACCTAAAGTGACAGCAACTGCAGCTAAGCAAAGGTTGGGCACAATCACACAACTGTGTCGGGTAGTAACTTCTAGTAGACATCAGCAAACATCAAGATTACATGATGCACTGTTATGACATTACTGGCAATACTATGCACAGTTTCAGTCACCCTCATTCAAAAACACAGGTTCAGAAGACAATTCCAATTTCTCTTTAAATCTTCTAAAACTCAGGTCAAGAAGTAGCCATTTTTTCTTCACCAGTTTGGAGGTGACCAGACAGAAAAAGAAACATTTCAGAAGAAAGGTTACCACAAGGAAGGGTGAAAACTAGGAATTGCAAGATTGTTCATCAATACAGAGGAAACAGAAGCTCTGGATGAGTTTGCCTCAGTAGTGAGAATGAGGGGACAAAAGTTTTCAGAGGAATTATTTCTGTGATAATTGGAAGAAGAGTTCAAGGATGATTCTCTTCCAGTTCTGACTACCAGTATATTAAAAGAAGTTCTAAGAACACTAGCACAGTGTTATGGACAAAAATAATGGGCAAATAATTCAGACCAAAGCACACTAGCTTAACTGGTCTGGATTTTAAATTTTCTTTTGGTAATAAGAAACATTAGATGACCTTGCAAGTAATGCTACCTGCTTGTCACAGATTTGTCATTGCTGTACTTTCCACAGTAGAACATTTTAATTTATGCTTCCAAATAGCAACAGGTAGCACAATTCTGACTATTTACTTCCGCCTTTAATAACACATGTTCACAATAGATTTTTAAAGTTTGATACATATGTATTAGCCAAACTACAGCTGTTCATTTTCCCACTCTGTTTGTCAAATCTTGATTCCTCCTTCCTACCCACCCAACTCTTGCCTTTTTGCCTTCAGTTTTTTTACCTGAACCCTACAATCACTCTACATCCATTCTCTGCCTCCTTATAACTGTCCTAGGGCCCATATTTTTATGTGATTTTATCTTGTGAGTTGGGAGACTGGGGTCCTGAAAGCATCAGGACAGTATGAGCATCCTTCAGCACAGTCATGTCTCTCCTGAGACACCCTACAAGAAACCCACCCAGAAACACCACATCTCAAACAAAAATGCAAGGAGTATCAAGAACGTTACATCCTACTTGGGCTTAAAATAAAACAATATAAAACAATCAATCTCTGAAAAAGACAATTAGGACTTCAGACTTCAAAGTCCGAGTTTTTCTAAACAAATTTATTTTGTTCATAGGATTTCTGTACTTTAGAATCACTATAATTCAAGCAAGAATTGCTACACATGTATCCTATGTTCCCTTTACAAAGAGCTGAGCAATTCAGAAAAAGTATCAGCAAGAGATTTAAGAAGAAGTCAGAAAGAAAGTACACAAGTTCTATTTCTCTCTTTCACATTCAAGGGGTCAAAATTCTCAAAAAAACTCAGCAAGTAATCTGTAAATAGTGGTGCACTATCACCTCTTGCATGGACCAAATAACACTTGGCAAGGAAAATATAATTTGAATAATTTTTTGTTTCTGTAATAAAAGACTGCTAGTTGCTCATCCAAAACAACACAGGAAAGCATGTGGAAAAGCTCCAAAATTAGTAAAACTGCATCTCTTCTGAAACAAAATTAAGCATTAAAAAACCCAAAGGAACAGATCATGAACTAGAATGACGCACTTGAACTGGAACTGCTCTCACTTCAACTTCATTCAAGTCAACACACAGAGAAGTCACTACTTATCAAAAACACCGAGCACTCAAAATAGCACTCAAGATACTTTGAAAACTTGCAAACATTTGAGCTATCAAGCTAAATTTGTTTTCTCAATCATTACAATAATTTCCACAATTTTTAAAAGTTCTCTCTAATTTAACAGTTTAACTTGCTACTTGCAAGTAAAAAAAAAAAACAACATACAACCCCGCTCCCAAAAAAATCCCCACATAACCAACAAATCACAAACCAAAGCAAAGCCAACCAACCAAAACTCAGAACAATTCTACTCTTCAAGAAACTTATCCACTACAAAAATTAAAACAGCCTGAAACTTGCAACTCAGGCTTCTTCTCAACAGGCCAAAGCCAAAAGTGGAGGCTTTGGTAGAGGCATGAGCGGGTTTCCTGACACAATACCAGGAAGAGAAGACCCCACTCTACTAGATCGACTCAGTTTAAAACATAAACATTCAACACTGAATAACTTTCTGTCAACTCAACACAGCTGGAACAGTAGAAAGACTATGAAACTACATTTCGATTTCTATGTACCAAGATTATTTCAAGCAAAAGGAGTCCAGAAGTTGGACTCAATTACCTTTATGAGTTCCTTTCAATTCAGGATATACAATGATTCTATGAAAAGTATATAAATTATTGGGGTTTTTTTAAATCTAAGTTTCTCCACAAGAATAACTTCAAAGTATTTTTAACCACATGATTTTATACCCACAAGACATCATTATCCATGCTTATGAGTAAGCCCTAAGAAAATTTAGTGCCCTTTAAATCAGTCATGTGTAATTCAAATCACAGCTGCATACCAGGAAGAACTTTACCTACTAGTAAAATGTAACTATGCTCTACTTTAACAAAACTTATTTCCACCTGGTATTCAAGTACCATCAGATTTAAGCTAAAAAAGTGACATTTTGAAAATGTTACAAAAGATAATATTAAAAAGGTCAGCTTATTTTGAGACAAGACAGAAAGTATCTAACTGATCAGGAACACTCCTGATTTCATGTCAAAACTATACCCGACACAATGACTGCTGGCCTAAAATTAAAATCTAAACTATAAAGAATGTACATCTAGAACCCACACCACAACACTACCTTGATGATATAACTTCTCAGACAGCAAGTCAAAAAATAAGTAACTCTCAGGCATAAAGATGAAAATGAAACATTTTTCAAGTAAACCGCAACATTATTCTTTTCCTTTTATTTCCCTATTTTGTTCCCTTTATTCTGTTTAATAGAGAACTGTACAAGCGGTACAACTTTCAACTTGATTAGCTGTTTGCCCACACTAGGAAAATGCAGCAGTCAGTAGAACTACTATATAAAGTTTCCTTTTCGTGTACTTGTTCTGGAGTTCCAGGTAGACAACTAAGAATTAAAAAGAAATCACTCCTTTCATTCACCAGCCCTAAACCTCATTCCAACAGCAAAAACTGCAACAACTGAAAGAACCGGTTCTACTCAAGAGGTCATAAAGCAGCTTTTTCCTTAAAAAAACCCCAAGACCTCACTTAAATGAAAGGAAGCCTCCACACGCAAGTATAGAGATGAAAACAACTGAAGATTATTAAACAGCTGATAAGGTAGACAAATCATCTCATTCCCTAAAGTTTGCCAGTTCCAGGCAACTTAACAGGAACTTAAGACAAAAAAATCTAACAAATATTGATTGGAAATTTTAAAGCACCTGTTCCAAAACAGGGTGCAACTCTTGCATATTTTGTGTCTTCTCTTTTTACAATGCACCAGAAGTTGTAAATAAAATTTAAATTAACTGACTTACCTTTTTATCTTCTTTTACTTTGTGGGGTTTCTTTTTCATTTTTTTATCATCCAATTCTTGATCTGATGTAATAGCAGGATTATCTATGCCACCCTTCCATGTTTCAACAGGTGAAAGAAGTGGGTCTTCTTCGCTTCCACGATGTCTTCCTTTTTTTTTAGGTTTAGAGGTGGTAAAAGCCTCATCATCACTTGCATCTGAATGTGTTCTCCTATAGTAAGACTTGGCTTTGCTGAACAGTGTCTTAGACTTATATTTGTATTTTGAAGGCCTTCTTTCCCCATGACTTTTGGCGACTCTATCAGAAAACCCATTTTCTTCCTCACCTTGGGTATTTATAACAATTGAGTTTCGAACTTTAATAACACGATTCTGACTATCCTCTGGAACCGCATAGATATCATCTGCAAAGCATTCGTGTTTGTAAATTGTGTCAATAGGTTCAGCATAGTTGTCAGATTGGTCTGCATCTTCTGGTGGTGCTGCAGGCACTCGAGAAGGCTGTTTCCTGGGGTTTTTGCCAATACCTGCCTCAATTGTTTTCAGGAGGTTAGGATCCAGTTTTTTTACATTTGCTCTTGGAACAAGTGGTTTCGGTTTTATCGGAGGAGGCACTTTATGGTTGCGTTCATGGTCATGACAATTGATTGGTGTACTGTGAATAGGATACTCATTTCCTTCCAAATCCAGGCGGTACTTTGAACGATCACTAGGTGCTGGGAGTAACCTTACATCATCACCAATTGGACTGTAAGGCGGTGGTCCCTCGGCATCATCCTCTGAATCTGGGTAGTTATAGTCAAGGGAACCTCCTCTCGGAGATCTTAGAAAAACATCTTCACTTGTATGCGTTGATTCCCTTGTGCTGTCTGACATGTAGGAACTTTCAATCATATTTTTCTTCTCTAATACATCACTGAAGAACAATGTGAAAACCTCAGTTTGACGATGATACTGAGATAATGAATATAAAGCTGTAAACTTAGCAGTAATTTCTGTTGCTATGTGTTCTCCTTCAGTCATGAGTTCCTTGATTGCTTCATTCTCAAAGAAGTCCGCCTGGCTATCAGTAACAGCCACCAACTGGACAGGAATCGTATCCTGAACTTCAGAAAGAAAAGCCCGAAGCATTCCCATGGATGCCTTTCGCTTCGCAGAATAGACCAGTATATATCCATGAACAAGTTCATCTTTCCTTACACCAATTGAAGAATGGTATGATAATATAGTTATTTGTATTCGACGTCTCTTTTCACCTATTATTTTATCAAGCATCAAAGAATTATTCTGGCCAGCCTGAGCAGCACTACAGGAGTGAGAATCAAGGAAAGGTGAAAGAATAAGATCCACACTGAATGGATCACCACACATGGCACACATGACAATCCTTAAGTCAGCTTCTGACAGATCTTTAATGGTGGGAACTGGACTTACAACATCAAAATTGTGTTTAACTGCTTCCAGTACTCCCCTCAGAGCTTGTTTTATTTGGGCCTCATTAAATTTGCGTGGGTACGTACCAGCAGGCACATCTACAAAAGGACACTGTAACTTGTTAGCCAACTGCTGTCCCTGATGTCTCAGAATAGGTAGATTCTTACTAACACTGTCCCTCTGGTTAGCCAATATCAATGTAAATGAAAGATTAGCCATATACTTGTCTCTCCTTATCTGAGATGCTTCAGCCCTTATTTTTGCAATGCAGTCCCCAATAAAAGTCAGTGATTCAATAGAGTTAAACACGCAGAAACAACCATGTGGTTTGAAGGCTGAGGTCCACAACTGAGTCAGCAGGTACGGGGATTTGGCATCAACAGGCCTAAGATCTAGTTCATATATTTTTCCATCTAATGCATATTCATCATCAGTGGATTGTGTCCGAATTTCATTTGCCAATTCTTGAGCAAGGCCATCTTTGCCCAAAATGAAAAGATTGATTTTATCAATGTTGGCACTATCATGGTATAAATTTGAGCGTCCATGGTCTAGTTGCAGAAGACTGTTGGCAAGCAACTCTTCTACTTTTATGTCCATGCAGTTTTGGCCACTGAGACAAGTTTCTTTAGTTGGGTGATAAACAAAACCTATGTGTTTGAGCAGAAGAGATTCTCTATCAGGTGCAAGTTTCTGTAAAGCTTTGTATCTAGGTTCTCCACTCAGAACTGCATGAATTTCACTCATTTTATCTGTACTTGGCGTTGCATTAAGATCCAGATCATAAAATAGCTCTGAATGTTCAAAAAGCATTTCCTGAAACTCCTCTTTGGCTTTTTCAACAATCTCCCTCTGATGCCTACCATACACTTCCTTACTATCTGCATCAGTGATGTATTTGAATGCTTCGTCATCCACTACAAAACATATAACTTCTTCCCATGGCTGCCCAGGTGAAATGAGTTGGATTTTCTCAAGAGTTTTTTTGAACTTCTCTTTCATTTCAACCCTCCTTTTTTCGGATATAAGATGCTGCACGTGGTTTTGATAAACTTTTTCTGCCTCTAGGGTAGTGAGAAGGTCAAATGGAATCCTTCTGTCATTCACTTTATCTATGTGGTCAGTTTCATCCCAGGGTGTTTTTTCAAGCACTACAAAACAGGACTGGAAGTCAGGCCTTTTCTCCATTACCTTTAAGGCTTCTGACCAGCTCAAAAGTTCAATCTCATCAAGATTTGATAGAAGAGTATTAAGAGCTCTTGGCAATGCATTAATGTACTCCTCTTTTCTCTTTCTAATATGTTCCTGTTTAAGTTGCTCTATGTGTTTTGAAAATGTGTTTTTGGCCTTTTTTGTTCCTTCCAAATTTATGTACTCTTCATAATCAGGGTGGTTTTTCAGTTTGTTACTAACAGTTTTCCAAGTTGCATGATAGTCTCTCACAGTTTGGACAAGTTTTTCAAACTTATCTGTTGCCGTAACAACTAATTGTCTTTGAGTTTTATAGGCATCCAGATAGGGGATTATTTTAGGTTTACCACGAGTTTTATCCATCATTTGTACCAGTGCAGTAAAACATGTTTCAACATTGACATTGAATCTTGCTGATGTTTCCACGACCACAAGGTTCTTCTTATTTGAAGCAAAGGCCTGAACTTCTCGCAGATAATGATCCACACATTCATCACATTTTGTTGCTGCTATTATTATGGGTTTTTTAGATTTTGAGAGCTGGATATAAAGATTATTCACAAATTTAAGTTGATCATCAAACTTCCTATTGCATCCTTGGCTTACGTCAATGCACAATAAAAACCCATCTATGTTTAATTTCCCTTCAGGCATTTGTTTTTGCTCAAAGTCTTGCTCCAAGCCTAGCTGATCTGTGCAAATGTACATTAGTTTTTCTGCGGACTGCAGTTTGGAGGCAGCTGCACGTTTTATGTATGGTTGTAAATTCGTACTCCGGTGAGGCAAGAAAGTCTGATCATCAATGAACTCAGTCTGTTCAATAACATGAATTCTGCACTCAATTCCATCCTCACCACTTTGTGTTACGTCACCCCAGTACAAAAAGTGATCATTGTTAACAACTCTTCCTCCAAAGTCAATTGTGCTAAGCACAGAGGTATGCTCAGGATAATATTCATCTGCTTTTGATCGAACGAATCTATTGCACAAACATGACTTTCCGACTCCACAATTACCTTTATCCTTTTCAGTTCCAGACAGTCCAACAACACTAACAGCATAAGATGGGGGGCGTGGCTCTTTGTTTTTTGCCATCATAACTTTCCTCTCATCCTTTTGCAATTATCAAGGTAACTGTATGTGGTTTTCATTCTGGAAAAGGCTCCCACAAATTTAAATTGTATATCCGGGGTTCCAGAAATCGCTTTCAGTCATTCCTGCTTCAGCTTGTGATTAAGAGAACCTCAGACAACCAGGACAAGGAGGATCATCTTCCTAAAAAGTACAGAGAAAAAAAGATTGTTCAAGATGGCAGGTATTTCTTTAAAATATTCATGAAAAAAAAGAGATTTTAAGAAGCACTTTTACTTGATCACTCTGATTTTCTGTGTATATGAAAATCCTACAACTTCTTTGAATGAGGTCTTAAATTCACAGCTCAGTATGAACTATAGTTAATGCTATTTACACTACAAATTTAAAAATAAACAGATTTTAGGCACAGTTTAGTAATAGTTTGTCAGCTGTTTTGATAGTTGATCAGCATTACCTCTAAAAAAAAGAAATCCCACACCCAAATCCCCAAATTACTGTTTTCCTCCTTAACTCATGAATACTGGGCACTAAAAAGCAAAAATACAACATGAAAACTCTAAACCCAACCCAATATTCATGTACTTCTATTCACACTCACATACATTCACTAAGTATCATGCTCATCTGCACGAATAACACTACTTTTATGTGCATTTGTAGTTTTGAGCTTAGGTTGCAGTAAAGAAAATTTCTAAATAAGTAGCTGTAAAAGCAGGCAGTTGGCCACATGGCTCAGCTGCTACCTATCTGCCAAAGCAGACTACTTTATTTGTTCACTAACAGCAAACAGCGTTTAAGGAGATGTTCAAACCTGAATACTACAGAAAAACACAAATATCATAAAAATACTAAGAACAGGACTTATGTATAGATTTTAAGAATACAGTGTTGTGTCATTCCTTTTGTCTCTATTAAAAAAAACCACTTTTATTAACTGGAAACAAAAACTACTATATCTACATTCAAACGTTAACAGAATTACTATAAGGTTCCAGCGTCTTTATTGAAGCTGTCATCAAGTATAACAATGACCACTACGTTTCAGTTATTGATCAGAAGATTTTGCTTGTATGCATACTGCAAATGGAAATATATTTGTTAGTTTTGAATCAATTACATTATGAGGAAGAGAGAAGAAACTGAATACCCAAATAACTGGTCCCAGCAGACTGTGACAAGTGGCATGAAATCTAGTTGGGGGCCAGTAACTAGCAGTGCACTCCATAGGCCAGTACTGGGTCCAACACTGCTCAGTATCTTCATTAATGACTTGGATGATGGGAGAGAATATATCCTCAGCAAGTTTGCTGATGACAAAATTAGGAGGCGCAGGTGATACAGGCCTGCATGGGGGGAGGAATAACTCCATGTACCAGTATATGCTGGGAGTCACCTGCCTGAAGAGCAGCTGTTCAGAAGGGGACCTGGGGATCCCAGTGGACATGAACCCCAGTGGTGTGCACTTGTGGCAAACAAGGCTAACAGTCCACTGGGCAGCATTAGACAATTTACCGCCAGCAAGTCAAGGCAGGTGAACCTTCCCCTCTTTGCAGCACTGGTAAGGCTACACCTCATGCATTGTACCCAGTTCTACAGTACAGGAGAGATACAGAACTATTGGAGAATGCAGCAGGGGTTTAAAGCACCACAGCATCTCTCATTTAAGGAAAGGCTAGGAGAGCTAGGACGGTTTAACCTGGCCAAAAGAAGACTCAGGGAAGATCTCATCAATGCATACAAATATTGGGAGGAAAGGTGCAAACAAGGCAGAGCCAGACTCTTTTCAGTTGTGCCCAGGGAGAGGACAGGAGGCAATGGGCACAGACTAAAATACAGAAGATGCCAAATGAACATCAGGAAACACTTTTTTTTATTGTGAGGGTGACTGAGCAGTGGTCTGATTTGCCCATAGAGGTTGTAAAGGCTCCTGCACCAGAGATATTCAAAAGACACCTGGACACAGACCTGGGAAACCTGCCCTAGGTGACTGTTCTATACTCTGTGAAAATATTTTGATTAAAAAACTTCTCATTTTCTTGGTAAAAAGACAACTATTACATGGCACTATAAACGAAAGGTAGATACCACTGTACTTAACATATTTGTTAATGTTTTTACATTTGTAGAGTATAAAGTAACAACATAAAGGTACTTAAACAAACCTGTAAATAGCCCTTGTGAGAATACAAGTATAACAAGCGTCAATACTGAAATTTTAGTTATATATTGTGCTTCTTAGCATCAATTAACTAACCAAAATATAAAATACAAACTACATACATAAAACTAGCTATTAGTTATAGAAATCATGGAAAAACGAAAGTACTTTTTTTAGGAAAAAAGTATCAACTACATTACAAAATGAAGAGGAACATTTAATTTTCATACTTGAGAGCTTTTCTGTAGCAAATACTGAAACTTTCATGCCAATTTTAGAATTATTTTTTGTTTAAATCAGATTACTCAAAGACACATTCAAAAAGACAACGTGTATTTTAAATTTTGCTTTTCACTGTTTCCCCTGTGTTTATTATATTCTTAAAACACAGAATTTGGAGCTAACAGAAAATGGCTCCAAGAATAAAAATACTTAGCAAAAGTAACATCCTTTACAAGCAGTATTTATATTACTACAAATAAACCCAGTGTTTTCTTTCTAAAGCAAAGCTTATCATAGTAGCATCATTCAAACTGTTAGAACGAGAAATTTAGTCAGCACTTTCACTATAAAATGTTTTCTGTTTGCCACAGCACAATACAGATTTCATGTGGACTAAACTAGAACACAAAAATCTTCATGCACAGGATTACTTCATTTCATCAGGAAGACACTGTCAATTTGCAATTAGTTTATAAGAAACAATCAATACTTTCAGATACTCTACATCCTCAGTAGCAAAGGTTGTTCTTCCTCCATCTATAAAATATTTTGTTAAATTGATATATTTTTAAGCAAGTAAGTACAAAGAGTAAGACGAAATGGGACACTGACAAAGGGAGAACAAACACATCAGTCTCTCATTAAAGTTCTGAAATGGAAGATTTTAACCATAGTAGAAGCTGAATCACTAAAGAGATTTAAAACCAGTGTGGGTTTGTTTGGTTTTTTTAAATGCAGTTCCTACTTTGCACTGATTGTACAAAGTCACAAAATGAAATCTATGTTAATTAAGTAATACAACTGGTAAAAATCTGACATTGTAATAGCTTCACATTTAATATGTAATCATCATTAAACTGCTCTCCAAATGGAAGATTTTTCATTTCACTATATCACTTATGTAGAGATACTTCATAGTTTTGTACTATTTTAAAGCATGCACACTGGAAATTCATTGTAAGTTAGTATCATTATCTCTGATCATCTACAGATGCACTGTAGGACCTTGTCTCTACAGACTTTTAGATTTCCAAGTGTAGTTATAAAGAGAATAAGGTAGCATTTTGTACTTATTTACCCACTTTCCCCCTTAAACACATTGTAAAGGCCTAAAGCCCAAACTTACCCTTAGGAAAACGAGGTGCAAAGCACAATGACTATCCTGCTGTGATCTTCCTGCAGTAATGTCACACATTTAAACAGTGCCCTTCAGTAAGTCCTTCCCTGAGGGATCTTAAAACAAAAAATAAGAACCATCAAAACTTTCAAGTTTATGAAGGAAGAAGCAGCAATCAGAGAAGGTACAACACTTAACCTATTCATGAGGATTATTTTTCCTTATTTTAAACCCATAAACAAAACTCAAGAGCTCAAGCTGGTATTTATCTAAGTCTAGAAGGTTTAAATCCTGTAAGCACACCTGTTAAGGGGAGAGTTCTTATGTGACTGTGATTTGAATTTCAACTTGATATTTCAACAACACCTAGGTTGCGGAAGCCTGTTCTGAAAAAAATGAATGTACTTCATCAGATAACATATAAAATGTCAGCTATAAAAATCACTAATCACTTATAGAATAATTTGGAATTCTAAAGTATTTAGAACATCGCTTTGTCAGATGAAGTTGGTATAGTCATAAGTACAAAATATACGAAACAAATGTATGTCTATGTACATATATTTTATTACTAGGAAAAAAGTACAGTCTACCTCAAAACCTTTTTACCTGTAGCACACCACTTCTAAATTAGAAGGCCTCCCGAATGGTGACAAATTAGAAATTGAAAGTATAATTATATTTGAAGATTTTGAATTCTCAGCTAGGGTACTAATTATTAATATCACCCTCTTAAGTGCTGATCTCACTGCAGGTATGCTACTATACAGTAACCAAAAACTGAACTCTCTTCCATTGTCCTTCCCTTTGCATTCACACAAAACCCAGACTTTGCCAGGCCAGTGATCCATACATTATGATGCAGAAAAGGAAAGGAACTTGAGGCACTTGCACTGGAATATTATGTAACCCATTCTGAACTAAGGAAAGGTGTCATTGCTAAGCAAGATGCAGCACCATGCTATATATATGCTACATACTATATCAAAACAGCAGTTTTTTCTTGTTCTGCCATTTACAATTATATTCTTAGTTATTTCACTTTGCATTGGGAATAATGAAGGTAACTGAAAGAGTCTAAACTCTAGTAAATTTTCTTTTGGACAAAAAAGGTTTGGCAATACTTATAAACAATATACCAATATCACAACAGTAACTAATCTTCTAGTACCAAACAACACCTGAATCAATAGGCAGCAGTCTATCACTCCTGCATTAAGCCTGGCTGAGCTTCAGTGCCTAAATTCTACCACTTGAACGAGAAGACAGGCGGTAAGTCCTGTTCCCTGCCCTTACCTCCAAGCTGTGGCACTCCTCTACATCCACAGCTAGCTGAGCAGAGCAGAGAGTTGCTCGTGAGGAAAAAGACAATGGGACTCTGAAGAACTCAGAGTATGTGGAAGAGCAGAGAGAAAAGTGAAGACTGAGAGAAAAGTCTCTGCTTGCAAGAATGCATCTGAGGTTTGAGGGACACTGCCACAAGAGAAAGCTCAAAGACAGGCCCCCACAACATCAGTCAGAAATGTTAGGATTTTTGAGAAAGCCCAATTTACAAATACATGTTTCCCAAAGTCTTCTGAGCTGAATTCTAAACACTAGAATAGAATGTCATATTATTAGCAAGTAATAACTACTTGAAGAGTTAATCACTTATTATTTAGTAGTTGTGGCTGCACAGGAACTTGCAGATGAGTTCACAGTCAAGAAAATCATTTACAGATAAATACTCTTGAGTATTTCTCAATACCCTCCTGCTTTCTGAACCTAAAAATGTTTTAGACCTAACACGGCTGAAGTAAAAATGTTGCCTGAAAGAGTCTACAGAATTGCTTATGACTGTTGACTATTTAAGCAGCTGCCAACAGGGAAAATAAAGAGTTTTTTTCCCCAAGTCCTTCACTCATTCTGTAGTGTTGTGTAGACTCAATCGTTTATGGATTAGTATTTTCTGGGGTCAGTTTCAATTAGCAGAGTCTTGCAACCCTGTTTGTAAATCACCTGGCCAAGCAAAGAAAAGCATACATGAACAGCCTGGTCTGCTTTACAAGGTACACGAATACACCAACAGAAACTTACTGTAACCTCTACAGAAGATCACAAAGTAAATTCAAATACATTAGGTATCACTGAAATGGTTTGAAGGATGAGTTTGAAAGTGTTATGCACTCAAAATATCACTGATCATGATTCCAAGAAAGTTACAGCTCCAGATTCAAGTTATTACAGACACCAAGTTTTTACACCGAGTCATTCCTCACTTCATACTTTTTGAGAACCAAAACTTGGCATTGGAAAACATTTACTACAGTACCCAATGTCCAAGATCTATCAGCACAACAGTAACTACAGCCCTACTCAAAACAGAGTAAGAATTCAACTGTTTTCCCTTCTTCTACAACCAGTAAAAAAAAAAAGTTGATGTACCCTAATGTAATGTCATTTCTCGTTCAGTATTTACCAGGAGTTATCTTTTTCACTCAAGCAAGTATAAGAATCATTCCTTCAAGTGAAAATGCTTTTTAGAAATGAAACCGGAGTATACTGATGTCACCTTATCAACAATTTCAAATCACCTAAGTCTGTTCAGGTCGTAACACTTAATGTGTCCTGTCCACTTTACAAACACACCAATATTCTTGCCTTCACAAATGCTGGTAACCTTAATTAACCACACTTGAAATCTTACTTATAAATAATGATAAATACAACAATTACCCAAATATTAGCCAACATGAGAAAAAACATCATCCTGATTTCTTATCAGAAAGTAAGCTCAATCAAGCAACAGCCAGACAGTAAAGGACAATATCTTGCAATGCCCTCAAGAGTGGTCCTCTGGCTGAAAAGGAATACAGTGTAGGTGGTATGCTGATTAATCGTGCTAGGGAAATGAAGGATGAGAATGGGTGACTACAACCACTGTTCATTTCAGATTTGGTTAGTATGATGGCCAACTACCATGCCTAAAGTAGTTCTGTAGGCTAGAAAATTCTTTCCATACAAAAGCAAAGTAATCAATGTATTAAAAAAAAAATGAGAGAAACTCTAATTGCCCAACTTCATATTAAAAAGCAATGAAAAATGGTCTTTAAAAACAGAAGTTCAAAGCTCTTAGTTCCTACCAAGTTCAATAAATGTCTTCTATTAATAATAATACACTGAAGACTACCTGTGTATTACTCAAAATTAAATCAGAGCCTAAATATTATTTCTGAATTCAAAACAAAACATCATTCTTTAGGTGGAATCTAGCAGTCCCAGGGCACCTATTATCATTATTGCTCTCCACAAAAAAAATCCCAAATGAACAAGAGAAAAACCAAACTAACCTACATAAATTAAACCAAGGTACAATAAACAGGTAAATTGCAAAGGTTCAAATTACCAGCACTGCAGTATTCTGAACTTAGGCCTCTCAAGTTACTTATCTTCAGATTTTTGAGTATCTGAAAGCATTCAATATAGTTTCAAAGCCTGTACTTCAACAGGAAAGGAAAGTGCAAGTTTACAGAAATAATAAATTCTTAATTCTTTATGCATAGGATAAGCTACAACCGAAAACATGCAGAGTGGTCAGAGAAGTTTCTCAGGGCAAGTCTCCCGATCAGGCTTATTTACATAGGTACTCAGGAAGAACACCAAAGAACTAATGGAGAAATCTCACAAAGGGGATCCATCAAAAAACTTATAAAAATAGAAGAAAGAAAAAGAAGCAGACAAAGAAGGAGGGATCAAAGTAAGGACAGAAAAGGAGCTAAAATGCATTTCCTGGAAGAAAAAAAACAACAAAAATTTACATCCTGGTATCAGCAACTACAACTAATTTCACTGATCCCCAGATCTGGATCGTTTCATATTATTTTGCTTCATGAGCAACTGCAGTATAGAATCCAGGACTTGACACCATAAAGCTTAGTTTGTTGTTTGACCTTGTACAAGCGATATGTGTCATTTCTACCTGTGTAAAACAACCCTCGTTATCCCCTTCACAAAATTATGAAGCGAGAAAGAGAAATGGCATATATAAGCAGCAAATAATACTCTGCGTAAAAATTAGCCAACTTAAATAAATGCCAAAATGCAACAATATACACTTTTCCAAACATTGCGCATGCAGGTATTGGTTTTGCTTTTTTAAATGCAAACATTCTTCTGTCATGTTTGAATGTCAACTGATGCAGAACTGTAAAAATGCGTGGGAATTTTAACTCAAAGCCAAAGAAACTCTTATTTACCACAAAATGTTATGTGCAGAACTAGCCACAGATTAATTATTTTGTTTCCCAATAGATGTTAGTGACTAGAAAAATACAGTTAACATGCAAATTCAAAATAACTTCACAATTGTTTCAGATTTTCTTGCAAGGAATTACGGACTCGCTTTTCTTTAAATATTTCACCCAATCTATAAATATAAGGAAGTGATGAGATGGTTCAAACAATAATCTGTAAAATGCAATACTCTTCCAGCTCACTTACACTGACCTTTAGGCTAAAAATTCTCAAGAGTAAAAAAGAAAAAAAGAACCAAACAAAGAGTGATTAAAGAGTGATTAAGTATTTTGTGTGCCCATTAGGAGAGACGTAACACAGACACAGGGGAGGAAAAAGCCCCGGGAGCGCTAATCCGGAACTCCCAGTGCGAGCGGGACCCCCCCAAACTGCGCGGAGCTCCCCGCCGGGCCCTGCGGGGGCCTTGAGCGCAGGGGGGGCGCGGGCACGGCGCGGACAAAGCCCCCTGGCGGCGCGAGCCCTCCCTGGCCGCGGGACGCAGGCCCCTCTGGAAAGCATTCCTTCCTTATCTCCGAGCAGGAATGCACCACGGGCTCGCTCGCACAGCTACGTCATGGCCGCGAATGGGGCTGTTTTCAGCTCGCCCGACGTAACCGTGCCAGCAGAACTCAGCGATGGGCATTCGGCTTCCAAACTGCCACTGTCTCGGAGAAGGTCAGGGAGTGTCACCCCCCAAGAACGCCCTCTGCACAGAATCCTAAGGACACACCGCGGAGCAGCCTACTAAACGGAGTGATGTGGAGTGCTTTGTGAAGTTTTATGCGACATATTCCTGAAGGATGCCAGTACATGGGATTTATCTTGTGTCAAGAAAGTACTTTTGGAAGCCTTAAGATAGCGTCAGCATCCTTTTAATATCTTTATTAAACATAAAGGAATTATTTTTCCACCATCTCCTCAAATAACAAGTCCCAACAGGGAAACTTACACAGAACAATCTATTATTATAATCAGTGCTTTTCTTTTCTACAAAGTCTGCACACGGAAAGAACACTTACAGCTTTATTAAAGCACATAGCTCGAAAAACATGTGGAGCATTTGGTTCTGTTAGTGCTAAATATAGCATTTTAAAACAATTTAGTCTGACCCTAAAGTATTTAATCGGATTATGTTACACATGCAACACCTTAGCTAAAGTAAAGTCCAATACCAGGGAGTGGTAGGCATTTGGTTGCAATTATTTACAATTTTACAACAATGGCAGCTGCTTTAGATAGGGATACTTTAGGAAAAAAATGCAATTTCAGTTCAGTATGTTCCATGCTTAAAAGCAACTTAGACTAAAACAAGTCAGTGATAACATAACAAATGCTTCAACAACTTCCCGTACTTTAAGTATTATGGACTTTAAAAAAAACCCCTATATTAGCATCATACTTCCTAAGCACTAGTAACACTGAGTTTTAGTAGAGTACTATAAATAGAATTTTAAGATTTTTAGCACTTCTTAAAAAATAATTTTCAAAGCAGCACAAAAATGAAAGTAAACCCTTACAAAAATGCACCTTGATGAATATCTGTAATACCCTTACTTTAGATATGTACTATAAATAAGTATGGGTTTTATCAGAAGGCAGCTAACTCTGGTCACTGATGTCACTGCTGAAAACAACTGTCATGCAGAAGACCCTTCAGAAGGCAAGAGCACAACTGACAAAAAAGCCACCTATTAACTCCTCATTCTTGATGAAGTAAGTGTACAGACATCAGTGCTGCAACTGGCTTCAATGCACAGGTTTAAAATGGACGTCCAATTGACCAGCAAACGCTGTTCTCTCTCTACTGCTTTCACTCTGCAGTGTAGAGTTTTCAAATTTCTGTCAAGGATCTTTATTAAGAAAAAAAATCCTCCAGTTTATCTGCATGACACTAAACTAAAGAATACACACATACTCCCACAGGCCTATTTCGGTCTAGATTAAAAACGTTCCCCTGCTACTTATTAAGGAAATATTCCACGCTGATATCAAAAGCGATACTGGAGAGTGCAAAAGAGGGGGATACAGAGGGGTGGGGTGTATCATGGGGAGAAGGTGACAAGTATGTCTTCCTTTTATAACTATATAGTCCTGCTTCCTTTTTTAATTAAAGCAGTGTCTCATATTCCTTATGTCTTATAGCTACCACACCATGGCATTACATGTGTATGTCTCTGGTGATTCCCTTGGGTGGAGAGAGTCTAAAGGTTATGCTGGTTGAAGGGATTCAAAATGCTTGAAAGCTGCAACACTGCAACTGGCTACCCTATTCCAAAGCCTTAAAATCCACCTGGTGGAAAAACAGAAATGCACACACATCATTAGGAGAGTGAAGTTTTCTGAAATCTAATATCGAGCAATATTTGAAGGTGAAAGGAAGGAGGAGGGGAATGGACAACTGTTCAAATTTAGTAGAGGAGGAAAAGAACAGAGAAGGCGTGAATGAGTATTAGGGGGTAATGAGGAGGAAAATAAGTACGGAGAAAGGAGAAAAGGGAGGAAAGGCAGTGGGAATGGAAGAAGGGAGGAAGCTAAAGGAGTAGGCAGAAGAAGGGAATGAGGAAGGAAGAAGAGAGGAGCAGGGAAGCTCCCCTTCCTGCCTTCCTCCCTCCCTAGAGAGCCGTGACCAGCTGGCAGCCTCGTACAGCAAGCTCAGACCCTCCCATTGCTCAGGCCTTCATCACCTGTCTGGGACCAGGCACTCCGCTCCCTGCCCTTCCCGCCTGCCCTCCGTGGCGCGGCGGGGCCGAGGGGGCCGGGCGGGGGGCGCGGGGCCGGTGCCCGCTCCCCACGCGGCCCCAGCCCTCCGAACTGGTTACAGCCAGCGGCCG
>VZRS01010687.1:26450-161810 GCA_013398055.1 Ifrita kowaldi | reverse complement strand
CCATCTTGCGCGGCCCCGCCCGGCAGCGCGGCTCCCTCAGGCGCGGCACTGCCGAACGGAGCTCGTACCCTCCGGGGCGGAGGGGCCCCGGCCCTGCCGCCCTCGGGAAGACCCCGGTCTGGTGCTGCCGGGCCCGGCGTGGCAGCTCCCTCGCAGAGAGGGCGGCGCGGCCGCTGCGTGTCCGTCGCTCTTGGCTGGGCGGCGGTGGCCGCGATGAGCGGCGTGTGCCACAAAGGAGCGCACCCCGCTGCCAGCGCTCGGGGGGGGCTTGCGAGCAGCTGGGATAATTTGCTGGAAAATTGAATTTGGGGGCAAAGAGAAAATCAAATCAGGGACAGAAAAGTGATAAGAATGCTGAACAAGGGTTTGTCCTATAAATAGCAGATGAAGACAGATTCTCAGCTGTAGAAAGCGCCAAGCTCGCTGAGCTGCCTGGCATTCAGAGAGGATGTGGGGAGGTGGTGTGAGGCATAAATGCCCAGCACAGGTGCACTTGGGTTTTATCTCTCCCTTAAACCTGGAGTCAGAGTCCTAGGAACTGAGAGCTGGGGAAATCAACACCAGTTCCTGGTCCCATCTTAGGGAAGGTCACATTGAGGGACATATTTCATCATGTAATTTACGCCTTCCTCCACATAATCCCTGAAATTTGGTCCCTGGAGATTGGTTTAGGCCATGGTGTCCATGTACGCGTTTGCTGGCATTGCCTGGTTCCAAATGGGAGATGTTTCCCATCCCCAGGGCAGTCCCAAGTGACGGGGTAACACTCCCCTGCCAGGGACGCTCCGCTAAAGGGGAACAGGGAGGGACGAGGAGCCCAGGCTGGGTCCGTCACTGCACCACGTGTCACACTTGGGGATCCCTCTTCTGGAATATGCCAGGGTCACAGCGCAAGGAGCCTTTCTGGCTGGGGCCACTGTTCAGCACAGGCCCCGTTCAGATGGATCCCTCCGGCACCGCCACTTGAAACTACACCCATGTGCAGGAGTAGTCTGAGCACTTAATAAAAGAAGGTGGAGAAGAATGCAAATTAGGAGATGAGGAGCTTGTAATGGGAATGATTTGTCATGACAACTGTGTGCAGAGGTGAAAGATGCTCAATGCCTTAGGCAAGTAAAGAGCCCAGTACTACTCTGACACAAGAGTTGATTTTGAAAGGCAGACTCAATGCAAAACAGCACAGAAACAAGCTTTCTGGCTGTTACAGGAAAATTACTGAGTCTGAATGAGGGTATGTGGAAGAATAAGATACTGTCTTTTTCTGACATTCTGTGATTTTGTGAAAATTAGTGAACACCCACAGCAAATCCACATATTTCAGCTCAGGCAGCATTTTGAGGCAGGTTCCCACCTTTGCTATGTAGGATTTTTTTTTCTCTAGGGATGCTGCCACCATCAAAGGGTGGAGATGGGAGAGATCCTTGGATTTCACACCCTTCCTTCTTCCAAAACTGGGGTGGAGAGGAGTAAAATGCAGCCTCTCATTCATACCCTGGAAGGTCATTACACAGCCACAGCTGTCACCAGCCAGACGCTGCAGGGCTGCTGGTCTGTGATGCCTTAGCAAGTTGTAAAAGGAACTAGTGGCAGTTTGTTGCTACAACATAAACAAGAACATGTCCCTTTTGTGCCCGTCTCCTTTCTTCCTTAGTCCATGAACTTTCCGAAAGAGCTGATTATGGCACTTTACCTGAGTTTAAGAGGGAGAAGTATCTTGTATCTCTCTAATAAAGCAAGCTATTTCAAGGGCACTACAAATCCCCTTTGGACTGAGGGGACCTTTGGAACTCTCCTCATCACAGCAAAGTGCTGTGTAAATTCAGCCTTAAAAATGTTGCAGTTCACACGACAAGTGTGCGTACATCAATACTGGCAGCCCTGATGCGAGAAGCTTCGGCAGGCCATGAGAGCAGCAGCAGCCACACATTGGGAGCCAGTTGTGTTTTGTGTGGTTTGCCCACCTTGTACACACACCGAGGCACACAGGCTCAGTCCTGCCTACCCTGGCAGCAGATCACTGACAAGTGTGTAACAACAATCATTTCTAGATGGGCTTAAATCATTCTCATGGCTTTAGCCATGCACTTCTCATCCAAAGTTGGGAATTTTCTAGTTCCAGCTAGAATTTAGCAGGAATATCTGCAACTCAAAAATGTCTTTATGAAACAAAACAGTCTTTCTAAAACAAAACAACCTGTTAAGCTGGAGTTGGTGGCCACCAGCATGCTAACCTTGGGCATCTAGACTGAGTGTCTTTGCTGCTTAACGTGAATCAGAAAGCGCAGATGGCCAGAACAGGTCTCGGGAAAGACATCAAACGAGTACCAGAAGGAATTAATGAATACAAGGTTTTTCTTTCTTTCTTGTGTTTTGGCTAATCTTTGACATTTAACAGCTCTACTAATTTCCTTGATTTTAGGAAGGAGCAATCCCATGTTTATGGACATTCTAAATCCTGCTGTGGGAAAGGTGTTGGGTCCTAAAACCTGCTGTGTGCATTTTGTGTCATAGCCTGACATCAATAAAGACACAAAGAACAAAAGAGATCTTGCTACTACTGCAAATGGGGACATACTGAAGCCAATCCCCATCCCCAAGAACATGTGTTTCTATTCTAGACAGATGAGATTGGAGTTCATCAGGGAGTTATTTTCTTTCTTACAAGTATTAATTCCAACCTTGTTTGTGAATTTATCCAAAAAATAAATAAAACATGAACAGCAGCATTGTGAATTAATCACCCGAGGTGTGTCCATCCCAAAGGAAAAAGCCCCACAGCTGTGGCAGGGATGCTCTCTGCTGCTCACACAGCCAGTAGGATGTGCTGGTGACAGCAGTCTGCGTGGTGGAGAGTCTCTGTTAGAGCTGCACAGCTCTTTTATGTGAGTGACCATCAGATGATCACACCAGTCCTTTTTGGACTGCTGAACTGAATTTGAACAGGCAAATGAGATTTCTGTGCCTGTCAACCAGCAGTTGTAGTAATTGTCCTAGGCACAGTTGGTCTAAATAAAATCACAGATGTTGAAGTCTCCCTCTGTTTTGCTGCTGGTAGCAGAACACAGCTCGCTGCAGCTGATCTTCTGGTGCTTTCAAGCTGGTTTTGAGGGCCATATAAAAATAAGTTGTTTGCTTAACCCCAAGTAAGCACACAAGAAGGAAGTCTTGCACAAATGGCGAAGATCCTCAATTCAGTCCCTTTAATGTAGCAGAATGGAGTTGTAAAAGTCCCAGTTCTGCAGCAAAAGGATTCCTTTGATGTAGAGAATGTGGAATAAGCTTTGTAGAGGTCTTGCAAATTCCAGTGCATGGTATGTGTGCTGAGAAGCAGGGGTTCTAGATGCACAGCACGGGAGATGCTGTGGAGGGAGTCCAAGCAGTGTCCTGGCCCCCACAGTGACTCAGGGGAGTCAGGGCTTGGGCAGTTTAGACAGTCCTCTGAACAACTTCAGTGGCTCAGCAGACTTATCAGAGGCTTCAAAAGAACTTAGACTGTGGGCTCCAGGGAGATTTTACAAACTACTTTACACCCAACTTTACAAGTAAATTTCCAGTAATTTCATATTTATTACTTAAGGATGGCAAAGATCTTGGCATCACCAGTATTCCTGAAGCAGTTGCAGTTCATTCATACAGAAACCGTTACAGGATCAGGGAGATTTCAAATGAGCTGTGTTGCTTGCTTTTTTCCCCATTTTGTAACATTTGTATCCCAGCTATTCTGGGACATTTACAATTGCTTTCATTCCTGGTTCCCATCTACTGGCTCTGTGTTTCAAGTGGGCGGGAAGGAATTCTGTGTGTTGTTTTGAATAAAAGATTTTTTTCTAAAATTTGGACCTTGACGTATCATTTTCTAAATCCTCAGGTAAAATCCAGTGTGTAGGAATGTAGCAGTCCAACCTCCCTGATCCTTGGAACCATCTACACAAATCTTCACTGAGCCAAGGCCACGAAGTGGGGATGAGGAACTCATGAAGAGGTCACAAGTGACATGTGACAAGAGAACCTGGATGTCCTACCAGCCCACTCAATAGGGCTGAAATAGGCTGGGCCATTCCCTGTCTCACTCCTATTACAGAGGGTTCAGATTAATCAGTAACCCATGAGACCTGGTTATGTGGAGCAACCCCAAGATGAGAACAGTACTCAGACCGAAGGAGACAGGCCTCCTCGGAGAACTGAGGCCATGTGTGAGACAGCAGAGGAGTGCTAGGATTTAAATATGAATCGTTACCGTGTCTGAAGTCTGATGCGATGCATGCTTGTGGCTCAGTTCTGACCCTACCCCCACTCACATTAAATTTTTGGGAGCTTTTCCTTACATTAGCAAACATGTTCAAATTCTAAGTTGCCTGCCAGCCAGAACCGGGCTGCTTCAGCTTCTACAAAGAGGCAGCTGCTAAAGCATGTGTTTTCCACTCACACAAGGACTCCAGCTTCAAACGTGATGGGCATTTTTTTCCCTCTGTCTTCTGCTTTTCCAGCAGTAAAATGTTTCACAGAAATAACTTGGTCTGTGTGAATTTGCATGTCACCATATTCCCTGAACTGTTTGGCCCTGAACCATATAAAGGATACAGAGAGGGTCCCTGAGATAGGGAGGCTTCATTTTATGCAGAATAATGAGAAATAACCATTTAATGCCATAGAAAAAGCTACATAAAAATGAATTTCCATTCCTGCTGCTCAGTAATGGCCTTATTTCCAGAATGTGAAAGAACAGAGTAAGTAACACAAAGCATCAGACCCATTTTTATGAAATATGCTGTTTTGTGTCAGTGATAGAAAGGGCAAGAGGAGAAAATGCCTCCATCAAGCTGTGCTTCCTGATATATTTAGTGTACATTCAAGTGCTTCCTGGTATATTTAGAAACAACCGAATGACAGAAAATATGGTTTGTAGTTAAGGTCCCTTATTAACACTTTGACTGAGTGCAGAGTAAGGAAATACACAATATTCTGCAATGAATAAATGAATATTTAACAAATCTGAATGAAGATAAATTGAGAAAATCCTGTTATAAAGACAAACAAATACATCTTTATTGCTTAGGCAGTAGCTCCACGTTGCACTTGACAAGGTTTGCTTTATGTAATAGGGTGAGGAGGTATTGCTAACTGTGTGGAATACAGTTGAATTGAGAAAATATATTTTTAAATTTCCATAATGGAGGAAGGCAGCATGTCTGAGGTTACTCACATTTTAGATTATTATTACTGAAGACATTTTTTACATCATTAGTTTTTAATATAGATTCTGTTTGCTTCCACTTTACAACTTACTCTGGTTTGTAGACTGAAGATACACCACATGGTTGCCTGGAATGTAGGTTCTGTTAGAGCTAACCAGTTTTTTTACTGAATTTTACACACATATATCTAGAAGAATAACCGTTTCCTACATTTTTTATTAAATAGCCCATCTGTTCCGGTCTTTTTCCATGGTAAAAAAAAAAAAAAAAGGGCATTAAAAGCAGCATAGCAAAGTCAACATACTAATTTTTGTAATACATCTGTTTGAGCAAAGAAACTTTCTTTCTACTGATGTTTGCCCAAAGAATTAGAAGTTTGCAACGAAGGTGTAATGGAATGCATTTGTTCCCGTCCCCTTCAGAGGCCCATCTGGATTCACACTCGTTCCCAGAGGAAAGTGTGTGACACTGCAGAGGTGCTGTTGCAGAAAGCTGCTGGTGCGCTGGCTGCTCCATAAAGTCACGTGTAAGATCATTGGTTTGCATTTTAAGCCTTTGTATTTTTGCCTGCACAAATCAGTGCAAGTATCTTTTTTAATATCATAATAGACATCAATGGCTAAAGTGACTGTAAGGAGTCTTCTTTCTCTTCCCATATTCAATATGTATTCATCAAAGATCAATAATCTGTGAAGAATATTTCACGTAAGATTCTACTCTGTATGTAAGCCTCCAGAATTCTTAGAAAGCAAGTCATTCAAGTGGTTTCAGCGGGGTTACTCACAGGAATCAGTCCTTTATGTGAAGAAAACCTCATTTGCAGGTTACATACTCCATTTATATTCCAGGGATGCCAAACACTTGGAAGTAATGGATTTCATTGGCATTGTGGTGATGTAGTATAAAAAAACACTGGCATAGATGTAAACAACAATATCTAACACTGTCAGGAAAATACTAGGATTCCAAGCACAGGGCTCGTTTTACTTTGAGACAAGTGGAGATTTAAATCTGGGAATCTACCATATGCATAAGTCTTCCCATAGAAGGTGGAATGCCATCAAAACCCACCCGGTGTGGAGCCACTGTGAGATATTTGCAGCAGGTGACTTCTCTGGATAACCAGAGCCACTTAGTCTTCTGTTTGATATTCCCAAACTTGAAAGAAACATCATCATTACAGATGGCACATGCAGCTGAAGAAAACCCCATTCCACAAATATTGTGGAACTGAAAACATTCTAGCAATATCTGCTATCAGCAATACTTTCTTTTCTCACACTCTGTTCTTTAAGGATCTTTAATTAAAATCTTTTTAATTAAAAGAGAAAAATACGGTAATTTACACCCACTGAACTCAAATTATTATGAGAACCAGGTAAAGATAGTGTTGCTTGTTGCTCACATAAGCCAAATGATCTTGGTATTAAAACTTTGTCATTATGCAGTAAACACATTATGCAAGAGTTTAGTAACTAAACCCGAGAAATTAAACGTTTCATTTTTAAAAGTTATAGTCCATGATGAAAAGGGAAACTATGAGTCCATGAAATAGATCTGCAGTCATTATGGGTCTTTTTTATTATGTTGCTGGAGTTTTTACTGCAGTAATGGTAAATTTCTAAATACATTGTGCTAATTTCCATATTTATTTTTGACTTAGTTCCCATTTCAAGTGTGTAAAGTATGATTTCATTAGTCTTCACTGATTCATAGGAAGTGTGATATGGACTGTGTCTTTTTATTAATGAAAGGAAAAATAAGAATGAAGATATAGGTTGTGATGAGGTTTAGAAATGCGTTTGTTTCATCTTATAGTAGTTCTGAGTCAAATTATTACGAGATTGGCAAGTCTAAGATGTGTCGTGTATTGCTTGTAATACAAACCATGCCTAATGAAAAAAATTATGTAATCAAAAGCTGTATTTTTGAGACTCACTATTTATTCCTCTCTCCTTACGAGCAGGGCTTCTTGTCATAAACTAATGAATTAACTTAGGTATTAAAAAAAGACGTTACCACTATAATAAAGAAATGGATATATTATTCAGAGAGTAAGAGCAGGGGAAGAACAGGTATCTCATTCTTTTTGCTTCTTCTGATATTATGTGGGTTAAAAGTTAAATTTAGTTACAGTATTTTCCCAGTGTTTCACAAACTGAAAGAAAGAAATCCCTGCTTGCCCCAGTGACCTTTAATAGTCCAAACCAGCTGTTTGATAGGCTGTAGGAATGTAATACGAGTATTTTGGACACCAAGCATGCATTCTAGGGGTAAAGTTTATAGTGGGAGAACTGTTTAAATTGGCACAGAGTCAAGGCTAAAACCTTCTTAGAAACTATAAAATATATTAGTTTTCATAGTTTGTATTTTGTGACAAATGAATGCTTAAAGGAAAACATGTACAAACTTGGCAAAAAATTGGAAAGGTAAATCCAACAAAACCAGTTTAAATTTTCAGTATCCTGGTAAAACATATTCAAAGCAAAGCTTTCATACTAAGGAAAAAAAGGCACAAGCCATAAGAAACATAAATAAAAATGCTTTCCTCTTTTTTCCATGCAACAGTGACAATACTTCCTATTTGTCCAAATCTTTACGTGGTACAGACAAATACAGCCTTTAATATAGCAGTCTTTTCACGTTAAGGTTCTGAACAGGGAATTATCCTCCCACTCTAGCTTCTAATTTCCTCTTCCTGCCCCATATATAAAACAGCTGGGTGCGGTTGTCTGATGAGACCAGCTGCCTTGGTCTCCAAAACTATTTTACCCCTTCCTGTCTGGTGCATGAGCTCTGCTCAGTTTAGGGGAAGAGGAGAGTGGTGAGTAATTTTGGCCTGGTTTTTCATGTTTGTTTTAAACTCTATGCTTCTAAGCCCTGAGAAATCAAATGAGTACTGTGTTTGTTCCATTAGAAAATTCAAAAAGAAAATGCAGTAAGGAAGAAGTAGCAACTCAAAAGATGCCTAAAGGGAAGGCCGAGAGCTAAATCTAGAAGAAGGATTTTTTTTTCAATGTTTTCTTTGTTTTTCAAGGAGGCAAAGCTTCTTCTGTTAGATGAAGAAAGAAGGATTTTCAGCCAAGCTGCAAAGGGGTGAGAGCTATGGGGACTTTCAGCTGAGAAAACTAGACCTGGTCTGAATGCAAAGGCTAGAAAGCTCAAGGCAAAGAGAATCTTCTCAAATTTATGACGCAAGTAGGCAAGTAATCATGTGGTGTAGTTCATTGTGATTGAGATCAAGAGATAGTTGGGAGGTGCTTAAAATAGAGGAAGGAGGAAGAATATCCTGAAGTTATGTTGGGCTTTAGCTGATGGCTGCGTAGCCATTAGGTTTCAGTGATGCTAATAGAGATTGCTGCTGTGAACCTGGAGAGTCAACAAACAAGTCTTTAGTCTTGAAATTACGCCACAATAACCTAAAGATTAAAATTTGTGTGGTACAAAGGAGAAGTCCCACAGGAACTGGAGGAAAGAAGGGCGAGTCCTTACAAAGGATCACTAGAAGAAAGAAGGTGCTTGGGATGCGGTGTTGTCATTGCAATTAAGAGGGTTGTGAGGATGTAAATATTTATTTGAACATATGCACTGAGGAGTGTTAAAAATAACAATACATAAATTAAATACATGATTGTGAGATTTGTCTAGGAAACAATCTCTTGAAACTCTAATGACAGCATATTTATTGAAATGTGAGGAGGAAAGTCACACTAAAGAGGATCTTGGCTGGAAGCAGTATGAAAAAAACAGACTTTGTAATGGTATTGACATCACAGAATGAGCCAAGAGATGAAAGAAGTCGGTTGCCGTGTTTTTGTGTGGTTGGATTTTGTGTATGTGTTTCAGAAGAAGAATTTGTTCTATATTTCCATTTTAAAAGAAAAAAGTGAAAAGAACGCAGCCAGAGCCTGAGGGGGAGGTTCAGGAGGTGGTCATGGACTGGCTGGAGGAAAAAAGATGAGAAATTTGCACACCTGCGGTAGAGACCATGTGGAAGAGACTTGGGGGTAATCGCTGAAGGCAAAGGTAAACTGATGAGAGACCAAGTCATGCTCTGTTAAGCTGCTTTTGAGAGATTGCCACAGCCCTGTGCAGTGAAAAGGAAAGCAGAGGAAGGCAAAGAAGATTGACATCACTAAAAACTGCAATCCAGAGACTTCTTTGTGCTGGGAGAGGTGTTCTCCTGGGGTGAAACCAAAAGAGGGAAGAATAGGTTTCTGATGGGGAAAGTCGTTCCAGGTTTTTGCCGGATACATTCTTGAGCACAAGAGGAGGGGTGGAGGAAGCAGATGTTTGAGGGACTTGGCAAAGTGGACAAAAATGTTGAGGCACAGAAGATCTAGAAGAGGGGGAAGGAGCATGCAGCAATGGAGGGAGGTGCTTGAGAACAGATGTAGAGTTGTCTGCCCTTAGCTAATACTAGGCAGGTCCTGCCCTTGAGATATGTGATTGTGTAAATAATAAGAATGCATCCAAACAGAATGTAACCTAGCGGCATCTGCCTGGAAGCATAATTGGAATCAGAAGGGTGATGTTATAACTGTCGGTGCAACTCTTTACATCCGCAGGAAGAGCCAACGTTAGGGGTGTGGGGAGAGAAGAAATCCCGAGAACATTGATTCATTCCTGTGCTTCCCAGCAGACTCCCATTAACTGAGGTTGAAAATGGGGCAGAGACAAGAGTAGGAAGCCCTGGCAGCTGCAGACAAGGCAGAAGGTGGAACAGAATGGTCACTTAAAATTGTTGGGTTTTTTAAAAAGCATCTGGTTTTCCTCAGGAAAAATAGTCTGTTTTTCTTGCACCTAGTGGAACATCCAACAGAGACAGCGTGCCCTAGATGTGGGAAAAGCTAAATAAACAGGGTTGCAGCTGATTTTCTTTTCTCCCCTCTAATTTTGTGGAGGTAAATAATGGTCTCCAATGACATCACATAACTTTTCTTCACATTTTTTTATGTTTCACAACATGATGGTATTTCTTAGCATTGTGTTTCCCATCAAACATGGATTCCAGTTTTATGACCTCTCTCTCATTTTAGTAAGAGAAACATTATTTGGAAAGAGTTTTAAGCAGAAAAGCTCGTTCTGTCAAACACATCTGTAGACATTCAGCTCTTCTTCACACAAGAGGATTTCTTCTATGAATGCTGCATCTAGGAGTCAAATGCAGTGATAAGGCAGGATATTCTCAGTACTTATGTATGTATAAAATACTATAAGCTGTGCTACACGTGACAAAAGCCACATGACCCAAAAACTATTCACATAAGCCCATGCGAACAGCAGAAGCAAAACAAACAGCTTAAAAACCAACATAATTGAAAATGAAAACACCATCAAGAAACATGACAATGAGTCTGGTGTCATTTCATGCAACAGAAAAGTGGCACCTTATCCCTTAGGTTGCTGGGTATTAATCAAACATATTGCCACTCTTGAAAGGATACTGCTGTCGAAGGAGAGAAGCCTTTTGTATATTCACTTTGTATTCTTTAAGAACTGCAGACCAAAGTAATGAATGGCATCTTAGACCATTTTTCACATGAGGAGCCAGTGTGTCACACAAGATTTCTTATTCCATACCATACTGTCCTTTCATGTTACGCTGCTTGTTTTTCAGTATCAGGATATCCTTTATTACATGGCTTTTGGGTTTGGTGTTTTTTAAGATTACTTTTGGGTAAAAGAATGTCTTTGCTGAGCTCTGCTGCTGTTAGCATTTTGTATTACAGAAGCAGCTCTTACAGCTATGTACACATTTTAAATTCCCAGTCCTCTCCTTCTGACTTTGCCCAGTGGTTTCCCTAGAAATGTGACAATTCCTGACAGGTCATAGTGAAGCTGGGAAAAAAATCCTGGTTTTGCATGGTTTGAAAATACTTGAAAGTCATTCAACCAAGTATCAAGGTCAGATAGAACAGAACAGTGTCTGTTCTGGTGACTGTGATCTGTAAAAAGCAAAGATGGGGCAGATCCAAAATACTTTGTTATTCTAGTCCTCAAATGCTTAATCCTTCCTCACCACCCTGCTCTCCAGTGTCTGTGCTCTCTTTCCTCCATCCCCACCCCTCCTATTTTAAGACAACCAGTTTGAAGGCTGGAGACTTACATGATGGTGTCTTGGCTGTCAAGGTGTTGGATAAAGCACGACGTGGTCCTTGATCTGGGATTCCCGTGTTCCTGCGGAGATCAGTTGTACAGTGCCACTGCAGAGCGTTCAGGGAATGCTTCCTGCAGGATGTGAGCCACAGCCTTGGGACTGTGGGATTGCAGACACGGGGAATTGCTGAAGCCCATGTCCTGCTTTAGCCTGGGAAATTTAAGCACAGGCTTCTCCAATCAGTTTGTATGCTAGGCAAGGATGACAGCATGGGTTCAGACTTTAAATACAGCCACGGCTGGGGTGCATCTGAGTCCTCCCTACTTACATGTTTTTCCCAGGGTATGGCTTTTTCGGTGGGGAACTCCCCCCAAAGAGATGTATGGCCTGACATTTAGCAGGGTGGCAAGAAAGCCTGTGGAGTCTGCTAAAACATTTGTGGGAGTCTGGAAGCACTTTAGAGGCTGATAGATAAGAAGTTAGAAACATCTGAAGTTTTGAGGAGGAAAACAAGATTTATGAAGAGGAGGAAATCAAAACTGTTAAGAAATCAGCTTCAGGTCATCATAAAGTTTTGATCCCTAGTTTCACATTAAGGAACAGAATGCTACGAGAAAATCCTGCCTGTGGTAATAAATAAAATTAAAAATTAACTCCTATATACTGCTTTTCATCTATAGATTGTGGTGATAAGAAGAACACAGTGAAAGTCTAATTTATTGCAGCTAAATAGTTGACTGTTGAACATTTCTTTTTGTGGGACTGTAAATTCTACCTGTTGACATGAGCTCAATCTTAGCTGCTTTCTGGACTGGATTGCTTTATTGTTTAGAATTAACTCCATGCAGATGTTTTGAAGAGTTATTGTTTCTTGCAAGTGTATTATGAAAAGGAGAAATCCCAAAGGAGAGAAAGAAACACATTGGCAAAAGACTTTGGCACTAATTGTAGCCATGGCTATTTTTATTGTTACACAAATCAATTAGGACCATATTTTGTGAATTTTAATTGAGGAAAACTGCCATTTTTTTCCTGCAAAACTTGATCCTTGAATGTGTAATTTTTTAATCACATAATTTGTCTGCAGTAGGAAGCACTTCTTTTAGTATACTCTGAAAATGTAAGCTCATGTTGCAAGGCATACTACTGTACATCTTTTTAATATAAGTAATAAAATTCTGAAGTGCTTGTTGAAACAAAATGCTAGCGAGTTTTGTATTATTTACAGGCTTTGGAATTTGCCCTATATTTACCTGTAGATTTTGACCTTAACTCTGCAGAATTACCCATCCTCTGTTTTTGTTGTCCAAGTTGACCATTCAACTGAGCTTGGGGAGGGTTCACGCAATGAAGAGCAAATTTGGAAATTAAGTTATTTACAGTTCTCCAAAATTGGTTACCCAAATCATTGGTTAGAATTGCAACATATGTTTATAAATCTATTTTAAAACCTGATGCATGTGTCTAAGATACTACAAAGAATTACTGCAAGCACGAAAAAGACACATAAGACTGGGACGATGTCTTTATGAAATCCAAAGGATATCCTTTGGTGTGGGTTGGTTTGTTTGAACAGTTAATAGGGCTGTATGTCCCTAAACATGGCTGGAAGCTGAACTTGGAAGCAGACCTGAACCCACATGCTTAGACATGTGTCCTGGTTTCATCTAGGGTAGAGTTAATTTCTTCTTCTCTGATGGTTCACTGGATCAGAGGAAATAGACTGGTGACCCTTAGCTGTTGAATCTTTTTAGAGAATTGTGAGGAAAAAGGAGGCAGATGGAAGTATGGTTCAAATCTTTGATATATTTAATTGATTGGTATTTTTTTTTTCCTGCTTTCTTTTTCATATCTGATAAGAATCATATGAAGTCTATGTCCTTTTAAATTTACATATGACATGGGTACTGGCTGGTGACTAGACTTATTTGTTGCGGCCATGAGCCAAAGCCAAAGATGGTTGAGGAAAGTTTGGATACAGAGGTGAACATTGAAGCCCTGAGTCATCATGAGGGGGGATAAAGGTGTGTTAATGTACTTTGTACAAGAAGAACTTCTTAAAAAATTAGATCAAGGAATTTCCCCTAGAACTTAGTGAGGTCCTCCTGGCAACCAAAATGATTGGGCTGATGAAAAGGAAAAGGCACATATTTGTTGCTCTCCTTAAGGAAGAATAAGCTGAAAGGGATGAGGGTGGCAAGGATCTCATGGGCAAAAAGGTTTATGCTGTCACAAAAGGAGGAGGGCTTCAGGAGGAGATGCTGCTGTGGCAATCTCTTTAGGGGAGGGGATGAAGGGATTTTTTCTAAAAATAGTAAAATATGATTGTCCAGGACTGGCTTTTGTTACCGTCACCCACTTGAGTTCTGCTTTCAAGATTTATTATATCACTCTTAAATCTCTTGGAGTCATTACAATCTTGCCTTTCATCTAGTCTGTATATAAATAATTGATCATCATAAGGATTGAAAACTGTGGAAATGAAGACAGCTTAACACAGATATTTTTTATGACATCAATTACAGGGGGAATCATTTGATGAGAACAGAGAATATTTCAAACGGTACAATAATGCTAGCTCCTAAAATTACTTTGTGTTTGAAATGAAATGTGTACACTGATTGGTTCTGTTGCCAGTTTATGGAGAAAGTATATTATGGTTCAATGAAAAAGATGGTTAATTATCTGCACACAGGGCTTGCTTCACCCCTCCCCTGCTTCTTTTACGCTCCTGTAATTCTGTTGAAGTCAGCTGTGTACAAATGGTGTAATGCAGTGGTGAATCAGGCCTATATTTTGTAAGTAATTTATTGCAAGCATTTGTAGTACTGAGAGAGGAAACGTTGAGGCGTTGTTCAGTGCTGAGATTTAAACTCCCCGAGTGTGTGTTCTGTTGGCAGCAGTCACATGTGCTGGGCCAGGGTGACGTAGGGTTAAACACTGAGCACTGCGACAGTAGCTGAGCACACTTGTATTAAAAGCTGGTAAGATGCTAAAATACTGTAAGCAGCATCATTAAGTGTGATGAAAGGAAGTCAAAATTCAATTGATTTTTTTTTTCTTTTTTTTAAGAAAAAAGACTGGTGAATTTATATGTTTGGCTTGACTGGAGAGGACACTTCCTCCTCCTCCTGTTTGCTGTCATTTTGTGTTGTTCCACTGTTCATCTGTGTGTGGGCCATAAGTGGTTGGGACCAATGTTGAAACTGAAGGGAAGTGTAGGAGTGTTCATGCTGTTCTAGGATGTGCACAATGGTGCCTGCAGGACGTGTCTCCTCCTGTGCCTCTGGCTGCTAGGAGCATGCCAAACGTGTGCAGAGCAGTAAAGCCATCTTATTTAATCTGTCTGTGGAAAGAATGCCATGCTGAAAAACACCCACTGTACTTCTGTCTTTGTGAGCAAGTGATAGAAACAGTGTTGTTATAAATTCTGAAAAATTAATCTGAAATGTTTTGTTTTATATGAGCCACTTCTAGAACCAAACAACATCAAACAGAAGTACTTCATGTAATGATTTTATGGTGGGCAGTCCCAGGAAATTATAGGAATTGAGTTGTGAAAGCAGAGCTAAATGTTGAGCTTGAATTCCTGAGCATTTGTAGACACTGAAGAAGATCCCCACTAGCATGAGCGAGAGCGGCAGTATTAGCTGTGGGTGTGTCTCGTGTTTTTCAGGAGCAATAGTTCTGATTTGAATTAAGATGTGTCTGTTCCATTACTCTCTAATGTAAATTCTTTTGCAACAGAGTTGATACGGTTATATGTTGTAACTGCAAAGTTTTGGGAACTGGAATGTGAGAGATTCCAAAAAAACTTTCGTTCTTGGTGATAAGTAAACTTTATCACTTGTCCGGAATTCAGTTCAGCAAAATACTGAAGTATGTGCTTTGTGATCAGGTCTTCAAATGGAAACGTTTCAATGCCAGTTTCCACAGGTACTGTGTGAATAATTCATGTATGGACTGTGATGGCTGTTCTTTTTGTCCTTTGACTCTTGACAAATTACCACAATATGTCCTAATAGTTCCCTTTCTTGCTGTTACTTGTTGATTTTAGGGCAGACCCCAGTAGCTCACAGCATTTATGCCGTCCATGTACTAGTATCAGTAGGCACAAAACATTTGCTTTGCAAGCAGAACTGTATGGGGATATGTGAACAGCACTTAGATCCCTAGGATGTTTAAGGAGTCTGAAGGAGATGCTTGATTTTAGTGTGAAGTATTTTGGAATAATATAGTGTTTTACAGCATTGTCTTAGACAAAGTACTTATCTTCTCTCTCTTCTACAAGCAAGCTGACAACAGACACAGAATTTCATCAAACCTCTGCTTCCAGACAGAGTTTTGAGATGCCATGGAAGTCCATTGCCTCTTCCAATTTAAAGTGGTGCTTGTGTGGCCAGAGAAGAGTCTACTGACCTCACCCCTAAATGTGAGTAGGTTCAGCTCAGAAGCCTCCGGTGCTTGCTGTGCATTTAGTTCCTTCATGAAGTATTATTTATTCTGGATTGTTTACCAGAATTCTTCTACCTTTACTGCTCTTTCCTTAGTGGAGATCACATCTAGCAACAGCTGAAAGAACACAAGTATTGCTTATTGGCCATGTCGTTTATGCTTTTGTCAAATCTCATCTCTTAATATCATTGGGTTGTTTTTGCAGAAGCTTTTGGCCCCTTGTTACAGATAGCATTCCAGGGGGGGAAAAAACCCTGAAACAGTGTTAACAGTGAAGCGTGCATCTAGCCAGGCATGGCTAATGAGCAGATGTGTTGTCAGGATAGTAAGTTAGAAGGGTCATCCAGGGAATCAAGATTGCAGAAGATAAGGGAACTTAGTAGGACAAAGAGTACAGAGACAGACTGTGACATTTTGAATATCACTTTCTTGAGCATTTTTCAGACAAAACTTGCACAAATCACAATCTGAATAAATGTTCAGATTTTCCTATTTAGGTAGATCTTAATTGTAATTATCTTTCTTCATGTAAAATTACATAAAATTAATGATAGGGTTTCATTTTCAAGACTTTGATTGCTTTGAGTTAATGGGAACCACAAAGTGTAATACAATATCTTGTTGATTTAGACAGTAGCTTATTTTCTGTATTTCTCCATTTGACAGATACAGGTTTGAAGAACAGATGTGCAGATGTTAGCCTGGTGTGTAGTGTGCCCAGAGGGAAAAGTGTAGGTCAGGGATGAATTTTAAAACTGATTTCTTTCTAAGGGGTGGGATATAATAGTGCCTTTAATCATTACCTTTCTGAAACTTCTAGATTACATTTCTAAGTTGCTTCTGAGAAAACAAGCCCTTCCATCTCTATAATATCAAAAGGAATCTATGCCTAAGAAGTAAATGAAAGATCTATTCCCACTGCTGAAAGATGTCGTTTTTATTTGCTATTTTGGAAAGTGTTCCAAGTCATTTTCATTGCAAATCATAGCAATATTTTCCTCTGGGAAAACGAATAGAACCCTTGAAGTTGTCATTACAGTTAACTGACTTCTGCAACTCAAGTTAAAGGTGAGGAAGCTGCAGTATGTCTAATTGATTACGAATAGTGGTGGACATTCATATTCTAAGGGCATATACCAGAAGAAATTTGAAAGTGTGAAGCACAGTTTTTCTGTACAAATTCAAGGACAGGTTGCATCTGGTGACAGTGAGTGCTGAACTTTTTCAGCCATTCACTTAAGCAGCTAAATCTGACTAAAAATGCAGCCTTTAGAATTCCTGTAGTCATTTCAAACCCTGGATCTGTATGCACTTTATAAAACATAGCATTATTTTATCAACTTCTGTGGTGCATGTGAGCCCAGATGAGACTGGGACACTGCTTAGGTGTGCACTACATTGGGTTCTGTGCAGATGGCACAAAACGAGGGATTACGCAGTGCAGCTACAGATGGACCAGCTCTCTGCTGTCTGGGACCACAGGCAGACCTGGGTCGAGCTAGCTGGAGGTCTGTTATTCCCTGAAAATCTGCCTCATCTTAAAATAATTGTTAGGTCACACTCCCAAGGTGAGTTTCAGCTTCCGGCAGTTTGTTGTCCTGGAAGTTGCTCTGAAATTGAGGGATGAACTAGGAGCACCTTGGCACTGCCTTGATCCTTCCATTAATGCTAAAGGAAAGATGGACAGCCAGCTCAGCTGGCACTCCCCTAACTGGCAGCTGGAATTAGGTGAACCTCACCCTGCCTGGATAAAATGGGAGCAGACTCCAATTATTATTTCATGCCCACCTTTTTTTTTTTTTTTTTTTTTTTGACTGTCCAGTTTGTTTCAGACCCTTCCTGCCTCCAAGGACTGATCGTTTTCCTTTCCTCACTCAATAATCACTGCTTGGCTGGTTTACTGTGCAGCACCCAGCCTGGAACCCCAGGGTTTTCAGATAGTAAGGTATCTTCTAGCAGTGAACTGCACTGGTCAATATTTTCCTCACCAGCAATTCCCTTACTTCTCCCTTTCTCTGCAGGAGAATGGCTTGAATGGCCCCAGATTTCCATGTGGTGTGGCTGTATTGGCTGTGCAGGTTCTTTGCTACAGCCTCTATATTGTTGTCTCCCTCATCTGTATTAAAAAAGTGGGGGGTGATCATGGATATAGCCCAGTTTAGAGGGGTTTTAGCCTAAAGGTATTAATGTTTCTAAGGCTCTTGGAAAGCCTGTGCAGGTATAAACCTTGACACTGTTATAGCATTTATTGAGAGCTTCTGAAGTTGAACAGTGTAATTCTGTCAACAGCTTTTGCATTTAGAAAATTGTGACCCATCACTAAATTCTTATATGAAGTTCTTTCAGGAAAATATTTAGAAGTCTGATTGAATTCCCAGACCCATTGGGCTAATAAGAACTTTCTCTTCAGCCTGCTCTTACAGCCCAGATTGTCTAGATAACCACATAAAAATGTAACTAATACTCCTGTGAAGAGGAAAGCTGGAGTACCTCCATGGCAGAACTTCTGCAATAGCTCTGCTTGCTTCAGTTCCTTTCCTATTAAAATCATTGGAAAAATCTGTTCTTGACTTTAAGAGGAGCAAGGTTAAACTAGCACAGTATGTTTTAAAAATTCCAAGCTAGTAATTTAATCTTCAGATTTAACCATAGTGGCCCTTGCAAATTTTTTTTTTCCAAAGCTGCACTCAAAATAAACGATGTGTTAGTCCCTAATAAATGGTCCTTAGTAAAAACATGCATTATGCTTCCTTTGAAAAGTCATTTATTTCTTACGGTGGGTTTCTGATTCAGCTGCCTTCCAGCATGCTGTTCCAACACTTTCTCCCTTCTAGGAGTTTGTATAAACCCTGCAACTTGCTGTGTTTCTGTACAGCAACACATGTGCGTCTGTGCGTAACAACGCCAAGAGGATAACCTCAGACTTATTAGCATGGTTGTCTTCGGGTTGAAAAATACTTTCTGGAGGTTCATTTCTTAGAATCAGCTTCCTGATTTCTTGCTTATTAAATCATGTTGTGTTTATGAAATAAAAAGACTCTCAGTCTGTCAGTCAGAACTCGAAAGCCTTTCGCAGACCATAAATTCACATTCCAGTAGTTATAAATAGAAGACACAATTGCAATGGTTGTAAAACTCTCTGATGATTGTTTGTTGTACTGCACCAACAAATCAGAAAAAGAGATGGTTGGAATACTGTTGTCAACATCTTTTTGCACAGAATTTCCATCGAGCCAGTAAGTAAGCTTGTGCTGATGATTTGTAGTATCTGTTATCACCTTCCATCAGACTCTGAGCAGAGAGGAAATACAGGATATTCCAGATGGGAGTCTGGTGCATGTGCACTGAGGAATCTGTTTGTTTCCTCTGATTGTTAGTGAAGGACAGTGGGGGTGCTGCTGCTTGTTGCATTATTTTTTGTACTAATCACCATATCCAAGTGACTTCTGTTAATGTGCTGTAATTTACAATCCCTTTAGGATACAGTTATTCATCTTTTCAGTAATTTTGGCTGCTGTTGAACCTTTCACAACACTGCAGATTAGAAGCTGCAGAAATTACTCTTCAGAAGACTACATTTCCTTTATAACTGTGATCCAGTGTTCCCCAGCTTTTCCTTTGTTTTTACTTTTTACTCTTAGAATCAGTCTCACTAGGTTACTAACTTCTGCAATGCCCTGGTTAATCAATACTCATACAATTTTCTGGACATGTTTCCCATATTTCTGGCCCCTTCATTTAAATCAGAAGTATTTAATGTTGATAATTAGATCTATAGCACACCAAGGGTTTTTTTCCTCCATAACTGCTGCTGTGGAATGGTATATATAGTTCTGGTTTGGAATATTCCCTCATGAATTGTTTGTACTTCTCTCATACCTCAGCCACAGAAGAACACCTGTACCCGAGTGGTTGGAGCAATGGCAGTGTATTGGAAGGGATGGAAATGACACAGCCTGTTACAGGATGGACTGTTTGACTGAGAAATGAAAAACAACACAACACCAGCTGAGAGGCAGAAGTTGGGCAAAAGTTTGTAAAAAAGAAATGCCTGACTGCAGAAAAACAGTGATGAGTCCAGCCTGCTTCTGCCTCCAGCAGAGGCAGTAGGAGAGGTTTTTAGGGGTAATATGCAAACTTGGCCACTTCCATGGTCTCTTCTCATGTTCTGTCAGCATCACAGCTGGTGTATGACAGATATTAGGGGTCATATACCTGCATAGTCTGATTAGTGTTCATGGACACATTTCCCACTAACTTAGCTCGTTCTCACGTGACATCATTGATACTGTCGATGCTAACAGCCTCTTGTGGCAGCAAGTTTCAGAGCTTCACTACTCACTGTGGAAAGTACTTGCACTCTGATTAAATCAGTCTACTATTAGAATTAGTTTCATAGAGTGTCCTCTACTGCTTTTGCAGGACTTTTATTCAGTTTGGTCCTGGTTGCATTCAGCTCTTATGGTAAACTGTGGTGATGTCTCCTTTTTAGCTCTCCCTTTTCAGTAGAAGGGTCCTAGACTGTGTAGTTTAGGAGATAGCTGCTCTATCCCCCTGATGATTTTAATTGGTCTTCTCTAAGTAGTCTTGAACTTCATTACAAATTTAAAAGAAAATTCTTACCTTTGTGCTACGACTGGTATGTCAAGCTTAAGAATCTCCTGAACAACCTCAGCAGTAAAAGTGGAAACAAATAATTCACTGTCTGCAGTGGTGTCATCATCCTTTTTATGCCTTTGTTATCAGCTGGTCCCACTAATCACAAGATAGCTTCCTGCTTTTGATGTGTTCAGAGAATGTTTTACTATCAGTTTGAGCATCATTTGCAAGTTGCTCTTCAAGTTCTTTTTTAGCCCTCTGTATTTCCTGTTTACATTTGAGCTGCTTTATTTTATGGGATTTTTCTGTGCTCACTTCAGAAAGGTTTCTGGTAATTTTGTTATTTTGGGGTTTTTTTTAGTGCTGGTCTTCTACCTTTGAAAGATTCCTTTGCTTTCCAATTGAGCCATCTGTGCAGAGGGGGTTTGGACTGCTTTGTTTTCTTCTTGTTCTGTGTCACACACATTATCTAAACTTCTAGTACACTGTATTTCATTCTGTAGGCTTTATGTAGGCTTCTTGGCTTTTGAAAAAACCCTTTTGTTTTTTTGGAAGGGAAAGCGGGTATTGGGTTTTACTTTTTTGTAACTGCTAATTTTTAAAAAGCCTGTTTTTTCTTGAAATTGAATAGTCACAAAGTAGATGTATTTAGCCTTCTCTCTTTCTCTAGTTTTAGGCTGTAGTGCATGTGCAGTGTTGCACAGGAGTCACTGACTCAGGGATGTTTAGTTCGTTACTAACCAGCCTCTCTTACCAGGCTTGAGGGGAAGACACGTTCAAGGGATCTCTGCAGAAAGTCAGATTTACCACTGTCAGAGGATACCAAAGAGGAACATGTCCTTTTTTAAAAAACTGTTTTCAAAGACCAAAAAAAGGGGGAATTGTCTTTGTTTTCAATAGAAAAAGGCACTATCTTGGTAAATTTTTGGCAATTCTATTCAAGGCAGATGAAGAAAACAAGTCAAAGGATAAAACTGGACATTCTTCTTTGTGAAAAAAAAATACAAAGTCACTTGGAATGAAAATGTATTTTCATTGCTAACATAGGAATTTTTTTATTTACTTTGAAAACTTATGTTCCTTATCCATACTGGAAGCATAGAACACAAAATCTCTGAAGAGATCTAAAAGTAATGCAAATGTTTTCAGATTTTCATTAGAGGAGAATCTCTGCAGACAAAAGGGCTGTCAGAACATAAAAACCTTTGGTGCTTCAGTAAACCAAACTGAGTTTTGCTTGACAGCTGAAAGATATTCCCTGTGGGTCATTTATGCTCCTGTCTGCAGAGCTGATTGAGTAAATATGCAGCAACAAGGAACATTCTTATACCCTGTCTGGCATTTGCTGGTTGATATTTTTAACTTAAGGCAGATACAGTTCAATAATGTAGCTTGCACAGCTTGGTGGAATTCATCAAATACGGAAATGACTTTGATAAATACACCTTGCTGCATCTTCAGTTTTTAGCAGCAAGATTTTAAGTTGGAAGAACTTGTGTGTGGACTTCTGGGAGGATGTTAAATCACCACTGAGGCTCTGGATAAGCAGTCAGTTCCTGAGGTGAAGCTAAAATACTTTAACCATGAACTCTACCTGAAAAGTCCATGAGGACTCTCTAAAAGTGGCAGGAGATTCAAATGCAGAAGCTTTTCCCGTTTAAAAAGGGAAATGCTTTTTCAGCCTTAGCAGATTGTTTCCATGGGTACTAGATCTACAACAAGCCATGCAAGGAGTTTTCCTGATTAAGGGCCAGCAGACTGGGGGACAGCTTGGTGGGTGGCAGGGCAAGAAGTGGTCTCCAAGCTCTAAGGACACATCAAATGGAATTTTTCTTTTCTCCCCATTCTGGACAGTTTGATCATCTTTTGAGTGTGACATCACAGAGACCCCCTTTTGTGACAGAGAAATCTAAGTTCTCTCATGCTTTCTCATGGAACTCAGTGCAGACATTTGTGTTGCTGTTCAAATACTGAAAACCATTTTCACATCCTCATTTCAGCCCCAGCAGTTATTTGCTGATACATTAGTGATGTTATTAGATCTGTAAGCATTGTGATTACATTTTTTTAAGAAGTAAAAAGTCAGAGTAGCCAATAATGTGTGCGTGGTTTTTTAATAATAACTTTTACAAAGTTGGAATTGTATTTGCCATGTTTTGTGATCATGTTTGGGTGAAGAAGTGGAAGATGATGCCAGGAACTGAAGGGAAAGTGGTGTTGTCATATCACAGGCTGTAAAGAGTTTGGGTTTTAAACAGCTCTGTAGTAACGCATTGCACATTTCCTGTGTGGGTTGATGTTTGTGCTAAAACCTTTCACTTTTTGAGAATATTTTCATGGATTTACAGCAATTACTCAGCTATTTACGAGGGACAAAATGTGACCCCCATTAATCATAACCAGTCAAATTCAGCATGTTCAGTCATAAAGATTTCAGTCACTGTTTTCACTACTTTCATCTTTGTTCATATTTTCCAAGCTAGTCATGATTCATAAATTGATATTTACGACTACCATGTGCTGATATCTGAGAGCTTGGGGTTTTGGGTTTTTTTTTTTAATAGACATTTAGTTTAACTGGTATGTAGCCTGGAGAGATGAGCTACTCTAAGGGAGAATTGCTGTCTTTCCATGAAATTAATGTTCACACAAATAGTAGGACTGACAGCTTCTGGCAATCATAGTCTGTAGGAGTGAGGGAAGAAGAGTATGGCAGAGAGAGCTTGCAGTGGCTTAGTGTACTTTGGCTCTGCTTTTCAGGGCTGAGGGAAATGCATTTTCTTCAGGTGATTCACACTTAGCCACCTCAAACTGCCTCCAGGCAGGCAGCAGTGTGCTGCAGTTTGTAACTCTTTGAAGTCATTTGGTAAAGAACAACTTCATCCTCACTCCTGATGCTTTTCTCTGTAGCAGCTGTTAAGATACAGTAGGAACTTTGATCACAACTAGTGAATTTGTCACTGCAGGCTGCTGCTGGCTCCACTGGCGGTGTGAGGTCTGCATGGCACTAAACAACAGAGACATGCTGTGCTCTGGTGTGTACTTGAAGAAAGGCCATTAAGAGCTGAAATGTCAACAGTGACCCCATGTACCTGTAATAAATGTAAGCTTTGTAATTAGTAGCAAGCTGTCTCAGAGGGCTGCAGATAGTTACTAAGATTAATTTTCACTATGGTGTGCCCGAAGTTCCCACATGATACAAGGCAACCAGTTAACATTGTCAGGAGACTATCATGTTGCAGCATGTGTAGTTTGATGACTTAGCTGGGCTCTAAGGATCTTGTGGCAACAACTGTCTTTCCATAAGTTTTTCTGGAGCTTACTACACCCTATGAGAGCAAACAGAATACCTGTAGAGTCACACCTTCACTGTATGTGTCCCTTTGTTCCTCTGCTTCATTGTGCATCAAACCTGTGTGGTAAACCATGCTTACAAGGTAAAATAATACCAATTTGTGTGTAATGGATATCTATATAATGTAGATATATATTAATTGTAAGTGCTGTAGGTGCCAGGGAGTCGGTGAATACCAGCCTGCAAAAAAAACCACACACTGGGGAACTCCTGTGCCTATCTGCTTCAGGCTTTCCTACTGCCTGTGGAAGGCAGGTGGCTGTGGGCTCATGTAAAGAAACCTCAGACAAGAGTAACTGACACTGGAGCACACTTTAACCAAGAAGACATTTCAAAAGGCATCCTAAAGCATGTCTAGACTGGAATTTGCAGTTGAAAGGAAAAACTATTATCCTTTGGCTTGAAAAGTGACCTGTGGCTTTAGGCATGAGTGATTTTTGATAAATGGCCTGGTCGTACCTCTCCCTGGTGTGGGAGGCAGTTGGTTTCCACTGTAAACCTGGACTACAGACAATTTCCTTTGTCATATTTGTAGCAAAGGTAGGACAGCCTAATGCAACAGAAAAGAGGGAGCTTTTGAAAGTTTATTCCTTGTCTATTTGTGGAAAGAATCCAAAACAATAATATACCCCTTCAAACTTAAACTTCGAATATGTTTGCTGACATCAGAGGTCTTTTTTATCCTATTTTATGAAGTAGCTGTGTTTTCATGGAATACATATTAACATGATTTTTGGTATGTTATAAATGTGACACTGATATTGCATATGAACTGTTTTGGTCAAGAGCCATGTTAACTGCCCCATCAATTACACTTCTAAGTACCTGTCACATTAAAAAAATGTGACTCTGGGCCCCTTAGGGTATTTCTTTCTTTTAGGCAAAGAGTTTTTTGTTTTCACTCACTACTTTTGATCTCCTTATTCTGGAAATATTCTTGCTTGCATTTCATTTGGGGGGGGTTGGGTTTTTGATTTTTTAATGAGAGAAATATCTTTGTGTGGGAAGCACTGTGAGATCCAAAACTCCTCAGGATGCTTAAAGAGGGCATTTCTTGTGGATGGGTTACTATTGGGAAGGTAGCATTTAACGTGTTAGGTAGAGTCACAAAGTTGCAAAGGTAATTGCTTTTATATCTCATTCTGTATGTTTAAAAATGTGTACCATACTGTGCAGTGTATCTGCTAGCAAATAATGCCATTTCAGCCATGGCCACATATATATTTGCATATAATTCTCTCTTTTGTGTGTTTTTGTGCAGAACTACTTTTGAGGGCCTAAGACAAAGTATCTATGCCACTTCAGAACACACAGGTGCTTAATTCTGTATGTTCAGTAGAGCAAACATTATTGAAATGAATGTGGTGGAACACAGCTGGAGCTAAATGAACTATTGTTCTCACAGGGTAGGCTAGATTAAAAACCACGAAAAAGAAAAAGTTAAAAATCCTGTGTTTTTAATAGCTCTAGCTACAAGCCTGTATCGAGACAAGCAGCTGGCAAACATATGACATTTTTTCCCTTGCTACAGATCTTCTAAAAATGAATTTCTTGTTCACCCAGCCTTGTCTTTCTAAGGGTGCCTTCTGGCACATCATTCCTGAAGGAAGTGGTTAATCTGGGAAGGTTGTTGGGGGGGCTGGGAAGGTACCACTCCTAGTGCACAGGCACTGCTGAGGGACTGGGAGCAAAACACCCCCAGGGAAAGCTCAGCTTTTAGCCAGCCTCTAAAGGACAGGTCTGAGGACAGAAACCTGGCGAGGGTTCTCTGCAGCACTGCTAAATGTTCTTTCCCTCCCAGAAAAAACTACCAGCACATGGGAAGAGCTCAGTGCTTCCTTTTCTACTTGTGCTGCTGCACTGTGATACTGCAGGACTGTACAACTGTATGAGAACCTCATGTAGTCCCGAGAGCCTCTGTGTAACATTACTTGGCTTATACATCTTTTATTATGTTTGGCTGTTGGTGAGAGTCAGACGAAAATTATTTCCAGATTACAATAAAGCAACTTCAAACATAATAAGTGTTGTTAGATCATTGACTGTATTAAAATAAAATTTTAAAAGGCTGTACATCAAGGCTCAGAGAACTGTTTAAAGAAGAAAAAATGTGTAGCATTATTGCCCTAAACATACTGCTGAACCTTGGGAAAAGATTTGTGCCACGTTTCTTATGACAGTAACATCACAGAGGATATAAACCAGTCATTGGCACTCTCTCAAGAAACACATCACTGTAATTCATTATAACAATACCACTGTGATATTTGTTCATAATATTTATGAAAGTTAGGCTATGAAAACAGTATGCACTGACTGTCAGTGGTGATGTATCATTCTGCAAAAGGGAACATACATGACAAAACGCTTTAAATGAACTCTAAAAATATACTGGTGACTTAAAACAATTTGGCTGGTCTTACACACTGTGCCAGGAGGGGCTTCCCAGGATATGCTTCTGGATGACCTTTTTGAGGACATATATCAAATAGTCATGTATTTATTATGGTCCTAGTCAGTCTTCAATAGCAATGATGAATGTTGTGTGGTGTACACAGTCATTACAGCTCTGTGTAATTCTCTGCTCAGTTTCCAGTTGCTGTCTTTTCTATGGAAAACAGAGTGGCCTGTGTCATGTCAACCCAATAAACCCAACTTTTACCCACCAAGTGTTCTCAGTGGCACAAAGCTTTATCTGACGTGGCAGTGGGGTGCAGATGTCAGGGAGCCTGCAAGGAGGCTTCTGTTCTGCTTCCCTGGTTGTGTCTGGGCCCCACAGAGTGCGGGGGAACAGCCTGGCTCTTGTGAGTCAGGAGGCTTTACAAGCCCTCACAGCTTCCAGGACATGCTGGGATTCACTGCAGCTCTGACGTCAGTGTATGTCTGCATTTCTGGGCACTGAATAAAGCAGCAGACTTATTCTGTGGCTGAATGGTGCTGATGACATGCCATTTTTCCTCTTTCCCCATCAGCATTGTGGGGAACATAAGCAACATGAATGCTCTGATATTTATTGTAACCAGGCATGGGCTCCATTCAGTTCCTGGTGAGAGGAAGTCAACAGCCCTGGAAAAGCTCAAGAACAAGAGTAGGCTCCATCTTAAAGGTACTGAGTTTGGGCTGAGGCTGAGGACTAGCAAGTTTCCCACTTCACAATTAGGTGAGATTCCACAGTGGGTTTGGAAAGTAATTTCCTAGCAAGGGAAATAGAACCACAACCTCTGTCTTCCCTGTCTCTCCAGGAAAGCCTCTGACTCTGTCCACTCTAGCTCATTTCTCCCCAGTCACTTGATTGCTTCCTGTGATGGCCTGAGGGGAGAGAGATGAAAAGCAAAAAGGAAGGCAGTTGCAACTTACCACCATGCACAAAGCCTCCAAACAGAATTCAAATTTGTCTGGCAAAAAAGTGGACAAAACTAAAATGAGTTTTTAAGCTCAGTTTCCTGGCTTCACTATTCATTGCAGGAATGCTTAGATTTGAAAACAATAAATACCATCACCGCAGGAAGCCCCAGATTTGAATTGTGTGCGTGCACAGCTATTTACGAATCATCCATTTGTACTTAGCCACTTCCATCTAAGGTACTTGGCTCAGTTTAATAATGAAATAGCCTCTCCAGAAGTCCTCTGCTAGATCAACTTATTGTTCTGGAAAAAAAGAAAGGGAATCTCAGTACTAGTTTCCAGAAGGACTTTTTTTAATAGAAAAGATAGGATAGATGCCACGCTAGACTTACTGTGCTGTAGTCAAGGACTAAAGGTTAAAAACATATGAATGGAAAGAAGGGGATAAATGGCAAACTGAGATGGAATAAATAAGTGATAGGAAAAACAATTAAAACTGGGGATAACAGAAAGAGAGATTAAAACTGGAACTGAGATGTTTATATAATACTTTGGGCAAAAGATTCTGTTCTACCATGTACCTTTAGTTTCTTTATCATTCTGCTCTCAATCTCTCTTCATTTAAACCTATAATTATATATTATTTGTATATTATCCTTTTGATCTTATGGGCTTTGAGGTTCTGAAAGTGTAATCATATTTTGCCACTTCTTTCCCAGTTTGATTAAATCTCATGTCTATGCATTTCCTTAAGTTGACATACATCACTGGCATGAAAATTTCCTATTCTCTTTCCCTACTGAGTGCATTGTTTATTGGAAATATTACAATGTATTAAGAATTGATGTTCAGGTACATGCCTTTTAATCATACTGAAGATGACTGATTCATGCTGGGATTTCACCTGTGCCAAAGGTTACATCAGTGATTCTACCAGATAACTTAGACATGTAATTTCAAGCACAAATAACTGTCCAGGTATATGTTGAAGTTTCACCTGCAACACTAGAATCAAGGCCAAGATGAAGCTGGCCAGAAGCCAAGGCTGTACCCTTCCTTTTTATAGGTCTGGAGGAAATAACAGGGTATTGCTCCAGATCAGGGCAGTAAGAAACTTGAGACTCCTGTTAGCACTACAGAATCTTTCTGGTTGAAATTGTCAGCCTCCTTGAAACAAAAATTAAAAATGGAAACCAGTACACATTTGGTAGCTGTCTGGTTCCCATTTGAGCTTTAATCAAGAAGACTTAGTAATCAGTTTATCAATATAAGTGATGACTTCAGTTGGAACAATTAATAGAAAATATGATGTTTAGAGTGAAGTGCAAGAAGTCAAAGAAGGATTTAAAAGCAGGATGTAGATTAAAAAGAATTAATATCTTCATCTGGGCTAAATAATCGTTGATTAATATTTGCATACAACTCAGAAATTCACGTAATGGATGGCTTTTAGAGACAGAATACATAAAGTAACAATTAAGATGTAAAAAAATGTGAATATATATCAAGCATGCTATAAACACTCTCCAGATGATCTTATGGGATCATCCATACTCTTGAATGAACAGCCAACAAGATTTCAATATCATCCAGTCTGAATTTTAATTCCGGTTTTTTAGTTCTAGACCAACTAATCTCTTTCTGGGCATTGTTTTCTCAGTCCATTCCTGATACTGATCTGAGTGATAACAAGCATTTCATTTTTTGCAAAGCAGAGAGATAAGGATATTTTTTATACAATACTGTATAAATAGCTGAGACTGAAAAGTGTCTGTGTCAGTCGAGAAAAACTATGGATGCTGCTGTTTATTCTAAGTATCAATAAACATTTGGAATAACAAATACTTAAAAAGGGGGGAGGACTTGTGCAGGGTTTTACTGTCAAACAGCACTCCCAGCTCTGGCCCTCTACAACATCCAGTCATGCAGAAACAACAAGATTCTTAGGGAGTGTGTTGTAAGCCATATTATTATAGAAATATTTTGACCTGCAAGAATTGATGACTTCATTTTCCACTTCCAACTCAGAGGAAAGTTTGTTTTGTGAATGGGGAGAGCTGTTATTACTTCTGAGCTTCATGTTTTCAAATCACTCTTCTTCCAATGTCTCTCACCAGTCATGAACTATGTAGATGGCCATAAAGCAAGTTGTGTGTGGTTCTTCATCTCCATCTATGCTCTTTTTGAAGGTTCCTTTCTCTCTTTTCTAATCTCTACAATAATTTATAACATTTCCTCTTTAAACATTCTACTTTCTTAAATAGCAAATTATATTTCCTTGACCTCTTCTGTATTAAGTGCAAAGGACATAAAGTTTTCCAACCAAATGAGTGTTCTACCTCAAGCTGAATTCTAATAAATGCCTACAGTTTATAATTGATACTTCCAAGATGTTCTCAAGGAATTTAAAACAATCCAGAATTTAATAGCAATCAACAGAATCGAGACAAAGTGAAACTATTATGCTGAACTTATCAAAAAGCACGGTTTAAATTGATGCTGCATATTATTCATTTTGACAGTTGCAAATTCACATTAAAGATAGCAGAGACCAAAAGACAGCAACTAGAAGAGGAAATGCTAATTTATTACTTGCAGAGAAACAACTCTGAAGCTAAGCTGTTCAGTTAAAATTATGAAATACTTTCCATTTCCAATGTACCTTTGATCCACAGAAGCCCCGAAGCATATTGCAAATTATAAATACAGTTTTAATTTCTTGTCATGGCAGGGGATAGGCAAATGTCTCAGGAGTAGAAATGTAGCTGACATCATTCAATAGCAACCCTATGCAAAGACAAAATGAACAATTATTTTTAAGCAAAATGGCATGGAAAGGTTACACTGCTAAAACATGTCCTTATCATACTGTGCCACTTGCGACAGAAGAATGGGGAATGAAGAATTCCAAACTCAATTCCTGGGTGTACATACACTACTTGGTGTACGATTTGAGACAAATCACTTAATTTCTTATGCTCCACTATAGAAAGGGAGTAATGCTGTCTAAATTCAATGGTGGTGTGCTGATGGCAAAAGAATGATAAAGAGTATTCCTTCTTAAAGGAATTGTATGTCAGCAATTGAGAAGGTTGAAGTATTACAGCTGTAAGAATGCTCTGAAATATTATTTTAAATCATTCAAGTAGTAGAAAGCATGTAAACTGTGTAAATACAAGTTACTACATAATTTAGAAATTTACAAGCAGAGAGATGTAAGGCTGATGTTTTGGTATGCAAGAATTTCAGTTTCCTGTACAAAAATAATGTCACTTCCCACAACTGACACTTCAGGGAAGTTTCTATGCATGGGGAGGCTGAACAGGGGCTTTTTAAACCATTAAATCTCTAGTGATATCACTCTTTAATGAACAACTATAAGATGCAAATACAGTGCCTTGTAACAATTGAAGAGAGGGTTATCAACTTTCTAAAACCCTTGAACCTGACTTAAAGTCATAACCCAAAGGCTTGATGAGGCAGGGCAAACATTCTGGTGGTACCATGCTTCTAATGTTTTGTTCTGTGAGTGTGTCATTTGATTCCTAAGCTACAGTGTGGATGAAAAGTCCTAAAACTCCCTTTCCCCCCTGTAGTGTATTGAACAATCTCTTAACTGATACTGAATTGATTAACGTTGTTGCTCCAGCTTCAATCTGATACCTGTTCTGCTTAGCGGGGGTCAGAATGTCACCTGGACAGCAGTAAGGAAGGGGACGAGTTCCTTGGAAACCTATGGGGGTTCCTCCTTTCCCTTGGGAATATTTAGAGGTACCATGCTGAAGACTGGGGGTTTGAGTTGGTAACTTTTATTAATGACAGAAGTTACAGAAGCTGTGAATGTAAACGTTCAAATATTACACTGCTGAGCAAGTGCTCAGGCACCCCTCAGCCGTGTGCAGTAAGGCATCAGAGCAGTTTACAGGGATGGTCCTGCATGGCCATAAAGCTGAGACTAAATTCCTCAGACTGGCATCTTCTCATGGCATCAGGAGATATGACTGCCAGAGTTGGCTCAAGTATAGTGCTAAAAATAGGCCAAAGCACTTCAAAAATTAATGAGTATGAGTTTAGGACTACTGAGATTTATAGGCTAATGGATAACTATCAGAAGGAGAAAATACTGTATGAAAAAAAGAACAGTGAGGAAATTTAGAGCCCTTATGTCTCTCTTGGTTTACACTGATGTAAATCAGGATTAGTTGCACTGAAGTCACTTGACTTACAGTAATATAAGTATGAAGAGATTGGGGAATTTATGCTCACTTTGCAGTAACACACAGATAGAATTAAGTCATCTTTTTGGAAATGAGAAATGGGTTATTTCTGAATCATTTTGCAGAGATTTAAGAGTGGCAACCAGATGCTTCCTTCAGTGCAGATTTTAGATGGGGGAAATAACAAGCCTTGGGAGACTTTCACAGTATTTCTCAAGAGTGTGTGCTATGTATTTGCCAGCTTTAAGTTTGTGAAATTTATAAACACTGCGGACTATATTAATTTCCAAATAAATGAAAATTATACACAACAAGAAATTCTGATAGCTTCCTATAAACCCTCTAAAGTAGACTATTTTCTATAGTCAGCCAAAAACACAATAAATCTGCAGCACAAGACAAGAACTGCTGCTTATTCCAGGCCATTCACTAACTACTTTTCTGTTAATGGAACTACTGCTGAGTGAATCTCAAAGGGAGACCAACTACTCACACTGGGTGAAGCCAATAAGTGTAGAGACTTACTCTGTGAACTGATCCTTCCAGCCAAGGCAAGAAAGAGGTACTCATCCCTGTAATGCTTTTCACCCTCCAACACTTAGTTTAAGAAAACACACAAAAATGCTAAAATCACACCACATTTCAAAAAGGGATATGGGTACTTGGGACTCTCTAATGCTGAGCATGCTTTATTCCTCTTCCTTAACACAGCAGTGTGCTTTGAAAACATCCTTCTGAGTTCAGGAGCACACTGAAGGTGGTTGTCAGGAACTCTCCATTCACACCTCTCAGTTATCACAGAATTAGGGCACGGTTGCACGGTGAACTTCACCTTTTACCTACTGATAAAGCCTCCGGCACCTGTTGTGGTTTTGCTGTCCTGAGTCATCCATTACCTTATCTCCTGCTCCAGCTCAGCTCTTTGGGGCAGCCCCATCCATGTAACTACTTCCACTTTCACTTTTCAGGTGAGAGCATCCAAGCATCACTCAGCATGGCTGGATGTTTTGTAAACCTTGCAGTTTACTTTGAGAAGTTCCTCCTGATCCAGTTTTACAGCTGCCACCCCCACAGGGTTTGAAGCTGTGGACACAAAGCTAGAGGAGCAGGGAGCTCACAGTGCAAGTGTGCAGAGAGAAATGAAGGAGAGAGCAAGGACCAGGCAAGGATACAGTGTGATGCCCACTTCACATCAGGCCTTGCTGTGTCCACGCAGTGAAAGCAGAGAAGGCAGGAAGAGATTTCATTATGCAAAATGGGGTTCTGCACTGGTACCTCTCATTGCCTCTTGGCAGCTGGGGACTACAGGGGTTTTTTCTTCCATTCAGGGACCCTTCTCTTACCCTTTCCTTCCAGTCCTGGAAAGCCTGACTGCACCACCGTGGCTGCTATGGTGAAAGATTCCTCCGAGCTTCTCTGCCATGGAGGAATGAAGGGCAGAGCTGCAGGCAAAGCAGGGCATCAACAGTCAGGTTTTATGGCTTCAAATCTGAGGTCGAGAGAGAGGACTTTCCTGGGTGGGGAGGCAGGAAATCAGCTCTGATAGAGATGCTGGTAGGATGGAAATGGGGTGGTTTGAAGGGCAGCTCTATGCACCTGCCCATCCTGAGACAGCCCAATGAGTGCTCTGGGAGCTCCCACTGCCCCGAACACACACACCTTTGTTGCTTCATCACATGGTGGAGAGGCCATGTGCCAGGAGAAGATACATAGGAACTGCCTAATTATACTCCTTTGCTTCTGCTTAGAGAAAGGTGCTTTTTGGAGTAGATTGGTGGAGGGTCTAACCTGAAATTCTGCAGTTCTCAAAAGGAATTCTCTGTGGTGTTCAAGCCTGTAGTTAAATTTCTCAGTTAAGTGTGAAAGTCAGAAATAAAGCATGCCATTTTCTAAAGTGCTCCACAGCATAAAATATACTTCAAACAATGTTAAGAAGCTGATTTAGAAAATCCTAAGTACCAAAGTAAACTTAATTTGTTATTCTGCCTTTATATATTTGGGGGAGTTTTAGATTTGGCACCAAAAAGCAGCCTTTATCCAGACTTTCCTTGTTAGTTGGTCTATGTGGCTTAAATATGGATTTCTTTCTTTAAGTTATTGTTAAGTATGTGACAAACTATTAATTCTTTAGTGAAGATATATTCTCAATGATGTTCCTTAATCTCCTTCAAATATTGATTTAATATTATTACAGTATGGCCAAATACTCTATTACTCTATCTAAATTAACATTTTTTCAAGATATATTTGGGAAGGAAATGTGTGTTTATTGATTGTATGAATGAAATTACTTTAATTAAGGAAACAGGCCTACTGCCAAAAATGGCATACATGATTATTAGTGCAGGATACTTCCCACAACAGCCCAAAAAGCCATCATCAAAAGCAGATGCCTAAATTAGTTACAATGTACATCCTGGCCAGACAGACACTTCAGACTCTTGGCCACTTGTAGGACAGATTCTCCTTCCTTTGAAAGCAAGCACAGTAACACTTTAAGTTTTTCTACCAACCATAATTTAAGACTTTTCAACCTTAAATTAAATATTACTTCAGGGAAGCTTGATTTTCTTGAAAGCTGACATGGGAATCTCCTGGCAGTACTCTCATTTGGATTAGTGCTTGGAGTAGAGGATATGAGATTCTAAAGAAGTGTTAGATATTTCATCTTTTTGCCTGAAAATATAGGGGGGAAAAGTGATAACAGTAATAACTACTGGAAAGGAAGCATCAGGCTGTTGTGCTTTGGTTTAGTTTGCAGCAGCATTCTAGTATTATGTATTGCTTCCACTGCATTTGGCCTGAGAAGTGGTTAGAAGCATGGTATGGATTTCCAGTGCCATTACTACCTCATAAAATGAAGAGGAAATCCTCAAAAATGGTCAGGAATTTACAGTTTAATAACTTCACATAAGAATGTGATTTTGGGATGTTGTGTAGCTGAGAAGTTGCGTGTATTTTCTGAATACTGTTTCCATGCATTTTCTGAATCCCAGCCCGGTAATTAATGGGGTACTACATTCACTGAATCTTCCTCTGGTGCCTGACAATAAAAGGTACTTCAAATATAGGCATTGTGGAATGTCTTTTCTCCATTCAGACTGGAAATGGTTAAAAAACACAGCCTCCAAAGCCAAACCTCACAGCTGAGAGTCTTAAAAACCTGCAGGTGGGACTTAAAAGAGAGAATCCCACCACAGAGAGGGGTGTGACAAAATGAACCCTGTGACCATTGATCAAGGGATGTCTGGGCAGCAAAGGTTTGCTGGATCTGTCTACCTTTGCCTGACGTGACAGTCTCCCAGGAAGCCTTGTGGCCTCCTTGGGGCTCTGGCATGGGCTATAATCAGGATAGAAACAGCCTCTCTCTGCTTAGCAAGAGCCAGGCTTAGCTGTGCTGCTGGGGACTTGTAGCATGTTCAACCCTGCTACACTCACTTTTTTCTTCTTTGGTATACTGCTTGTCTTGGAAAGACATTTGGGAGTTGGCTTGTGCCTGCATAGGGCACATACCTGTGTATGAACTGTGTGGGGGAGGTAGTAAAGGGCTATGTTCTGGATTTTTTTTTTCTTTACTATTTTTTTGCAATCCAGCAATCATTTAGGAGACCACAAGTCAAGATGAGCTGTTTGTACCCCAGCCAGAGGAGAACACTTGTCAGGGAAGGAGCCTTCCCTATCAAGCCAACTTTCTGGCAGCCAATGAAAGTACATCTGCCTGTGTAGCTGGGAATAAGTGTGGGGGCATGTGCCGACAATGCATGTGAGAGGAAGCGTGTGGAGAGGCTGTAGCTCTGCCCCCAGTGCTGATGGGCAGCGTGCATCCTTCACCTCACACTCCAGCACAGTCCCTGTCACTGCCGGAGGTGAGCCTCACCCTGTGATGGCAGAACTACCCAGCTGAGGAACCTGCTCAGCCTGGGCAGCTGGGACTTTTCTAAGCCCCTGACCTGACTGCAGCAGCCATATTTATTCACCCTTCCAGATTAAGGTTACTAATTTGCCATCAGTGTGAAGGGGAGCATCTTCATTCCCACCTTGTGCTCTCTGTGTATTACAGGTGTACCCATACCAGCAGAAAAAATTTCAGTGTAAAGTGCCTAGCTTGCATGCCATGGGAAATGGAGGAAGATTTCTTCCAGTGTTCCAAATGGAAAGCAGAAGTGTGTTTCTTCTGGCCTTTTTGAAATAAAACCAGGAATCGGGTATTTCTTATTCTGGCAAGGTAGACTGGGACTAGCCACGGGAAATACTGAGCTTTCAGGACTTAAAAACTTATTCCACTCATTTTTGGTAGAGCTGTTTTAAGCAATGGATCCTCTCTTCAAGGATTAGCTGTGCAGCTCGATTTGCTGAGCTCTGCCCTGTGGGGTTCTTTGTGTGACAGTGTGAAAATGCATTGCTGAAGTTGACCTTCTCTGCTCTGGCAAGCACCCTCTCTCTGCAGCCATGAGGTTTTGGAATCCTCTGTGCAGACTGTCAGGGGATAATGGCTTCAGCAGCACTTATGGGATGACTTAAATAATTGTCACTCAGTCATTTTTGTAGCCACTCTATGTAAACGCCAATAAAATCTTTCAGCCATCCTATATAACTATGATGTGTCTGTATTATAGCTGTAAATACTGCGATTGGGATCTCAGCACAAAGTGTTTGCTGACACACGCACACACAAATATGTCCCTCCTATGGAAAAGTATCAAATATCATAAAGACACTTGCAAATCCAGCAACCAGTAGCCAGTATTTATTGATGATTTAGCATATGTTTGTTAAACATACACATAAGCCTTGAACAAAGACTGCCGGAGGGGTCCCCAGATCAAGACACCACCAGCAGCTGCTTCTGGTTAAATGATTTTAGTGGTTTAAAACCATAAAGGGGATCTGAGTGCTGTAGTACACTGAGACACCAGTAAGGGGAACCCTTTTTGCAGTAAACCTTCAAGCTTTTACTGCTTTGATGGAGCGTGTGGTCATAAAGATAACGTGACATTTTGGTTCCAAAAAAATTATGTTTAATCAGAAGACGAACAGAGATAAGCAGTTTAAAATGAAATCTGAATTACAATTTCAAATCTACTTTTTTTTTTCACTTCTCAATGAAATTGAATAGGAAATGTGAATGAACCTGCACAAGGCAGGCATTAACCCTTACAGGAATGTTAAAGAAAAGGAGGAGAGTTGATTTTGACAACTGGCTTTAAAACAATATGAACCAGATCACTTCAGTAAAGTGGCTGTCAGCAGGCATCGTTTTAGCAAGAAAAACAAATGGTTGATTTATTGCTTGAAATTATGTTATCATAGGTAAAATTTAATCTGTGGACAAGTCTTCTCACTTCAAAAATGTAATTTTGAAAGTCAGTCATTACCATTCTAAATATTGTCAAAAGTTACAGCATTCAATAAGCACACAGATGAATCTTCGTGCTGTAAATGCTGTAGAAAATCTCCTGAAACCATTGTAATTAGTCTGTGTTGCTGTACAATAGATGGTATGTCAGGGGAAGACAAGTATGCGTGTGAGTCTGTTCACATAATATCCAAAATCTTTAACAGTCTTTAACTGTTGTAGTAGGTATATTTTTATATTGCCCAGACAGAGAAACATGCTTTAGAGGGGTGAATGGAAATTCAGTATTTTCTTGGCTAAATAACCTATCGCTTTTCTTACCTCAAATGAGCAATTCTGGAAGTGATGTTATGGATCAGTCTGAAGGAAATCCTCTTCCTGTCCAGTGTGTGCATTTCCATTACAGTTGACTGGGAAAAACCTCTGTCTGGTCAGGTTTAGTTTTTCTCTACGAAGTAGAGAGTAACTAACTTTATGAAACCACTGAACCTACAGATTCAATGCACCCATAAAATCTCTACATAAACACCACTGTAAATCTAAGCCAAAGTCTCTGCTGTGCTTTCTCAAATGGCCTTCACTCTAGACTGCTAATTAGCCTCTCTCTATCTTTGAATACTCCATAAATGCACTATGCTGATTGATAGTGCATCAATATTAATAAATAATTTACCACACTGTTGGAATTTCCCTCTGCATGTAATCACAGCTGCAGCTCCTTCTAAACCTTTCTTTAGCAAAAAAGGAAGGAAATAATTTTACTCCTTTCACCCCATGTTATTTAGTCTCCCCTTTGGTATATCTGCAAATATTTGGAAAAGTGTCTCTTGGATACTTCTGAAAATTTGCATGGTTTATATGGCAATGTATTTCCATCTCACACAGTGTGCTGCTGCTCCTAATTGGGGCTACTGTAGTGTGCTTCATGTTTTATTTATTCTCACAGTACATGTGTGAAGTGCTCCAAAGGATCTGTACTCTGTTAGGATCTGCTAGTCCAGCTTTCAGACAGAGGCCCTGTTTGCTCTCCCACTCTAACCCACGGATCAGAGGGATGTGCAGCAGCAGAGTAGCTCTGCCCAGGTGGCCAGGAGCTTGTCAAAGTCATGGTTCTGCCCAAAAGGCAGCTTGTTTAGTGTAGGTAGTGGCAAAATTCACATAGGTATTTTTGAAGCCATCTATGATTTTTATCACCATTAAAAATAATGAGTTCACAACAGAAATAACTTATTTTAAGTGTAGTCTATTCTAATAAAGCAACAGGTGTTCCCTAGGTGGGACAGAGTAGCCCAAATGCATTAACTGCATTTTCACACTGATGATGAATCACTTCCTAAACACATCTTTGTTTCATGGGAGTCTCTTTGTAGTGCCATATAATTAATTCTGAGTAAAAATTATTCCCTAAAATCTTGAATTCAGGCCAATATCTGCTCTGTAATTATGAAGTCTCAACACAAGTGAAAAGCCAGACCTGAGAGATGAGCGATTAAAAAGAAAAAAAAGTACATTCCAACTGCATTTGGATGTAATGTACTGTGCCTGTCATTCAACTAATCTTATCTCTGTAGTCTCCCTTTTGTGGGGAAGACCCGACGATTTGCAATTCATTCTTGTTGCAATTCATTCCTGTTGCAATTCATACTGCTCAAAGCTCATACAATAATTCTCTTGTCCAGGTGGCTGTCAGCACCTGCAATGTTGCTGAAATGTCCCCAAAAGAAACTGCCTTTGCCCAAGACAGTATGAATCTGCAGTTTTTGGTGACAAGCTTGAATGGATTTTGTTTGTGCTGTTTCTCCATTTTCTGAATGAGAAACCAGTAGACAGCAGCAGGCACACCAAAATAAAACCTTCCTTAGAATAAGTCTTCCAATTCTTCATTATTTAAATATGATAAAGTGCACGCTCCTAAGCAGTGTTCAAAATACATACCTATGTATTTAATTTACATTAATATTGTATCTTCAAGGACAACCTCTTCAAAGCACAAGAACAGCCATTCTGATTTGCAGAAGTCTGACTGACCTGGCAAGATGAATGACTATGTGAATGTGGGGAGAGCAGTGGATGTGGTCTGCTTTGGCTTTGGCCTGTGTCAAAGTCTCCTGTAGTATCCTTGTAGGTGAAATGGTAGATTTGCCCAGAATAAATGGATGTTAAGGCAAGAGGGAAACTGGCTGGTCCACCAGGCTCGAAGGGCTGTGTTCAGCAGTGCAAAATCCAGCTAGCAGGTGTTGGCACTGGGGCCAGAAGATTCAACATCTTTAAGAGCCCAGACAATGGCAGGGAGGACGTGATCTGTGAGCTTGTGCATGACACAAAGTTGTGGGGAGCACAGCTGTGCTGGAGCACAGGGATGCTCTCCTGAGGGACCTTGACAGGCTGAAGTAACGGGCTGGCAGTGACCTCAAGGTTTCAGTGGAGGCAAGAGCAACTTCTTGCAAGTAGGACAAAATAGTCCTATGCAACTGTACAGGCCAGACAGTGGAAGGAGTGTTGCAAAGAAGAAAGGCCTGAAGCTCCCAGCTGACAGGAAGCTGACAAGCAGGCAGCAGTGTGTTTTTGTGATAAATAAGGCCAACAACATACTGTTGCCTTCATAGCAAGATTTTAGCTGCGTGTACAAAAGTAGTGATTACTCCCACTGCATCAGGGTGGGTGCCTCGTGTTTTGGGTTTTCTGGGTGTTGGCATGTTGGAATGAGTCCAGCAGAGCCCACCAGGATGGCCTCTGGAGCACCTATTGTACAAGCAGAGGCTGAGGGAAGTGGGCTTATTTAGCCTTAAGAGAAGAACAGGGAGAGGGGGTGTTATTGCTGCGTACGACAACCAGAGGCTGTGGAGAAGACAGACCCTTCTCAGAGGCACAAGGTGATATGACCAAAAGGCAACAAATGCAAGTTGTGACATGGGAGAATTTTATTGGATGAAAAAAAAATTCACTGCGAGGGTGGTTAAACACCGGAGTAAGGGCCAAGAGAGGCAACATCTCCTTCCTTGGAGGCAGTCAGAACTTGACAAGACAAGACCCTGAGCAAACCCATCTAGTTGGGCTTGTTTTGAGTACGAGGCTGGATCAGATGATGTCCCAGAGGTCCCCTCCAACCTGAACTGTTCTATGATTCTGTGATATTGCAACAAATTCCTTACTAAGTATTGACAGAATCAGTCAATATTACTCTGTTAGAGCCATTTACAAGGCGTTTTGTCACAGATCTACCTGTCTCCATACTATAGATTAATGACGTTTTCATTATCAGACTATGTCTTATAGAGGAAGCGGCTATCTCTAAAATGCACTCTATTTTTTAAAACAAGAATGGAAACAAATAGGCCAAGAATAGGCTCTAGCTTTAATGTTAATTTTACTAGAGACAGTGAGGATGAATTTGGCCTAAAATATTTTTCCAGTCAAAGCAGAACAGGACTGCACAGTGAGAGCAATCCTGTCAACATTGCAAACATAATCAGCATTCAAGACTTCATCTTAAAATATCCATTTGATAAAGTGTGGGTATTGTAGGTTGACATGATATTTTGAATGAGCTTTAAATGGTGTCAGAGATCTCTTCCTTTGTGCATTTGTACCATATCCCCACAGAGACATTGCAGTGTTGATCCATCACAGCACTTGCACATTTGCTGTTTACTACTGGCTACATAATTTCCAATTAGTGCAGTGCTGCATTTTTGTCTGCAGAAGGTGACTTACCTCCCCAGCACTCTAGGTTTCAACGAAGAAAGAGAAAGAAATACATTATGAATGTAGGTTAGTGGTCAGGTCTCCTCTGCATCTTGAGGTAACAACATGCTGCTTTTGGGCCGAAGCAGGAGTATAATCACTACAGTGATACTGAAGAAACTCTGTCATCTCTTGCACTGGGCTGAAGACAGATGACCATATGTATCAGGCTGCTGATTATGAAATTCTCCCTAGTATTAAGATATCCTAAGAGTTGGACATAGTAGGATTTGATAAAGAGAAAAGCCTGTGACAGAAAATACATTGACATTTCCAGACTCCCCTCTATGCTCAAAGAAAATTTGGGAGTTTTCTCTCTTAACATTAAGATAAACTTTGTATAGGAAATATATCAAAACAAATAAAAAAGTAACATTTTTGTAATGTGGTTGTACCAAGATAACTGTCCTAAAAAGTTACCACATTTTATACTGAAAATAAACAGTCTATTGGATTTTTACAAAGGGAAAGTTTAAGCCCTCTCATGTCATCTGGAGCTTTGTAGTGTCTTAAAAACAGCCATTCAGAGCATAATATTTCTGCAAGGCTTGCCATGCAACTGAGGCACTTTTTTTCACCCAAACACAGGAAGGTCATATAAAATACCTGAACTAGGCAAAAAAACTCCTGCTTATACTGAAAATACCTAGGGTGGTGAGAATGCAAGATCTCTGTTGAGTTTCCCTGGTTCTCACAGACTTTCCAGGTAGGAGAGTTTCCTCTATGGAATTATCTAAAGGGTTCTTTAGTTTTCTTTTCATACTGATCCAGAAACACCATAACAGGTTGCCTTGCTCATTTCAGGGTTCAGTTCTGAAGGATTACTCACACAGGATCGATCTTGGCCATAGTGGTTGTGTGCTGGTCCCCAGAAAATCTGGTCACGCAACCTTGACATTCAAAGCTACTTTAAGAGGAGTTAAAGTTGTTTGCTGGGATTGGCCTATATGAAGAATCAATTCTGATATTTTTTCTGGTTGTACTCCCTGCAGACTACATGAGAACAGAGAATTCCACAGAAAATTATATGTAAAATGAATACAGATCATAACTCACTGAATGCCAGTTTCCCAGCACCCTCTACCCAGGATTATCATGGAATATCCTCTGTGACTTCTGTGACAGCAAAAGTTACAGATTAATTTGGTATTGGCCAGAAAGCATTTCTCCTCTTCTTTATTAGGGCTGCTTAATAGAGCCTTAATTAAGGCTATTTCAGTTTTGTATACATCTGGTGGAACAAAGATATAAATGTAAAATTTGGTTACTTTCTCTGACTCATTTTCCCTTTTCCTGGTGTGTCTTTGCTCTAGTGGGTCAGTAGGCAGGTTACTTGATTGGGATGATGGGAAGACTGTGTGTGATTGGGAGTGACAGCTCAGGATCATACTGAGTGGGCTTGAACCAACATAGAGGTTGATGCAGCTGTCAGTGCACAAACTGACAGCAGCCTGTGGGATGTGTGGGGTGCATGGCCTTTGATATGGTGAGCTACAGGGCAGGGTCTTCATGCCAGTGAAATGTCCAGTCAGTATTCCCCACCGTGGGATACAAGACACTTGCAAGAATGCGTATTTTTGCTGCTGCATACCAAGGCTGTTCACCATAATGTGATCTCTTAAAAAAAAAAAAAAGGAAGAAGAAGGGGGAGCTTTGGAAATGCACCTGTGGCAGAGATTCCCAGGGCCAGGGTGAGCAGACTCAGAGTCCCAGAACACGGCAGTGTAACAGTAAGTCCCCACATCTCAGCTCCTGGGAAGTTGAAAGCACTTCTTTGTTTTCTTTGGATTGTTGGGTCAGTAGTATTCAGAGGCTGTGTGGTGCTTTTAGTACGTATTTACCCACAGGAAAGTCATGACTTTTTAAATGGGTTCTCTGGTGCCAAATGCTAATTACAAGACTGTAAATGTAGTGTGCATTGTTCCTTTCATCTTCGGCATATCCCAGTATTCCCAGTATTTGTAAAATAGCGAGTCAGCTGCTGTGTTCATGGACAAAGGAATCGGCCATTGTGCACTCCCCAGACCTGGCAGCAGCAGCCTGTGTTTTGTGGAGCTGCAGTGTCGAACATCCTTCGTGTCGCAGCAGCCCCTGCTCGCCGCGCAGCCTCCTCGCCGTGCCCTTTGTGCTGCCTCCCGGTCCCTCCGCTGAGGCAGCCGTGTCCCACCTGTCCCCGGCCTCCGCTGGCAGCACCGCGAAACGGATCTGCCTCCGGAGCTCTGAAATACCATCGAGGGACAGGGATGTTAGCTTGATTTCTGTGCCGGAGTGACAGGGAAACAAAATGGAGGGGAGGGCGAGCACAGAAGGTGTGGGAGGAGGGTTAACATCGAGAGTGAGGGGATGGAGAAAAATCCCACAGCAGAAGAAAGGGAAGGAGCTGAGAGATGGGGAGAGAGCAGAAGAACAGCAGTAGTGGGAAGAAACTGGAGCATGAATAAAAACTCCTTTGCTGATTGCACAGGGAGGTGGAGGGTGAAATCCAACAGGAAATGGTACAAGTGTCTTTGTGGCAAGAGTGAGGGGGATAATTAATGGGCATTTCTTGTGAAAAAGGAAGAGGAAAACTGACCTGCTCCAAACAAAGCAGGGAAAACTGGGATGTGTGACAATTTCCACTTCAAGTTCTCCTTATAGATCTGTCAGCAAGGACTGGTTTATACTTGGCAACATCAGCAATATCAAAACTAAGAATTCAAAAATCACAACTCTAGCCCTTCCCACATAATGAAATTTTCTTTAAAGTAGTATATTTTGGGTTCTCTTTGCATTCTCGTGGTTTTGATGCCTCATATACTTGAATCCTGTTTTCATGGGGCTACAAAATAGTGTCAAAATTTGTCTGTGTTCTTCAAGAAATCCCCAGAGTTTAAGAACTGAAGGTTTACGAATGCAACACAACTGGTAAAAAAATCATATGAGTTGGTATTTCACTGGACTGTGATTAACACTGACCATATTAGATTAGATGAGAACTCCTGTGGTCCAGGAGCATTTTATCATCTGCATATTTGATGGCACACTGAAGTGGGTCTGTTTCCTGTTTAATCTGATGCTGTATCTTGCCACAAGGGTAGCAGAGTGCCAGAGGACTTGGCAGCTCCTCTCCCTGAGGAAGGGTGGCAGTGAGCCAAGACTGAGGAGGAGTACCCCAGAAGTTAAGACCATAAGTGAGATAAGGGGATACAATCATGGGATACTCATATCATGGATGGATAGTAAGACAGCTTTCCTAATCCATCTTACAAGTGTGGTTAGGAGGTGGTACCTCTGCAGGGTTTTTGAAGTTAACACGATTACACTGCCAAGATATTCATCTGCAATTATATTTTGTTTCCATGACATCTCTTAATAACAGAGTGACTGTCCAGCTCTCTGAGGTTGAATACCCTTGCACTGGACTGCTGCATTATCGTCTGTATTATCATCCCCTTAGCTTGAAGATGTTCCTAGAATATCAAGCTAAATGAGTAAAACCACAAGTAAGCCAGAAGGTTAAGGATAGTCTTTAATAGCAGCTTTTACTCCCAAGTGAAGCTTCAACTGGATCTATTTTTACCCATAGCTACATATGTAAGGAGCAATGGTTCTAGCTACAAGTATTATGCATACTTGGGACACCATATGAAAAAAATCTTAAGTTTGGAAAGCACTTTCGACTATAGATGCAGAAGACTTAATCATTATAAAATGCTCTAATGAAGTGGCCCTTTTTTAACACTTGTACTAGAGCATTTGTCATGATAAATTTCATTTCTGGATAAGATAGAGACTGACTGGAGATACAGGTGTAAATAATGGCAGGAGTGCAAGACCTTTAGAAAATTCTCTGCAGCCTTTGCTGTATGTGACGGGAGTATTTTTCCCAGGTACATACCTAGAGGCAGGGACATTTGAAAATAAAACACAGTGCAAACCCCACCCAAACCATACAGTCCCCTACATGCACACTTCTTCAAGAGAGGAGAGTGAGGCAGAGATGATGGATGTTAGTCTTGTCAGTTAATGTGCTACTCAATGGAGTTTGGATGCTATGGGGATGAAGGCAGCTTAAGAGCTTCTATAGACTATGAAAGAATAATTCTATCACTGCCAAAGCATGTAACACCTGCTCACACAGGGGTTCTGACATCAGAAAGAAATTTTCAGCAAGGTCATAAAAAAGCTTCATGTTAGGGGAGCTCAGATATGGTGATTAAAAAAGTCATGATAAAAGCAGATTAGGTAGAAAATCAAAATTAAAATTGATTATGACGAAAGTTAAGTAGAAAATAAGCCAAACTAATCTTCCTCAAATGAAGAAAGAAACAGCCTAGCTGACACCAAACACTTTATTAGAATAAGCCATCTTTAATTAGTTAATAGAAAACTATTTACAGTGTATCTGTTGGTCCATCTCTTATTTACTAATATTTATGTACTTGAGCCTGCAAACTGATTTTTAATGAGGTACTTTTTATAGATAAGCCTGGTACCAGAACATACAGTGGAAAAAAAGACCAGCCATTCCTATTTGCAGTAGTAACCATTGAGGATAGCACGGTACTCAGATGGAACCCTGCTCTGATACTTCTTGGAGAGACTCTGACAGGAAATGGAGCAGAGAGATTTTTAATCAGTCAGATGAGGAAGAGCTAGAGGAAACTGAATCTAAACTTTTCATATGCCAGAAAAATCTTCTGTTGTGTGAACTGTGATCGATATGGGGAGTGTAAAAACAAAAGGACGCACAGAATGGAAAATCTGTGGTGGTTTCTTTTTTAAATACATCATAAGCTTGCTGTCCTCAGTACTTCCAAATGACTGGAGGTGAGTGGCCTCTGCTCAGCATATTGATGCTGGGGGACCCATCCAGAGGTGGCTCTTCCAGATAATGAAGTCCCACATATGAATTTGAGATACTAGAGCAGAGCCTGTGAAAGCCTCCTACCCTTCAGTGTCATACACTCTTGGTTCTAGCCCTAGTCCTTGGGGAGTTCAAACATCCTTTTTGTTTTGGCAAAACTCCTACATCTGTTTCAAATTACACAGGAAGATGATAATTTCATTAAATGCTTCAGTTAGATTTATAGAGAGTCCTAAATGCACTTTGTGACTGATACTGGACATTAATTCCTCTAGGTTTTGTTTGCAGAAAAGCTCACACTGTTATTACTCTCTGGTCAAAGGTTACACTTCCTGCTCTCTATCAATTCAGCCAGCATGTAAAGTGTCTTCAGATACTAGTCAGATCACCATGTCACAAGAACCATACTGCTGAGGATCTGCCTGTGGCAGTTAGCAAAGTTACCTCTGCCTCGAGATGTGTTCGAGTCTTCCTCATACTGGGGACTAACTCTATGCTTTCATAATTTGAGAAACTGTGGGAGTCTTTTTAATGTACCTCTGTCTACTCATTCAATTGTAATCATCAACCATTGTACAAGTAGCCCGTATCACAAATTTTAGAAACTTGTGGAGCAATAATCACCTTTAATAAAACCTAGAAAATAAGGAAAAATAAGTGTTTGTCCCAGGAGAGTCTGTATGGCAGGGCACTGAATGCCTTCTGGTAAGGCAATAGACTGTAAGTCTGCAGGAGCAAATGATCCCTAGCCATGGGAGGTAGCACTCCATGTTGACTCCACGAGAATTATTTTTAAAGTAGCCACACAATCATTTGTCCTTTCTACTTAATCTGGTCCTTTTCTTATTCTTCAGCTGTAAGAGTTCATCGTGACAGAAACCCTATGTGTTTGAAGTACCAGAGAGAAGATGTTCTGGAGCTGAGCTACAGTTCTTAGACACCTGTGTAATCTCAGTTCATGTGTCTGGGGTGGTTTGAAATATTGTCCACTCTACAGACCACTTGTGTCAGCAGGGCAATGCTTTCACTCTACCTTAACTTGGACCACCTTGAGAAAACCAGTATCTTTCTGTATTGCCTTCTCTTTTGGCTCCCTGTCCAAGCTGGTGCAGCACTCTTTGTAATGGGTCGTAAAGAGTATTTCCTCCTTCTATCCACACATACTAGTAAGTCCCTTTGAGTAAATAATCAGTAGTCTTATGTGGAGTTGGTGGTAGTTCCCCCTTTCAAGGGACTTTCTTTTAAGATAACTAGACACACCTTTCTGGGCCCATCCGCTCCCCTAGCCACCTCACATTCTTCATCCCCATTTTCATATTTATTTCTTCAGATAAACCCTCCAAACTTACATGATTCCCCTGGGGTAAACTTTGAAAGTCAACTAATTTAGCAGAGTGAAATTTAATTTGCTGAAGGAAAGGATTATTAATTTGTTCTGTTTCATTTTGTTGGGTTTTCAGTTTTCTTATATACAAGTCAGAGGTGTATATGCAAAGGGTGAGGGAATATTACTTTCAAATATCTGCGATGTATATGTTGAAATGTAAATGCTGAAATATAACACTCATTTGGTCTTTGGGGGTGATTTTTTTTCTTTTTTAAGTTCTGTGTGTTTTTGTTAGAGTTTTGCTGATCCCAGACATCAATGCTGGCATGACCAGATCACAAACATCTGGCATTCAGACAGCAGCTGTAAAAAAGAGAGGAATTTATACAAAATTAACTTCAGAAATCATTATATTTTATGGAAAATATTTCAGTGTTGTGAACTGAAGTCCTGATAGGACTTCACCTGACAAGCAGCCAGTAAAGTCTTCCTGTACCTTATGAGGTTGTATCTGATATAATCATCATACTAACAAATGTGTAATTACTATCAAAGTTATAGATGAGATTATCCCAAAGAGTTGCCTCAGCTTTGCCCCACATCTGCCTGCAGAACTCACTGACTGAACCAGGCCTTTGGTGGGTGCCAATGAATTTGGGTTAGAAGCAGGTTTGACGCATGGAGATAGAGGGCACACTAATCTGTGGTTTAAGTTTTGTATTTTGTTTGATCTCCAGGACAGTCAGACTGTTTTTTTTCCCAGGCAGTTACTTCTTCAAGGCAGAGAGTCTTTGCTGGTACTCACCTGGGGCTTCACTTGGCATGGCCCCCATGCTGCTAATCTTTATTTTCAAACAGACAGTGTATGGCACATTAGCAGGTGGATTATCCTTTGCTCCATCCCCAAAGGGAGCAGCGTGGATCTCTGGGCAGAAGAGGAACCATGAGCAGGGTGGCTGCACTGCCTGTGACTGTCAGCTCTGTGTGCTCCTACAGGCAGCAGCAGCAGTAAGTCACTGTTTAGTGGGCTGCTGGAGAGGAAGTCGGGTCTGTTTTTAAGTTTTCCTAGTAACAATGCTGCCAGATTAATGTGCTTATTGATGCCTATGCAGTAGCACTTACCTAACATCCTGGAGAATGAACCACAGGAGAGCTGGACGTACGGTATCACCGATGCTCTCTCTGTCATGACTATACCATTTGGCCACTACCTGTGGAAAAACATGTTATGTTGGTGAGATGTCAACTTCTGAAAGCACAGTGACTGCATTAAAGATTCAGTGTTGATGATCTAGAGGTACACCTTACACACAAATAAAAATTTCATTCAAAAAATGTCATTACAAATTGTTTGTGACTAAATTAAGGAAAATACTGTATTGGTAAAAGGGAAGATGAAAACATTGTTTTGTTTCATCAACATGAGCATGGATGAGAAATCTGCAAATAGTAATAGCTAAAAGAAAAGTCAACAAGTCTGGTTTTGGGAAGAGGTGGGACTTCCAAATATTTAAGTACGTATGTGAACTTGTGAGAATTTGATACTGAAGAATTCATAAAAGAAAACCTTGTTTAGGGAAAGAAATAGAACATGATATAGCTGGACCTGATTCCTGCTCAGAAATTCCAAAGGAAGTAGGCAACAAATGTTGTGCTGCAAGAGGAATATTTGGGGCTTACCACAAATACTAAATTACATCAGTGTTTTCAGTGCTGACAGAAGTGCCAGTTGCTCTGAGTTGTATTTGCACGCCTCACGCCTGTCATGGTATATCACTACACAGATGTTTTGCACCAAAAAAAAAAAGCAATTTCTTTAAAGTCATCTTTTTGACTATGTGTTCAGAATCATGAATTTGCAATAAAACAAAAATGCTTTTGAAATGAAAAGTGAAAATGGCGAAGAATTTTTTACCTAAATACTCTGCCTTACTACTTGTGTCACATTTAATTTTGCCTTAATCAGGCACAGCAAAAGAGGTCAAGATATTTTCTGGACTGAGTTTTACAGTTTGCAAATTTAGAAGCAGCACTAAAACACAGCTAACTGTATCAATTCACTATTCATTTTTAATACCCTTTTCTGCCGATTATTTTTCATGTGAAATAGTTTGACATTGCTGTATTTTATGACGATTTAAGTGATTTTTATCTCTGATGGTTTCATAAAGTTGCCCATCAGCTTGTAAGCAAGCATTGAGATGAAGTTCATTTTTTCGTTGAAGGTTTCTTTTCCTTGATTTCTCCACTAGTCCGTATAAGCTCTTGTACTGTCCTTGCCTCACTGAGAATCACCCAAAAGTGCATCCAACAACTAACTAACATTGATGACTAAAGACTAACATTTCACATGTGGTCTGTCCTTTGTTCAGTCCTCTCCTTGGAGAGAAAATTGAATGCATAATGGAACATTTTGCTTTGGCAGAGTTTTATTGTTTAAATGTCGGGTTATGTCTGTGACGTGTTTATTTGAAAATTGAAGAATTATGTCTTGTACTTAGAGCAGAAGTTGGTGACATTTCTGCTGATGTTTGCTACCACAGAAGTTCATTCTTGGCAGGCTCTTGGAGTGCTGGGCTCTTCAAACATGAATATTGTCCACTTAAAGACATGGCCTACTGTCTGAAACTTCATTACCTGTCCTCCAGCAGTCAGGGCAGGCAATGGAGGATTGGGTTTGATTGACCTTGGGTTATTGCAAATCTTTCCATGCCATCCTTTCTGATAAACATGAAACTATTTTGGGATCTTCCTTTGGTTCTTGACATTGTGTCTGCTTGGTGTGTCGGGCTTCTGTTCCATATTCTGCAACCACCTTGAGAGCTTCTTTTGAAGAAATGTATTGATTTTAAAATTGCTCTCTTGACTTCTTTATCATTGTCCATTTTTATTTAATTGATTTTCTTTCTACATAAGCTTCTGGAGGCTCTGTAAAGTAAGAGAGGAAAAAAGACAACCAACTACCAACAGCTGGTTTCTTACTTCTGGTTAAAGATCCCAAGGCATTTCGCAAGGATCAGCTGATAGTGCTAATTTTTCCAATCAAATTGTGTTTGGTTAATAATGCTTGTAGCTAAATTATGACTGGATCTGTGGCATCAGTATTCTCTTGTGTTGTGCCTGTATGGCATATTATATGCTGCTGTTAGGTGTTGTTAAAACATGATATTGCTGTCCTCTCAGTGAATTTTTAAACCAGGTAGAACAGCTAATATGCACATATTTGAGTGTACAACACCCACATACATTCTCATTCATACATAGTCAGTAGTCAGTAATAAAAGCACTTTGCTGCTAAATAAATTGAAAATAGTATTAATGTAATAAATGTCCAAACAGGATTGATTCTGTGTATTTTATAGCATCAGCTATTGCTCTCTGTTTTCAAGCTACTAATGTGTTCAAGTCTGCGTAATATTATTTATAGATACAAAACTGGAGTGTGTCTGAGAGTGCCAATAGTGGCTTATTTATTTAGTATTAAGTTTTGGCAGAAACTAAGCGTATGTGAACAATATCTTGTAGTCTACATTTCTGATATATAGATTAGTTGTTTTCAGTCCCTTTTGTCCATTTTCTATCAACTGCAACAAAGGAAATCTTCTTTTTTTTGAACTTAGTAAAAACTACTCAAGCTCAATATCGAAGGTCGAATGTAGGTGTTATGAGGATAGTGGTGACTTTAAAATTATGAAAATTTACTGAACGAACTCTGCAGTAGAAGAAATGCCTTCTTGTCCCTCTCTGATTTCTATTGCATTACAGGAGCATAACATGCCATTATTCTGTATTTACTCTTTCTATCTAGTTCATTTACAAACACAAGGCACAAGAAAGCAGTGATTAGTGTATGTAGGTATGGAAAGACATGTTACCTGTTAATGTAATGAAGCAGCATAATTCATTCTTTGCTGTCTACATTATGTAGAGGGAAGCAAATGTGCATTAATCATGCAGAAAGCAGGAAATTGAGATGTATGGAAGAGAAGAGTGATATGATACAGGAGCCCATCCCCCAGCCTCACAGAGCTGGCAACAGGTCCATTTTTGAATAATGTGTATTTTGACAGACGTGTCATTTGACAGACAGGGCTGACCAGAAGGGATGTAAGTAAGCAGCTAGTTATTAGCAAGAAAAAGGAGTGAACAAAGCGTTATTACATCTAATGCAACATAATACTGACCCAGTTAGCATCTGCTAATGTGGAGGTGCTGGCTGACAGGTTTCAGAGAGCAGCCATCCATGAGGAGTCGTCACCGACCACCGACGTTTGTGGTGAGCAGCATGTCCTGCACAGGCTGCTACCAAGGCTAAGGCTGCTCAGCATAGCTTGGTCCCAGCTTCCCAACAGCCCTGCTCCGTACAGTTCCTGCATGGAGAGACACAGAGAGGGGAAGGTAGAAGGCATCACCTGTCCCTTGAGAGAAGTGTGGGTCCCAGGCTTGTAGTGATGCTGTCGGCAGCTTGTCCTGTGGCAGAAGCAAAGTCCAGCCTGCGAGATGCCACCTGTGCAAAGAGCCAGGGCACAGCTCCACAGCCTGCTGGGACAAGGGCAGCCAGGGGCTGAAACCCGTGCTGAGTAGAGAAGCACAGAGAGCTCACAGCTCTCACACGTGTGATGTGTGTCCATGCTTCACATGTCCACGTGGCTCACAGAGGGAGACAAACTCATTCAAAATCCGCTGTGCCAAGCAGAGCAGCACTTGCACATTTCTCACTGAAACTCTGGCTCCCGGAGCGCAGCACCAGCTTGGCACTAGCTGTGCCAAGGCAAGCAAGGCAAAAACCCAGAGTCTGCTCAGCTGGTCCCCGTCAGAGCTATGTCTTGGCATCCATCTTCTGTCACCCTTTCCCCAAGGCACAGCACCATGGCAGGACCAGAGAGGCAGTGTCTGGGTACCACTTTTCTGCTGTACTCCAGTCTCCTTCAAGAAGGGGTGTCACATCCCAGGGAATGCTGCATTAGTGCTGCTTTGACAGGCCTGTACTCTTCCTTTCTGAGGTCTTTTGGAGGGCTGTAGTCCCTTCTCCACACACTGTTTTGCAGAGGGAAAACAAGAGCTGAGCGGAAGCTGATCTGCACCCTGGTACAGCTTCATTGTAACCCCTCTTCTGTTCTCAGTGGTGCATGTTGGTGGGGATGGGATGTGGGAATGAAAATCACAACTTTTTCATTCACGTGACTGATTTTTGGGCTCTGTTATTCCACACTGGCCAAGGCAGATGTTGCTGAAGGTGCCCACCATATGCTTCTGCTTGATTAAATTTTAATTCACAAAAATGCTGCATATGACAATCATATATACTTTTATATACATATATACTTTTATACATACTTTGAATTGAATAAGGTCATAAAAATTGTGAAGATTAAACATAAAAGGAAAATCACAGAAAAAGCAGCTCCAGCTGATGTTCACCAGCCTAGCATGCTCAGTGTTACTTTTTAAACTGCTATTTTTCTACTAGTTGTCACTTAAGGAAAGTTAAAATAATTTTTCTTTATTATATGACTCTCATAAAAAACGATCACTGTTTATTTCATTGCTGGTTTATTTCTTTTTCTCCTCTCAGCTCTGTGTTTTTATACCTGTCTTGATTTTAGATTTAGTTTGTGGGAATTTATTTTGCTTTTCTATTTCCCCAAATTCCATAGTGCTTTATACTTAAAAGAAATCAAATACATCTTTCAAAGTGAAAGATATTTATCTTGCCTAGGTAGTCTCATACCCAGGCAAATAGGATATAATAAACATAAATCCAAATGGAGAAAAGTGATGTTTATGAAATCATAGGCATAAGCGTTAGGTAACTCTTAAGGCCTTGTACTGGTTTTAGGTAACAGATTTTTACATTTGGTTTGTTATGAATTGTTTTGGGGCTGTTAGCTGGGAACTATGGTTCAGCTAATGGCACACAGGACTAAGCTCTGCTACATTTCCTTGATTTTGATCGCTGCTCTTCTTTCTCTCTTCCCATTTTGCCCATAGCTTCTCTCACATCAGTACAAAATCTGCCAGTCTGTACTGTTTTACTGTAGAAAAATTATTTTTCAAGAGCCCCTGGATGATATTTCCAGTCACTTTTTTGCCACATCATTTTGTCTCCAGCTGCCAGAAGAAATTTGAAATGTATCATAGTCACTTCTCAAACTGATAACATGTGAGAAGTCCAGAAGAAATTGTTTACACCATTTCTGACATAGTATGTCTTGTAATGCTGCTCTGTGTCATGTTCCATAGTTTTATGTCCTAATCTGACATTATGAGATTACATAATGCATTCAGTCTTTAAACAAGTATTCCTTTGAAATGTTTGACAGAGTTATGGCACTTCAGATATTATTTCTTATTATGGACAGATAGGTCAAATCTGCAAACAATTTAATGGCCATACATTGCTACCCTTGTCAAATCAATCCCCCTAGCAAGCGTGCTATCAGCAGAAGAAACATTTAGAAGCCCAATCCTTCAAGGTGCTAAACATACCGGTGCTCTAAACTCCAAGCAGAGCTGAGGGCTCTCAGCACCTCACTGGAGAAGGGCTCCAATTAACCTACTTTTATAGTAATCCTGAATGCAGGGACTTCCTGCACATGTGTTAGGATTCAAACTGCCCTTCAGGTTTACTCCACTGAAACCTGAGGAGAAGCTATGCAACCATGGACTAAAATGGCTCCATATGCTTCTCGGCTCCAGTATGTGCTGAGAATTTGTTTTTTTCTTTCTCTCAGCTGAGAATGCTGCTCTCCGTTCTGCAGAGCTTCAGAAAAATGTGGTATTCTCATTAACACTTTAACCCTGATCCCAAATAAATTACCTCATGCCAGCATTTAGCTTAGCAGCAGCAGGCACAGTGAGAGGATTTGAGGTGTCAGAAGGAGACCAAACTTGCGCCTGTAATCTTAGGAAATAAGTGTTTCCTTGTTTAAAGAGTTGGAGAAGAGAACAGTGCCTGAAATATACACAGCCTTGTGGAGCAAGCACTGGTATGGTTAGTCCTCAAACTAATCTAGGTTGTCCAAAGAAGGCCTGACAGATCCTCTTGCTTCTTTTGTTGGAGCGATGCCCTTGTATGTGTGCACATTAGCTGTCTGTACAGGGAGTTCATTGGCCTCTCATTTAATCTGGTTTTCTGTGTAACTCAAGGGGAATTCCTCTCGGACTCATCCAGACAAAAGTCCTAATGTAGGAAAGGAAGATCCAGATGCTGCACTTGTAAGATTTCCAGGACACTTCTACTTTTTTGGAGGCATCATGGAAAGACCAGCTTTCATTTCAGAAAACAATAATGCCTGCCATACTCCTGCTTCTCTCCAAAACTTCCAGTTTCATGCCTTCTTCCTGAATATGCATGACAATTTCCATCTTCTGGTGTGCTGCGAAAGCCATGAGGCACTTCCTGTGGCCAGGAAAGCACACCAAGGGGTCAGGCAATGCAAACGGCAGCAGATGTCACCAGACCCAGCACAGGCGTCCTGCCCCCATCTCCCCACTGCTCAACCAACACGCTTTGGACATGTTTCCCTGAGAAGCATTTCAGATATGCAATGCAGAGCTGAGAGAGGAGGATCAGGGTCATGACCAAGAAGTCTGAGAGGGAATGCACGCGCCTGGGAGGCACTGGGTGGTGCAGCATGTTCCCTCAAGTCTCATGCAGGTGCACTGAATAAATCAGCCCTAGATTGCTCTAAAGTATGCAGGAATTTTTTTGTAGCCAGGGGAGCATGTAATAAGGGTGTCTGGGAATGAAGAGCAGGTCAGCAGCAGCTCTGTGTTGTTACGGACATTAACAGTCTAAATGAGGGGATAGCCAGTGATTGTAGGGACTCTCAGATGGTCTTGGAGTACCAGCTGAAAGAGGAAGATGATCAAAACACAGCTCTGGACTTGGACCCTGCTCTTAAGCCAGAGTTAATAGGAACAAGACCTCTTGATGACTGCAAACAATGATTTGTTTCTGACTCTGCAGAGCCGTGCTGTGAGGAGCCCTGGAGCCATGACATATAAAAAGGGGCGGGGGAAAGGCTTAAATTGGCACAGAGAAAATAAATTCCATGTCCTAATGCTGGCTGTTTAGGTATGTGGGGTTATAAACTAAGAGTTTTAAATATTTCTTCACTGTAACATGATGTTCCCACTTGCTAGGAAGGCATTTGTGTTCATGGAAAAACAAAATCAATATGCACTTATTCCAATAGATTGTTTGAATATTCCACTAAAAGTTCATTTTATAATAGATTAGTAGTGAAGTAGCATTTAGCTATAACACCACACCAGTTTTGAGTAGTAATATCAAAGCTAATTTTACCATTTAATGAGAATGAATCAGCACAGTGGGAAATACCTTTTGTAGCACATTGCATATTTGCAATTCCTTCCAATTATATTTACGTCTTCCTTCTGAAGAGAGTTCATTGTGTTTTCTTCTTGCTATTCCAGTGTATTGCACCTGTGTGGACTCCTCTGAGTCTGTGTACAAATATGCATGTACACACAAACTCTCTTTAAGTTGATTTGAGTAACTTTGACCCATGAATAAGTGTGCCAGGAGTGCTTGGTAAGTCTCAGTAAAGCCACACCATAAAAGCAGAGAAGGTTTCTTATGAAGTATTTCCTAATGTGTTAAATAGCTCTGGATTCTTTTGGGAAGTTCATAAGAAGGGACATTTCAGAAATGACCACAGTGAAATCAGAGCATTTTGATACTGTTTCCAATAGACAAAGATATATCATCTTATTTCTGCTTTTCTCATATAGGTGTTGTAAGGGTTAAAACCACCCCTGATTTGTAATTATGAAACTGTTGTTTGAACTGCTTATAGTCTTCTAAAATCTTAGTCAGAATGGCTGGGATTTGCTGTGGCTTAAACTTATTTTCTTAATTAAAAATGTTTAACCATTTCTGATAAGTAATTAAGAGAAAAATGGGTTGGTTTGTTTCTGTGAAAAAAATTAAACAGATGCTGGAAAACTTTTCCATGCATTGTCCCAGGGAAGTTTTGAGGATACTTGTGCTGCTATTCTGCTACTGTGTCTGTTCCTATTCTTGTGAAAAAAATCTATCACAATCAGCCAAGCCTCCAACAAGCAGGGTAAAAACAAACTCCAAGTAAACCAGTAAAACCCGTTTTTTTGCCAAGAAACTAGTTTATTTGAGCTTGGAGCTTTAGGACTCTGTAGTAATGCAATCTCTGCAGATGCCACTCCACCAGTCACTCACAGAGCCTGGCAAAAATCATCCAGGACACAAGTGAACATCTCCTGCACAGTGGTCATAGGACCCGGTCCCCGTGGTGTAGCTGCATTTTATACAAGCTATAAATTATTTAGAAAAGTGTATGTTTAAGAAACAGTTGTGTTTGTTACAGTAACAGGGAGATTTTTAATAATTTTTATTCTCATAAATGTTGAGCATGTTATCATACTTCTTATGGTTTAGTCCCGTATAAATAGTACTCAAAATTGTGTGTATGTATCACCTTCAACTAGCAGAGCACTATGGTGTATGCCTAATTTTAAGTAATTTCCATGGAACTTAAGGGTAATTTTTAAAAGTATACTTTGAACATTTTGCCAAATTTGACTAGACATCCAAGGAGTACCTTAGTCAAGTTCACTTGCATTCCCTCAAATATAAGCAAAACTTTAATATTATATGTGCAGGTGCCATTTCTGCAGCTATCCATAACAATGAGATGTATCCCATGGGCTCAAGAGACTGCCTGGCAGTTGGGATTCTCTGCATGTTTCACAGCTGAACAGATTACCTAATGGTTTGGGCCATGCAAATCACTGACTCCTAAGCCTGTGATGCCTATGATGACTGTAAGTGAGAAACTATTTAGTAACTAAATGCTTTTCCATTCACATATAATTAGAAACACCACAGATACATGCAGTACAACTGAGCCAGCTGATTAAACTTTATCTTTTCTTATTCTTTGTGCGATCTACTACTGGTTTAAATATTTAAATGACTGCTAACAGTTTAATACAGGTTATCTTGATCACACAGAAATATAACATGATTCGGTTCCTCAGTGTACCTGTCTCTATCAGCTCGCACATATCCTCTTACAAAGACTATTGACTGAACTCCTGGAAACAAGATCTCAATGAGGAGTTTCCTTTATTGGTTAGGTAGCTGTGTTTCTTCAAGGGGAAATGTGGAAGTGCATTTATACTCTAGGGAGAATTTCCTAAGAGATGTGTGACCAAGGAGTTTGCAATCTGAATTTCCAGGTAGCTGAAGCAAAGAAGGACCAACAGAGTCACAGCTTCAGAACTGCTGGTAGGAGGTGACCACTGGGGTCAGAAATTGGAAACCAGGACCGGGCTGGCTTGCAATTTTTCTTGCCTTTGTTTCGTCTTTTCTGAGACTTTTTTTCACTTACTAGAGGAGATCTCTCAAAAGCAGAGAAGTTTGCCACAAAAGCAAACCTGGAGAGAGATCATGTGAGGCATGTAGAGCAGATTGTAGTGTGGAGCTAGTTCCATTTAACTAGAGTGCCACTGTGATCCTGAAATGCTTAGAAATGTAAGCATTACATTCAAATGGGATGTTGGAAGCAGGTTGTTGCTTGCAAGTTTGTTCCAGCCTGCAAGCTTGCTGCAGCTTGTGAATTTAATTTTAGCTCTGGAACTTGCTTCACTTTTGTAAGGTTACTGAAAACCTGAAAGAAGCCAGATTTCTCACATGCACCAAGAATAGCATGACAGTGTTTTCTCAAGAATTGACACACACACACGCCCCCCCTCAAAACAGTGCCCCTCAGCACCAAGGGCCTGAACCAGGTTTTCTCACGTGTCAAACACATGCTGGACCATAGCTGTATGATAGCAATCGTTCCCCACCCCTTTCCTCCCAGGAGCTACAAGGATTTAATTAGTGAGTTTTTCCCAGCCTCAGAAACCAGGAGATACAAAGACAGGAGCCAAAGTTGCTTGGTGCTGAGATTCATACTGTGCCCTGCTTTGCTTTGTCTCTGCTGCCTGCCTTGCAAATAAAAAAAAGTTTCAAAAGTTAGAGCAGCGTTGGTTTGACTAACAGCCTGCTCCTTGCAAAGTATTTGTATTTGAGCTTATTGAACATTCATTATGTATCAGGTACTCAGCCTTGTAAAATTGATCCAGGAAAGGTTTGCTGCACCAGCTGTGCTCCTGCCTTGTTGGCTGCATGTCGAGGAGTGCATTGTTTTTGCTCCACACTCGAGCAGATAGCACAGCTACAGTTCACTGAAGCAGCCTTTGAGCAAGGGCACCAGAACAGCTCTTTTCCTGGCCATTAATTCAAACATCATGCAATCAGTCAAACGAATCTGTCCTCCTTTGCAGCTCTTGTGGAGATTGCTGTCCTCTCAGCTCCCTTGAAAGTCACCTCAACTCAGTAGCACATCTTCCTTTACTTGGAGTCCATGATAACCCACGGGCAGGCTCATTTTGCCAGCAGACGTGTATCACACGATGGCTTGGGTTAGAAGGAACCTTAAAGATCATCCTGTTTCAACCCCCTGCCACAGGCAGGGGCAACTTCCACTAGACCAGGTTGTTCAAAGCCCCATCCAACCTGGCCTTGAACACTTCCAGGAATGGGGCATCCACAGTTTCTTTGGGCAAACTCTTCCAGTGCCTCACTACCCTCAAATCACACAGCCATCCCTGCCTGGCGCCAACAGATTGCTGTCTATAAACAGAGCTGACATGAAGGCAGCAGGCATGGCAACACCCCACGAGACTGCAAACATATCTCTTATAGCCCTCTTCTCTAAGTCTGGGCCACAGCCTGGCTGGGTTTTCATGGTTTTCTTAATTTTGATCACATGTCAGGGCTGAGAGTGGCACATGAGCCTTGAAAGAGCCCTTTGAAAATGTCTGTGTAGGCAGTCTCATCTCAGCACCAAGCCAAACTGCTCTGGAGAAATGTGCATTTTAAGGAAAAACAGCTTTGGCAGTCCATCAGCTTTCCTCTGTTTGCTCCTGCTGCATATTTTATGTCACCACTATATTGCAAAATGAATACTCCATATTACAAAATTAATATTGGAAATATTTCCTCTGCATTTTATGGACTTTATTTGTGCTTTGTTTTCCTAAGATTGTCTTATTTTTGCCTCTGGAGAGCAAATAGTATTATTATCAAGGGCAAACAAGCCTGGAATTAATCTGATTTAATCTTTAATTATTACTTATGATGGGTTTTATATTAGATCCCAGGATTGTCGAATGCCATTTTACAAGCTAGAACAGAAAGATGCAGAGTGAGCTGGGGCACTGGGAATACTCTGAGACCGCCTCAGTGAGGTTTTTCAGCACTGGCAACAACCATCGTGTGTTGTGAGGTTTGGTTTAAGTTGCTGTTGCTCTAATCAAGCGAGCAGGGACAACACTTGGACAGGAAGCTGAAAAAATTGTAAACATTTTAAAGCTGAGCTGAGAGCACCCACCTGGATAATTTCATAGTGAGCACAGCTCAGGTGTCCCAGCCTTCCTCTTTGGCAGCAGCTGTCGTCTGGAAGGTTGCACAGAGCAAACTGCTAGAAACAGGAATAAAAGAGAAACTGAAAGATCACTGCACATGTGTTTAGTATCATCTGTGTGAAGGCAGTGGGGTATTTCTGTGGCTTCTTTTGAAAGCTGGTACAGTTGTATTTCTCCCTAGAGCGTACCTGGCTGCCTAGCTTGCAGAAATCCTGAACAATACAGATGAAACTTTGGGCTCTCTGAAGTTCACAGATAAACCACAGTTGGCATCAGTGAGAGGGACGGAGTGAGACTCCGATTTTTCCCTAGTCTTCACTTCCTGCCTGCCCTGAGAGCAAGGGCATGGATCTGACTGTGTCAAACACCCTGCTTTGAAAGTTGGCTAGGAATGCTGAAGATGACCTGAAGAAGCTGAGGGCAGGCCTGTGAGCAACCCATTCCTAGGAGGGCAGTGATAGTGCACAAGTGAAATAGGGATGTCTCCATGTAGGCAAGACACATCTTTTGAGATCATTTCCAGGCTTCTTGGAAAGGAAACCCTGCACTGAAGCCCTGATGTTTGGCACTGTGTAGGCATCAAAATCAATATCAGGGCAGCATTCTGCTAAAGATGGGCTTGCAGACCCTGGGATAGTGCTGTCCTCAGCAGGGTTAAGCTTTCTGCATTACTCCAGGCTGGGGAGGGAGCTGGAGCTGTGTCCTCAGGTCTTGCAAGCTTGAAAATACCTGATTCCAACTCAATTTACCCAGAAGAAAAAATTGCTTTTAAATTTCTCTTTTTCTCTCTCTTTTTTTTTTTTTTTTTTTTTTTTTTTTTTTTTTTTTTTTTTTGTTTTTTGTTTTTTGTTTTTTGTTTTTTTAACTTGAAGAGTGATTGCAACAATGGAGCTGAAGGGGGACCAAATATTGAATGCAAAGTGTTTTATTTTAAATAGGCTTTAAAACTCCTGGCAAGTTCCAGACAAATTGTTCCTAAAAACTCCTTATTGCTTATGGCTGTCCACATTTGAAATTTAGTTTATGAGAAGATTTAGGGGTAGTGCTAAATAATTACACGGCAGGATAATCTGTTCTTTTTACATAAGATTATAATATTTTTTTAAATCTATCCATGGAGTAGTTCAGTAGAATCTGTTCTTCAGCAGCTATTTTGGGTTAGCTCAATGCACAGTCTAATAGAGGTATTACTTCTGCTGCAGAGCAATGAATCATATTTGCAGTCAAGAAGTCACTTGTGTAATTGTCATTAAATATAACGAATACAGGGCTATTTAAAGAATTTCAGGACTGTCTCATGTTCTGGAAGACACTGTTTCTCTGGAGAGAATGGGTAGAGGCCCCTTATTCCAGCTGTTCTCAGCGGTTTAATATGGAAGAAAGGGCACTGTCAGGATTTGTGCAGTGGGATATTGTCACGCTTTTGCAATTCCTATATAATGTGAAAAGAGGGCTTGTTAATTTGGAAAATTGACTTATAAGCAGAGTATAAAAGTATAGGTGAATTCCTCTGCATATTAAAGCCTTGATTATTGATTTTAAAACCATTCTCTTTGATTATTTATTCTGAGCCCTGTGTTAACACAGGACTTAAACCCCATATTGCAAATCAAAGCAGAAGCTCTGAAAATACTGATTGTTGCAGACAAATTCCCTGGTGCTTCATTTGACAAAAAGATGGATTAGAAGAAACTCCAGAGTGTTATTATTACCACCTACATGAAAGATTGTTTCTTTTATTTGTATTAATTACTGATTAGTGCTTTCCGTATCTTCAGCTCTTTCAGATCTTTTGAATGAGATGTATTGCTTTCCATAGTTTCTCAGCTAAAGGGAACCCTGACAGAAAACTGGTATCTAGTAACTGTGCACAAGGCAGTCATTGATGTGCTGAGACACTGTTCTTCAGGGAAAACCCTGGGTGAGATTCTTGGAGAGGTAAAAATAAGTTCACAAGTAATAATGCAGACAGATAATTTTCTATCCAACAAAATTGTCCTGAGTAGCTCTGTAGTTTTAAATTGAAGCACGGAAGGAGAAAGAAGCTGAGTGTGTGGGGCTCCTTGGTTGTGCGGTACCTGGGGAGCAGCCGCGAGCTCGCTGCAGTCCCAGCTGTAGGAGGAGCGTGGGGCAGTCCTTGCTGGGTGGCTGTCCAATCCTGCAGGGCTGCCCAAACCACTCCTCCGGGCAAACTGGCACTGCTGGCATTGTCTGCCGGTGGAAATGTTCGGCTGCTTTCAGTTACTTGGAAGGAAACCCAGCGGAGCGGGTCCTACCCCAGCTGGGACAGAGAGCGGTGGGACATGTCCTAGCCAAGCGCATCACGGACAGGGTGGCTTCTGGCTGCCAAGCGCAACGCTACCAGTCAGCCCTGGGGCTGGCAGCTGCTCCCAGTCCTTACAGCCTAGTGGTTCCACTGGTCTCAGCTGCGGGGGGGGAGTCTCCTCACACAAATCCCCTGGGTCTCACTGCTCAGGAGGAGCAGAGGCCTTTTTCTCTGCCTGGGAAAAGGCACTGGAAGAAGCAGCATAGGTGGAGGAGGTTGTGCTTGAGAACTTTAAAATGTTACTGAACCCTTGTTTCCCCATGGAGATCTCAAAACAGAAAACTCCAAGGCAGGCTGCCAAGAGTTAAGGCTGCAGGTTCAGCATCCTATCTAAGAGTTAGAAAAAATAAAAAGGAAGTTTCCTGAGGTTCAGCGGTCTGGCTTTCATATGTTTTGTGCATAAAACTGACCACGATGTTTTGGATGCTAGGAAGTGAGGCAAGGTATCAATTAAGGTATCCATTAACATGAGACCAATATTTTGTCAGGTGGCTGCATGAAATTCAGTGATGAACCTTTCATGGTCCAGGTTATGTTAAAAAGGGTAGTTCTAAAATAGCCTATTGTACGTCATCAGTTGATATGTCATTTTCCATAATTCATGAGCACTGGGGCAAGATTAGACAATGGAGCCTTGAGTGAGAATTCATTAATTTCCTCCATGGTTCTAGAAATGTCAGAGGTGTAAAGCTGAGAATAATAAAAGTCAAACTCCTGAGATATATCTACTGTGCTAGGAAGAATATTACTCTGAGCATCTCTGATAGTACACAGTGTCTTAGTGTGCATGTGTCTTTAATTGGTATGCAAGGAGTTTATCTGCTTTACTGCCTGCACTTATCAGAAAAGATATAAAATGGGATGGTGATAATGGCTGCCTTCAAAGAAAAAGATATGTTCTTTCAAGGGTGTAAGTGCAATAAATCTTTCTGCTTTAAGGGCTCACTGGAAGCAGAAAGATTCTGTTCTGCTGACAACTGAATGTGGGGAATTTTCCCAGGGGAAAACAAATCACATTTCTCTATTCAAAATATAGTAAAAAGTCACTGAAATGTGGTACTCCAGAATGTATATTACAGTATTTCCTACTGACTCCTTTACCAATTAAGCACACTTACAGTTCTCAAATGGTTAATCAAAGGTGTCTGGCACTGAATATGTTTAGAATGCACTTGTGAGCTCCCACAGTAATCCGTGGTTCAGATTTAAAAAGCAAAAGAATAAATGTAAGTGGTCAGCTTTAGGTCTTTTTCTAAACTATACCACAGGAATTAATTTGCCAGGAATAAAAGAGACAATGCTGAGTTCATTGCTATTCCAGAACCATTCTGCACGTCTGTGGAAAGCAAAGTTAATACTACAGGTACCTACCGAGTCTCAAAGGGATATTTTGTGAGTCAAAATCATTTTATTTACTTTAGAAAAGCCCACATTATTCATAAGAATCAAATGTTGTGCCTGACTGTTATAGCAAAACAAAACAGACAAGGGTGTTTTAAATTAATCTGTCAGTATGGTGCTTTCCAGTGCTCACTTTGTTCATGCAGCCAGCAACTGATGTTAGCATGAATTTAAATAATTCTTCTTGCTTTGAATAATGACCATGAAAGTTGAGTAATGGTATCTAGGAAATATCCGAACTTTTGAGGAGCTGCCTCTTATCTAGGACTGTTTGCTTGCTCCTCATCTCCCCCCGCCCCTAATTGCAGGGTGGTGCTCCACACAGCATAGAACTAAACATAATACAATTTGATTTGTGTTGCAGTGTTCTCCAAAGAACAAATCTGTAAAATTACAACATGTGAAAGCTTAACACAATGATATAAAATGGCAGTGGCACGGTTCATATCTTAAACTGACAGACTGATGGTGATTATTGCAAGGACAATGCCCTGCATATGTCAAACGATTTGCAAATAATTTATGTCACCTTATCCTCCATTATTGTTTTTGCAGAGGACATAAACTGTGTCACTAATATTAAACTGTCGGCACAAAAAAGCCTACCTCAGCTCTTTCCTAGCTGAGAATGCAAAGACATCTGCACAGAGACAAACATGCATATGGTCATCATTTGTCCAACATCTTACACATTGTGAAGGTTTTTTACTTGAAATGCCAACCTATGTGGCAGATGATGTATGTGTTTCTTCAGTCCTGTGATTACCAGCACAGAGCTGCTCTGCAGTGCTCTTCACCTCATCAGTTCCACAAGCTGCACTCCAAGGTGTGTGAAACATTTGCAGGGAGATGGCATCTGACATGCAGCAAGGCAAAAGCATTCTGGTGTGAATATTTGACTCCAGATTTTGTTCAAATCAGGGTCAGATTCTGACCTGGAGAAATTAGTGTGGGTAGAGATTTAGCACTACAAAATAGCAATTTGAAAACTGGAATGAATATATTTTAAAGATGGGGAAGCAGAAGAAAGTGGTGCTGTCTCCTGAGTGACTCCCAAGGGGCTGTAAAGGAGAGGGGAAGGGGGAGGGCTTTGTAAATGACCTGGGCTTTATTCTTTTGGAAATAAGCAGAGGACAAGGCAATCTTAGTCATTTCTGTTTGTTAAGTTGCATCATCTCAACTGCCGGGTTCTTTGTTTAGGTTTTGATGGTTCATTTATTACTACCAAGAAATGCCTTTGAAGGGTGATTTTCAGAGGCTGTTGTGGTTAAAAAGCAGCAAAGACTGCAGTGTGGTGGTTGGAGCGTGGAGCTGGCAGACCAGCCTTCAGCCTCCCGCTCTAGATTTTGCCCTGCTCACATTTGGGACAAATTACTTGCAACTGCTGTGGCTTGACTTACTCGTATGTCAGGCAGGTTTTTCTGTGTGACTCATCCACTTGGTTAAATTCACCAAGTATTTCATAATCTTCAGCTAGAAATCACTTGTTTAATTGCAGATCAGTAGCATTTCAAATAAAATGCATCAAATAGTTTCTGTTGGCTTCAGTGCAAGAGATGGCTCCAAATCCCTGCGGTGAGGAGGACAATGCACCGACAAACTCACAGAGCTAAGGACTGGAAGGGAACTCCATTCTCTTACTGCTACTAGTTTTTCCTCTTTTGGAAGCCTCATTTAAGCATTTTGCTCTTTTAACTCCCTCAGAAGTGAAGAATCTGCTCCTTGCCCTTCCAAGCTTTTCTCAGCCTGCTTCTCAGTAAATCAGAGTTTATGACTACATTGATAATTTTTAGTGTTATAAGACATAAATGCCAATGAAATTTGAGAGAACTGCATTATCTATATGAGTTTTAATCTGACTTCCCATTTTTATGATGTTGAATTTGTCAAGCTTAAAAATAATCCCAGTTAACACCAGTTACATTGTTATTGGAACTGTTTGCGATTACTGAGTTAGAAAGCAAATTTTAGGCATTTTAGTTTTTTGGAAACACAATGTGCTTCCTGTGGCAGCAGCTTTTGGACTCACTATAGATGCACAGAGCAGAAGGATGTAAGCTTGCAGGGTGACTCTCTTTGCCTAAATGAATCCTTGAAAGTGTGCTCGTTTCTCCAGTCACACGAAAGAGCTTTTACTGGCACATGGGATCTCTTTCGAAGCAGAGGGAGGAATAAAGCCGACAGGTGTGAAAACCTTTCCCAGGAGCGGGCCCTTTCCTTTTCTCAGTGCAGGAAGACCCTGAAGCATCAGAAAGGGCAGGGGAATCATAAAAGGATGTCAGAGAGAAGGGGCAGCAGGATGGGCCCCAGGAAGATGCACTGAACCAAACGAAAGCGCCTCCATAGAAACAGGTCTGCAGGAGCTGTCCTGTGTGTGTCAAAATCATTTCCATCAGATGATGGGTAGCTTTTGCCACAGCAGCGGTTTTGGGCTTTGCCTCAAATGTGCTTTGGCATAACAGCAAGGCCTTTGCACTCACACTTGTGTGTAATACACAAGCCATGGTCAGGCCTGTGGTCTTTACACACACATGCAGAAGCCTACCTGTCTTTTGCAAAATGTTATAACATATGACAAAATATGCTGGAAAGTTTATTTAAGTAGATAAAAACTTACCCTTCCCATAATGCCCCAAAACTACTGATCTTCATCAACTGGCTCCTTAAACATGCCACAACACAGACTTCAAGCTGCAAATGAAAGAGATCATGGTGATAGTCAGTAATCTCAGTTATACACTTCTTAGCTAGGAGGCATCGTAGATCAAGGTGCTACACACTTGTGAGGAAAGGAGCCAGTAAAACCTGCAGAGGAATTTTAGGGAGGAATTTGCAGAAATTAAGTTGGAAACAGCAGTGGACCTAAAGAGAAGTTTTCACTGTCTTGACAAGAACAGAAAGTGGTTAGGTCTTAATCTAACGGTCGAGTGATAACAACTGAGAGACAAAGGATAATTTTGACAAGATAATCTCATGCAAAAATCCTGTGCATTGGTGAAAAAACTGTTGATCTCAGCAGTGAAAGAACGGTGTGACCAGAAACAGATGCCTCCAAAGTGAAGAAACCTGGACAAAATTGTATTTTGTAGCCAAAAGTCGAAAGAGATGTCACCAGCCATGAGAGTAGGGCAGGGAAAACCTGAGATGTATGACTAGGGAGGTGGACTTGCTGTTGACAAATTTTTGGCAGCAAGAAGTCACAGAAAGGGTAAATTCATCCTGAGAGGAGATAATCTTGGAAGAGGTAGATGCTCTGGGGACTGGATGATGCCACAGTTTGACCAGACCAGCTGGGTGATGATTGGTCTTTTTTGCAGCTGTACAGAATGTGTCATGGCTAAACTGCACTGGTTCCTCCCAGTGGTACCTACAACAAGATTCATTCAGATAAATTCTGGTGACTTCCTGCTTAGCCTCAGAAAATTGTCTTTTGTTTGCAACGAGCCCTTTGCTGCTGCTTATATTTTCTGTGAATGATCATCCTTTTCATTCTTGTTTCAAATCTTTCTATGTGAACTGAAAACACAGACCGGAAGACTGATGATTTGAGCAGTGCTTGTAGGGAAGGTGGCCATCATGACCTACATACCTAAGATCTCTAATTTTCTTCTTAAATGCAGAATAAACTTTTAGGCATAAAAAAATCTAGATGAGAAAACATCTGTGTGACACAAAGCTTACTTACAAAAAACATGTTTGTTGACAAACTCAGTTACTGTCAACCGAGTACTGTCAACCTAGGGCTACTGCCAGGAGAGGGGTGAGTTCATGTTGACCTCTCATGTCAGCTCATTGTTTCAAGTCAGCTTCTGAGCACACCGGTCTGTAGACAGGAGTTACTTTGGCTGCCACAGATGTCATGTGTGGCATGGATAGCAGTCCATCTGTGTCAACAGTGAGAAGTTCTTTTTCTCAACTAGCACCAAATTTGAGGTCTGCAGCAATAAATGGGAATGGCTGATACTCTCTATGGAAAAAGCTTGTCCTTTCTTTCTAGATAATGAATTACTTGGAGCCAAAAGGGGTCTCTAAAGCTCTCACTGCTTAAACTTTTTCTTGTAAGTCTCAACAAGCACTGAATCAACATTCAGGGTTTTCAGAGGTGGTGCTTCTCTCCCAGGGTGAGTTCTTTGACCATAGTCAAGGCTAACACTCAATTTTTACATCTCATTTAAGAACTCAGGAATTAGCACTTCTGTAGGCACTGCTGCACAGTAGCTCCTCAGCTCCCTGCAATGGTCTGTCAGGGAGGGGACATGGTGTCATGGTGATTTGGTGGCTTGGGGTTGTAGCAGCATACACAGACCTCATTTCAATGCAACCACTTCTGTGTAGGCCAACCCCTTCTCTATGTGAGATACATGTGGGATACATCTGATCGGGCAGCTGTAATTTGTGGGCCCTTTTAATCCCATAGGCGCCTAAGGGCCCCAGTATGGATACAGTTACCTGGGTGTGAACTTCACTCTATTGATGTCACCGATTTTGTTTCCTGCACGCCTGTTATTGCCTTCAGACAATGGTATTTTACCAGGCTGGTAGCTGTTCCTATGGCAAAACCTTCCAGCCTAGACAAGCCCTAGAAGCTTAAAGTTTTTCATTTCTTTCGAGGCAGTTACACAACAGGCCTCAAGCTCCCTGCCAAATGCTGGTTTTTTACAAAGTCGGCACTAGGGATGTGAGCCAAGTATTGCAAACCTGTGAAGCAGATGAGTGTGTGTTACTCAGCGAATGACACAGGAGAGATCAGCCAGGAAGTTTCAAACTGCATCAGGCTAGAGCCTGACTTTGCTAATGCTTTCTACTTCCTACTCCTACTTTTATCCTAAGATCAGATAACGAGTAGCAGTTTTTCTTTGTAACAATTCATTAATCAGAGAAATGATCCTTGCTGGTGTTTAGATGTTTTACTTAATTTGGTACTTCTGGCCTGCTGCCCCAGTAGTGCCAAAATTATTATTTCTCACCCAGCAGGTGATAAATAACAACTTCAGTCATGATTAATACCATGAATTTCTCAACCTGACTCATGCAAAAAACTTCAAACCTGCAGAACAAGTGGGTGCTAATTGTTGTGAGAGCCATTGGAGCTGCACTTTGCTTATAAAGAAAAAAGCCACAGGAAATGAAGTGTTTTCTAGCAGCACAGCTGATCCTAAGAGGCATCATTAAGAGCAGCTCAGCAGCATTCTCCATGTGTAGGGCTATGCTATAGCCTCTTTTTTTCCACTACACTGAGCTTTAAGTACATTTGAGAGGCAGGAGATTGCCAGGTTATTTTTCTTTCCCTGGGGAGGAAAAGGAGAAATAAAACAAAAGGCAGAGAAAACAGCAGTTATCTCGTTAACACCACGCAATACTAAAATTTTTATAACTGATATAAGAAAAATGATAGATCCTAGCAAAAGCTGCTCCCACCGAAGCCCCTTCACATGTCCTTCTTGAAATCTCATCACATCATAAAAGGCAGCATCAAGACGCTACCCAGTCAAGGAGAACTTGCTTCAGAGAGGGACAGGACAACCAGAAGACCAGGAAGGACTGTCAGCTGGAAACAATGATCCAATACTATAAATTAGCCTGTGGCTGACATCCTGGCCACTCTCAAATCACCAGCTGGTTTGCCACAGCCTGTGGTGGAGCAGGGTGGTTGCTCCTTTCCCTGTGCCATACTTGCAGTGGCACAGGGCACACAGGATCCACAGTTCAGCTGTGTGCACAGTGCTGTGCTGGTCAGGCAAACGAGACCTTCACCTCTGGAACTGGCACCATGCATATTTCTGATAGGAGCAGACACCAAAATCCAGCAAGGGCATGAGCAGGTAACTGTGCTGAGCAAGATTAGTCCATTCCACAATCCCAAAGAAGCATCTGAGGAATGGAGGAGCAGTCCTGTTTTCACCAGGACTTTCCCAATTCTTTTAGCTCCATCAGGTGAAGAAAGTAGCTGCTGCTTTCCAACTTGAGCCCCTACCTCTGGAGCTATTAACTTGTGGAACAAAAAGACTGTGAGAAGCGAAGCACAATGGGCAAGTGATTTGTATTCAGACTCAGGTGTGTCTATTCACTTGTAGTGCTGAGAGCTTTTGTGACTTCGTGTGCTGTTTTGGTTGAGTAACTCCTGCACTTCCTGGTGGGGCATATTCAGAAGGTGTATGATAATCCATGGTGCTCCTGACATTCTTTCTATTAGAAACCTAAATTTTGTCTTAATTTGGGGAAACTTTAGGAGTTCCAGCCATCTCTCTTCACTCAAAATAGCCTGTAGGAATTTTGTATTTTTGAGCCTGAAAAGTTAGGAAAGAAAATCAGTTGCCACTGTCCTGCTTTGTGAAACAAACCACAGCCTCCTGGCCTGATTCTTGTCTCTGGTGCAGCAGTTGTGCTTCAGTCATGGGAGATCTTCTAGAAACACCCACAACCCAAGGCTAAAATTCTCACAGACTGCACATGCACAGCCTTGTCTACTAGAGGGCCACTCAGACCAGCAGAAAGCCCTCGCTACGTCACCTTGGAGAAGGCAGGTCAGTGTCCTTGCTCAATCCCCTTGCTAGAAAGGCTATCGGGTTTGGGTTGTTTTGGGTTGGGTTATTTCCACCCTTAATTTGTTTTCTTGCTGGTGTTGTTAAAACTTCTCATTCTTTTTCCTGAACTGTGCACGTTTCAGGAGCAATCAGTGTAACTGTCCTCTGTAGGATTGCAGCCTCACTGAGTTAAAGCACGGCTTGCCAAGCGAGCGTTGGTCCTTGGAGCTCAGCCCAGTCTGCTCCACAGCACTTGTCATGCTACCAATGTCACTTAAAAAAGCATAATGTTTTCTTGTATTTATGAAGTACAAAGTATGTCTTTTGGCTACGATTTTAATAGCTATTTTCAACACTGGTAGCAAAGCCAAGATTTTCCTTCTAAGTTTAGGTATCACCCAGAATGAGGTGCAGCCTGAACTACAAACCAGCCCTGTAGCAAACATGCCATACAGAAAGAATCCATTTCAGTCAAGGAAGTAAGGAATGTTCTTTTCCATTTAAATGAAATTATCAAAGTCACACACAAGGAATGAGGGGTGGTTAAACTTTCAGAAACTTCAGTGTAACTTGAGAGCTCAGTCTCTGCTTGTCCTCTCACTTCAATATTGAAAACTCGATGTGATTTGCCTGTCTCTGTATCCTTAAGTGGAGTCTGAGTAGCTCAGGTGGATGGATTTACACAAACTTTGTTTGCAAGAGATCAGTATCTTTTGCCCAAAGACTTCCACAGCATTTATTTTCTAGGTGAGACATTCAAAGCAGGTTAATGTATATCACTCTTTGGGGTTTTTACTACTCTGAAGTTATAAAGCCTGCTGTATGTTACTGCACAAAATTTGCAATAACTTGCTGTTCAGTATTTAAGGTGTTGTGTTACCAGAGCTTCCACTGCCTCACCTTGCCAGAATATAAAAAGTTTCATTCAATGTTGTTTCAAAGCAATTGCTGAAATTTGGTTACAAGGTGGCTAGTGGCTACTGCAGCCTTGAAAGAGGAGAAACACATGCCCACTTGCACATTTTCAGACCGCATAAAAATTAATAGGTAGGTTTAGCAATCCATTGAGTAAATTACTCCTGTAGTTCAGTCTACTGGTAGCAGGACTGCTAAAACAATAGAAGCTATCTTATAATCTTTCCTCATGAATGGAGCTTCACAAATAGCAGGAGGGTAGAAGACCAGTTTAATTACTCTGGATTACGATACTTTTCACACAGGATTTCCCCATCCCCATGGCATGCTAACTTTAGCCAATGAGTGCTCAAAGTAGCATGTATCACAACGTTATCTCCACACTTTAAAAAAAACAAATGAACAAAAAAAAAACCACCCACCAACACACAACAAATTATTTTACTGTTTTTTTTCAGGAGTTGAATTAATGCAGAAAAGCAAGTTTGAAAGAAATATCTGGGTTCTCAGCTACCAACTGCTTTGATAGTGGAACTGGTCACTAAGCAGTCAAGAGCTGATGGGGTTCAGTTTAAAAAGGTATTCAGTGTAGAGACATGAAATTTTAAGACTGAAATGCAGGACAAGGGCAATTTGCCTCTCCAGGCAAGAGTGGTTTGATGAAAGTCCAAGACACCCTTACACACTGATACTTAGTGGATTTGACTGCAGTAGGACTTAGGACTGTTGTATCAAAAAACAGGCAGTAAGAATTCAGCTCTGTTTTCCCGTCCAGCTGGCAAGAGTGGCCCCCCACAAAAGCAGTAAGCAGGCATGGTTCAGGAACCTGTCCTGGGAGACCCAGCCAGTCCAAGGCATGCAGCTGCTTTCAGCTCGGTTTTTAAGAGAGAAGGAAATGGCAGCCAAAGCCCCATGACCACTGTATAACCAGTTCAAGCCATTAAGTGTTTTGACACTGAAGCATAAAGTCAAAAGAACGTATTTCAAAGTAAGAACACAATGGTTCCAACAAGCCAAACAGCCTGAGCTGGTTCCCAGTTGTGCCCATGACTTCCTGCGTGCACAAGGTTTGTTTTTGCCACCAGCACGCTCCTGGAGTTGCTGGTGCTTTTGGAAAAGCATCAAGTACAACTGACAGAGCAGAACAGAGCAGTACCATTTAATGCACTTGAAACATTACTAGCCAGATCAGTCCTTGCCTACACACAAGAATTCTCCCTTGAAAAGTTCAATGTTGTCAGGGTTTTTGGAGCATCACAATGATATTTATTGGTTTACTTCTGTACCATTGTGGCTACATGTACCAAGGATAACACAGAGGCAGAAGGATGGAGACATGCCAGCCACAGGCTCATAGTAAGTCCTTTTCCTATGAGAACCACATCTGGTACATCAAAGTTCAGAAGCAATGTTAACATACTGGAAGTGGAAACGGGGAAGGAGACACTTAGCTAGCAAATTAATTTCTTAAATAATAGCAGGACAAGCTGGGGATTAAAACTGGGAAATTACAGAAAGAAAAAAATTATAACCAAAAAACCAAAGGTGAATGAGAAATAAAAGCAGAGGCATGGCACACACAAGACGAACGACTGACAGCCAGAAACTACTTTAACACAAAAATAGAAACTGACTAAGATCACGAGTTGTGTGCTACAGAGCTCCAAGACATTTTTTTCACACAATTTCTGAATAAGTTTTAGCTGAGGCAGACAAACTTTAAGATCTCTAATGAGTCCTTTCATTCCCAGCCTAATAATTCTGACTAGTTTACAACTTTCTTCCAAGCATCCTGTCAAAAGGATCCCACTCATGAACTACACAGACATTAAATTGAGTATAAAAGGCATTTAGAAAGATCAGAGATAAACTTTCAGTGTTTTATTTTTTTTTAAACAGATAGAATATTTTTCCAAGGTCACTTTACAGTAAGTGGCATACAGGCTATTAAAATGGAAACGCTCATACAGACATTTCAGCTTAAATGTGCACGGTATATTCTACTACACAAAAACTATATTTAACATTTTTTCTTGCTCCAGAATGATTTGGCAGCTTCAAAGAGCTAACACACATTTCCATTCTCAAAATCAATTTATTGAACAATGATAAACCCAAAACTGCAACATGATCCAGGCCAAGCACCACGCTTATCTCAGCAAGGCCCTCTTGGAAGATCGGGCTGCAATTGCAGCGCTGTCTTTCTCATGACCCTCAAAGTACTGCTGCTCTATTCGCCGACAAAACGCTGTGAGATTACTGTAGTTCTTCACTTTTTCAGAGAGTTCATCAGTGATTAGTTGAGTAGTAAGGATTGTGAACAGATGTCCAAACACCAGAGCATCTAATTCAGTTGGTCTGTAAAAGCAAACAGAAAAAAAGACAGGTATTTTGGAAGGCAAGTCCTGACCAAGAAAAACCCTGCTGTTCTGAGTAACCTTGAAATAGCCATGCAGTCTAAGAACTGGGATGAAATCAAGCAACACTAAACCAAATGCATGAAATCTGGGTATAGGGTATATTAAGAACCCTGCTTGTTCTCAGTATGGCATTTTCCTTGCTTTAGGGAGCTTGGAAATGTGGAAATAGCAACTCTTAGATCAGATAGAGTTACTGATCTAGTTCCAAACCATGCTCCACCTTTTAGTCCTATAACAAGAGAAAATGTTTATCAGGTGTTTCGGGGCTCTTCCTTTTCTTCTGCAGATGTCTATTAAAAAAAACCAACTAGTATCTCACAAGGGGAAAAGAAAAAAAAGGAGAAGAGTGGAAGCTTAAGACTCCCATTCCTTTTTTTGTGCTCTGCAACAGTTGGGAACTATTCAACCAACAAGAAAGGGAGTTCCATGGTGGCAGCACCTGGAAACATCTGTTTTATGAAAGGGGACTACACAGAAGAAAACAGGTATTTTGGGAATGTTTTCAGTCCTACCTTATTTTAGGTATGACCCTTCTGAATTGTCACCTTGGACCTTTAAACAGTTCATGTATATAAGTAGTCCATGTGCAAATTTTTCAAATATATTAATAACTTCAGAGTGCCCCTTTACTAATGTTGATGGTACGCAGCATGAAACTTTCCTAACTGATAAAATTTTTTGCCTTTTTATTTGTGGATCACTAAACACTCTCCAGTGGAGATATGGACCCCTGCATAACAAACTTTAATCTGTCAGCAAGAGGCTGCTTTTCTTATTTACCTCCCAAAGACTCCTGGAGTCACAGACTGAAAAATAATGGCCTAAAAACACACACTTAGTAATATTTCACAGAGTTAAAAAGTTTAAAGGTTGTATGTACCAAAAATGCCTGGTTAACAAACAAGCAACACAAAATGCCCAAGTTACAATTCTTTAGAAATACACAAAGAAAATTTAAGAGATACTATGTTTAATAATCATAGGAGAAGATGCAGTTTAGAATTGTCTTCTATAAGGCATATTTTTGTACCCTCTGAATTAATATTACCCAACTAGTCTCAGCTTGGAACAGATTAAGGGGCAAAGACACAATGCAGAAAAGTAACCAAATGCTGCCATTTGAAGACATCTCCCTATCCAAATGTAGTAAACTGAAATCCAGACCTGAGCATTTCTAGACTGATCTATGCACAGGAGACAAGAGGGAGCTAATGTAATGTTATTTAAGTCAGTAACATTTCAAAAATATTGAATTATTGGAGAGAAAAAAAACCGTTAAAGAGTACATTGCAATTGAAAGAGACTGGTGAGAGCAGAGGACATTCCATGGAGCTCAGGTCATTTCCTTTTTCTCTCCTGTCAATGTGAATCTTGGTTTTCACTTTGCTCCTAATTCCTTGTGGACCAGCTAGCTTCTCCCCCAGTTCTTAGAACTCACAGGCACCCTCATGCTAATTCAGTTCATTCAGAACTGCTCCTGGCATTAAGACAAGCTGTCCTGATCAGGTTGGCACGACATACATTCACTCCTCTAGCAGAGAATGTTACCCAAGAAATACAAGTAAAGCTCTAAGAGTATCATTTTTAATAGGAAACTAACTGTATAAAAATGTACATTTGTAGCCTACATAAATTGTGGTAGAATCTGTAGAGAAGACAAGCAAGAGTAAAACTAAATCATAAATACAACAAACTTACAGAAGCTTTCCCTTTAAAACCTTTAAATACTTATTCCTGAAATTTCATGTTTAGATTCCAGTCACACATTTGTATTTTTGCAACTAATCACACTGCATTAAAATAAAATAGGAGTTTTATATATATACATTTGTGTGTATGTGGGTATATAGCTATTTCTCATATTGCTGGATGCAGTATTTCAATGAAGAGTAACTTACTGCTTATTGAAGAAATATGGTTGTGTTCCTAATCTCTGGGAGAGAGCATGACAGCACTGATCTACATCTTCAAGCACCTATCAAAACACACAAGGAAGAAAGATCCATATTGTCAGGAAATAACACCACTGCAAGAAATAGCCTCCTTATTCTATTTGCACCGACAGTGGGAACAAGGAATATAACAGCGTGGAATATCAAAAGCTGTTAAAGTCAGTCAAACCTACACAGTGGGCAGGTAGCTAAGTGTTACTTAATCTAACATTTGATGTAAGGCAATTCTGATTAAGTGCTTCCCATAACATTTATAACTAAGCTTAATGAAAGGTACTGACTTAAACCTCACAAGCTGCCACAATCCCACAAAGAGTGCCTATTAGTATCATACAGGAAGCAGGGCACAGAACTTACAACCTATATTCAGGACTACAGCCTAAACTAACACTGACAGAGTTGTACACTCATGGCAAAACATCCTTCCTCCCACCCCATCAGGTTGCACATAATTTAAGATTTATTGCTGCCAAAGGCAAACACCTCAGTCCAGATAATGTTTTAAGTACAGAATATACATTTTACTACATCTGTTTCGGAAACGTGCTACTCTCCAAAGCAGAAAAGAAAAGAAAAAAGGAAAGAAAAGGAAACAAAATGGAAGGAAAGGGAAGAAAAGGGAAGAAAAGGAAAGAAAAGAAAAAGAAATCAGGTTCGCTTTTCATACTGACCTGTTCAAGTGTCTTTCCAGCCCATCCAATGGCTTTCATCTTTCGCCTAACCTCCCACTGCTTCTGATAGGACAAAATGCGGTTTAGAGGCCACGGATAAGGAGAGCCATACCTTGGGTGAGTAATCTTTGTTTGAAAACAGAAAGGTACTGTGTTATAACACAAGAAAGTACAGATACCTCTTGAACAAAACAGCTACTTTAAACATTCCTCTCAGAAAGGGAGCTGCAGAAGAGAAAGGCAGTTGTGTGTATGCTGTAACTATTTGCACAGAATCCGTAGTTTGCAGCATAACTATTTAAAGCTTTTATTTCAGAAACATATACAAAGCCTGTATCTATTCTGCAGTCAGCTCCCTCCAGTAACTCAGCTTCCCTAAAATGTGTATGCAAGTGAAATTAAAGTGAAAAGACTTTAATGGTATAAACCCCCATGTTTCATTTATGAGTAGGGACTTGCAGTTGTGAGCAAAAGTGATTTCTCATTAAATTTTAATTAAGATAAATGCTGCGGAACCACTCACCTCCTCTACTGTAACATCATCACACCACTGGAGATAGAGCTAGGAAAAGAAAGAACACTTACTAAAACTTCCTAATAAAGGAGAACACAGACACAATCATTTTTCACTAGTAGAATTTTCTTTTCTAAATTAGATTAAAATTTCCATTTCATTTCTTCTCTTAGACCTGTGACGTACAAAAGAAATTAAAACTGGAAGGCAAAAGCCCAGTTGCTAGTCCTTACTTCACCAGCACCAAAACTATGCTGGGACCAAGAGCCTGCTCCTGTTGCCCACACCACACCCAACTCAAGGCACAGGTGACCAGCCCTCAGCTCCTCAGCCACCTGCATCTTCCCAGTGCTTCCAACACTGCTCCCATGCTGGGACTGCGCCACCTGAACTGGCCATAGACATGCACCAGAGGGTCCCAGCCTCCCATCACACACAGTGTGCACATGGGGACAGTGACAGCGGGGTGCCTGGCCAGCCAGGGGGTGGGGTAGGACCCCAGGAACCACTGGCATTTTCTGGTCAGTTACTTCTACAGCTGCGTGACACACTTCAGATAGGTGAGGGGAATCACACATGGCTACAGGAATATGCCAGCAAGCAATCCACAGCGTAAGAGAATTTATTCCTGTCTCCTTTCACCTCAAAAGTTGACAACCTAATCTAAGAACAGCAGTATTTCCACCATGGGGAAAAATCCTGAAGCTTTCTTGCCTACAGTCACTTAAGTAAGTGCACGGAGATACTAGGGTTTGCTGTACCTCTGCTGTCAAGAGCATATTATTGACCAATTCCATGTAGGCTTTCATCTCAGCTTTTTGGACTTCATCCAGTCCATCACTGAGAGAATGGCCCTAATGGGGAAAAGAAAAAAGACACACACATAAGAACAGGTATTGGAATATTCAGCAACATATGACCTTTAAAGTCAATGAGCTTTGGCTCAGATCCTTATCTCTTACTTAGTTCAGTAAGAAATTACATACTCAATTTTTACATACAGTATCCTTTAGGATTAAAACCAAATCATCATAACGGAACTAATCTAATCTATAAGAAATCTAAGATAGTCTACAAGAAATTTATTAGCAGTTATAGATGAACACACTTTGAGCACACAGCCTCCTGGTTAGTGTATCTCTATGGCAAGAAGTAAACACAAATTTACATCTGTGATACAGATTCGACTTCTCAGTGAAAACATGGCATTTTTTAAAATAGAGGGGAGGGCTGGGGGAGTGAGAGAACAAAGGCAAATTTGAACGGTTTCTGACACTTCAGGATTTAAAACAGTCAGTTCTGGGTTTAAGACCTCTGAGACCCAGAGACAAAGCATGTAGAAAAACAGTCTCAGAAATTGGCACTGGTATGCAGCTATCCTGCATAGAACTTACTTGCAGAACTTGAGGAAATGACAAAGAAAAACATTTTCACCTCACAAACTGCTGTTCCATGATATCTTTCTTTTAAAACAGCCCTATATTCCTATACTGTTTTAACAAATTCAGTAACATTCCAGAAAAGCACACTAAATCAGCACAATGCTAAGCAAGATTAACACTCACTAATTAATGAAAACAATGTACTATTACCTTGGCTTTTACAAACTGGACTATGGGCCCAAGTTCAGATACTACTTGATTTCCCACATGAATAAAGGGTACTTTGCCTGTAAAAGGAGAAATGTATTGTAGTAACAAGACAGAGGGTGGTGGGGAGAGAGAAGAGAACAAATGCAAACCTTCTCTGAATTATCATAAACCAATATAAAGAAAGGAAACAAGGTAAGTGAGTAAAAGTGAGTAAAAATAGTAAAGGACTCCAGGAGTAAGGGCAAAAAGAATGCATGTAATTCTGCCTACATTTAAAATTGAAGCAGTATCGTTTTCCCTCTCATGCTCTTCATTTTTAGAAGAAGAAGGAAGTGTTCAGACCTAAATTACAACATTAGATGCCAGCAAGTGTGGACATGAGGTGTGAGTGGCAGAGAAGCCATAGCATGTAACTATCACCAGTCCTAGTCCTGCACCTGCAAAATGCTCCTATGTGTCTGGATTCAGCATTTTAAAGCTCCACTTACTAACAAATAATTCATATACCTGCATATTTTGCTGGTTTTTCACTCCTGCCAAGCAACTATTGTTTTGGAGCTTTTTTTTCATATAGCCTCATTTCACTGCTTTAAGCAAAACTATCAGTAGCAGCACTAGAACCCATATAGCTGGCAGACATATACTGACAGGCACTTCCATATGGCAGTCATTAGCCAGAGCCAGGTAATCAGTAAATATGGACCTCCTCACACAACAGAAATCGGGGACAGAGTGCGAGGATCGCCGGACTTCTGCACCCTGCATTCTGTAATTCTTTCTTATTTTTAGGCAAGCTTCTGCAGCTGGTATCTGGGCAGTTTTAGGCAGTCACCTCCAACAAAAACAGGCTGTGTACCCTTCTAATATTTAACTTCTTCGTGGTCAGTTTGGATTTTTTTCCAGGCAGTCTCATGGATCTGAGGAAGACTTAAAATCACCTGTCACCCTTAATAGTGACAATGCACCCTTTGGTCTCCTGTATCAACATCCTGGCAATCAACTCCCACACAGGGTAGCAAAAGAGAACCTTTCTCCAGTATTGTTTCACTCCAGTTACAGGAAAATATAACAGCATTTCCTGGGATATTCCCTGGAATATACATTCCCTGGCTGCAGAATAAAGCCACTTTTGGACACGTCTTTCTGCTTTAGGATATTTGCAAGAAGGTTTCCACCAGGCACTGAACTGTCTGAACACTTTATACGGTACTGTTACACATTGTGCCCATGTTACTTTGCATTTCACTGCTTTGATTGTTTGCAGAGGAGAAATTGCACTGAAGAGGAGGGGGAAAGGCAACCCACACACAGTAGCACTGCCCGACTGTTATCAGCAAGACAAGGCGTAGTTGCCATGGTATCAAAATGGAGGTATAACACAGTAATCTAAATGAAGGCCACACTTACCAGATGGGGACATGTACTCGGCATTTGCCCTGCAAATCACCCGGATTGGCAGATTGCACATTTGCAAAAAGGCCTGGAAACAAAGAGTTGCATTTGAAAAGCATTAATACACCACTGGCAAACAAATGTGGTGTTCTCAATATGTTTGACTGTGTTAGCTAGCTCCTAGAACACACTTAGGAAGTATAGCTCCTTGCATACTGTTTTTAGGAAGAAAGAAGCGTAAGTAAAAGAAAAACAAAGGGATTTTAACTTCATTAGACAACTGTTTATCATTCAATCACTGACCGGAATTCTTCTAATGCAGTTTCATCCATTTTTACTGTTTTTTCAAGCTGGGCAAAGAAGCAGTCAGTATCTTTTAGACACAATTAGTGCTGTGTCTGTACAAAATCAAGTGACATTTTGCCCCTTTTGAAAACCACAGTACTCATTTCTTCTGGCTAAAGCTGGCTAGTCAAGTTCATGTTGTGTAACATGGCAGACACATATGGCACCTTCCCATATTATAATTACAATAGCTGCCAGAAGTCTTGCTCTGTGATACTGTCAGAGCACAAGTCTGGTTTGGGACAAAGTATTATTTTTAATTTATGGGATTCATGGAGAGCATAAGTGATCAATTTACCATTTCCTTCTATCTGTGTTCTTAGATTCAAAGCATTCTCAGTAGGCTAACAACTTCTGTCAGCACCTGCCACTACCACAAAATCCATAGGCTGTTTCTGTTGAAATACCAAAATGTCACGAAAAATATTTGCAGTTTGGACAGAACATGGCAAATAAGGAATCTCTTAATCTCTAGAGACTCTCACAATTCAGCTAAATCCTATCATTCATTTTGTCTCTGCAATTAGACAGGTCACAATTCCAGATTCCACGATTATTCTATTGCCCATAAACAATATGACTTGAAGTAAAAAAGGCCTACAGCAACGAGGTTCCCACCATGAAGAAAAATGCTGTAACACAGCACTTTCTACACAAACCTCCTCCCTGCTCTTCAGACTGCAGGATCTGGAAGTAAACTGCTCAGACTCTAATCACACACATGAAAGCAACCTAAACTTTAACCTTAAGATTTGTTCATCTCTGCACCAAATGAGACCTTAAGTCATGAACTAACAGTCATCAGCCCTGTTCCTAACTTTGTGGATTCTGCAGCATCAAGGAAACAAAAATAACCCCAACAGGTCTTCTCCTCTCACCTGTGCTCTTCAAGGCTTTTATTTCCAAACTCTAACCCAATCCAGGGAAAAAAAGCCAAAAACTTTGGTCCTTTTCCCACCAAACTAAAGAATTGCACAGTCCATTATGATATTTGGCTCCTGCACATTTAGATGACCTGACTCGAATCCGAATCTCAATTTAAAGACAGAAACTATGGTCACAAACTGCTACACAAGACATTTATTACAGCTGACAAGAGCCCACCTCAGAACTGTGAAGGTTCTACAAAATATATCAGAAATGTGGATTTCTACATCTTTTGATTTCCTCAGTGTAAGTAACTTAAAGCTCTGCTGGGAAGCCAATTACTATACATACACATACAGACAGAGACATAGACAGCTATATTAGGAGAGGGTAGTAGTCATGGTCAACATAAGCCAAATACTTCAGGTCCTGCACCATCTAGCAATAAATTGGTCTCCAGAGTGTTTCATCCCACATAGAACCTCTGTTACTGCTTAAGGATGCAGCCATCACACAGAATACAAGGCACTGGCCACGTTTCACAGCACATCACTTACCAAGTCTGTGCTCCCATCAGAATACATCAAAAATTGAGGATCTTGCTATCTTGGCATCACAAACTCCATGCAAACAGTAAGAATACCCAAAGGACTAATTCTTCAGTTATTTAAGTAATTTAGGCATTGTTCTGTCTCAGTCTTAGATCTCTTCCTTTGCCTGCTGGCTCTGCAGGACCTGGCAATGTCCATGCTGCTCCAGCTGCTGTTACATGTATCATGTTTTCTGCCCAAACTGGGGCTTTATATGTAACTTCTTCGGAAACAGTTAAGAGACAAGAACGCAGACTTTGGGTTAGATCACACACATGCTCCTATGCCACTGCTGGACACCAAAAATATATACCAACTCAACTGGTACACAGATTTCATTCTTCTGAAAGCTCTACCAGCAGCTAACACCATATTCTCAACAGTACTGTGCTGCAGTGGAACAGATGGCACCAAACAACAGCTCCAAAGAATTTCATCACTGGTCTAGGCTTACTGAATTAATTTCTTTCACAGTAAGGCACTAAATTAACACTGCAATTCTGCAGAGATGAATTTTGTAACTGCCATGTACTATTCAGACTGCAAGTCTAGAAGAAAAAGAAAGTCTGAATTGCACTGGAGTTAAGGTAACACATGAATAAGTGAAAAGCTCACAAGTGCAGAGACACATTTAAGGAAAAGGAGGCGAATCAGAGAACTGTTTTTACTTTTTCATATCAGTGTATCAAAAATGGTACATGCTTGCACAGAACACTTAGGTTACACAAGTTGATTCGGATTATTGCCTACTGTATACTGCACTGCACACAGGCTCCTACGTAGCACAAGGTTTCTACAAAAAATAGTTTGTAACTCTGAAAATCTTTTCAGTTTAAAGAGTTTACATTAGTTTTCATCACATCTGACCTTTCTTTCTCTCCTTCTTTTCAAAAAACATCCACAGACCAAGGAATATCAACTCTTATTACCTGGAAGGGAAATTCCACCTCAGTCGCTGGCCTAGTACAAAAGGGGACTGAGAATACGCTGACATTTTGTAATTTCAAAAATACAAACACACTGGGTCCATGTGCCTTTTTGAACTTTGTAAAGAAAAGAGGAGAGATAATGAGGAACTAGATTTGAGCTCTGTTGTGGAAATAAATACTAACGACATAAAAATGTTTGCTACGCTTCATAATAAGAGCAGATATTCTGGTAATGTTAGATATCATTCAGTCTACCTCAGTTAAAGAAAATTAAAAGAAAAAAAATTAATAAGACCGTAAAGTAAACACCAAACCAAAAACCTGAGAAAACTTCCTGGGAATAGTCATCTTCAGTCCTGATGAATGCTTCATTAAATGGGAGACCAAGACTGAGACTGAATAACTGAAGAATGATACAGGCTTAAAACCCATCCAGTTCTGCATTTACCACATCAGTCTTCCTGCGAGGCTCTGAAACAGTGACCCCTGGAGCTGCCCCTTCAGCTGCTTAACAACGCTTCTTCCAGCAACCCCCTTCAGCATCCCCATGCCAAGACCTGTTCCACTTCAGTCTTTGTCTATATTTAGGATTGGCTTTAAGACGAGTGATTAAATAAACCTAAATTTGTAATACAGTATGTAATATTAATAGTATAACCTAAATATAAAATACAATCAACCGAAGAAAATAATTTTTTTTAAAACCCGGCTATTACATCTTTTAAAAGATAGAAGCCCAGGGAACAAAAAGACCAGTATGTCTATCTATTATGAGCTGTAACTTGTATCCAAAGCATGACCTGCTCAATTTTAAGTGCTCCTTACATAATGTTCTGCAGCAAAATGAAGGAAAGGTCCACAATATAAGACAAATTTAATCCTTATTGGATCTACACTGCTTAACTAATCATTAACTAGAGAAGTAGGCCAATATCTACTTCTTGCTTCAGCTTAAACTAATAGTCCACTGGACACCCTTCAAGTCAACTAAAAAATTCACATGAATCAGTAAAAGAAGACAGTATTATCCCAAACTAGGAGGGCTCAGCCTAAGAAATAAGCCTTGCAATTTGCATTACTATGAGTACTTACATTCTTTAATTGATGTAACTGACAGGCTTTGGAAATTATTAGCATTAACAACAGAGGTGGTTTTGACTTTTCAAGTGAATGCATTCCATATTTATGGAAATTATGGTTTCTTTTAGAAAAAAACCATGGACAAGGATCATGACCAATGCGTTCCTATAAATATCCACTGCCAGAAAATCTTGAAATTTTTTTCTGATGCATTCAACTAGATATGCTAGACATTAGAAAATAACTGATGTTAGACAGTAAATGGCATGAACTATTACAAAAATAGTTGAAATTGCAACAGATCAAAGAAATCCTAGAGAGAGAATATGGGACAAAGCAGCAATTTCTCTGAGTCTTTATCTCATTACATGCTTTAGCCCAGTGATCAAGGGAGGATTTGTTCCCTTTTTTGACCACTCATGCAGAATGTCAAGAACCAGCACATTTGGTGTGCAGATGCTATCAGACCACCACGGCCTCCAACTCTGATAAAAGATGCCATGGAACACTGATTACTTCAGCTCAGAACATCTTGTTTCCCTTTGGATACCTCACATACACTGTTTGAGCAGGCAAGTTACCCTTGCTTTTCTTGTGAGAGAAATCTATTCCTGTGAGCAAATGGGAGTGTGCTCAGCTCCTCTGAGTGCTTTTGGGCAAGAGATGGAAGGCTGAAACCACCCCAGTGCAGTTTTGTTGAGATTTATGAAGATATCAACACCCCTTCAAAGACATGGCATCAAAAGCTGAGCAGTCAGAAAGATCAAGGGCCCAGGCTTATTCTAGTACATCAGAGATTATTGTTAACATCATAAATTTGGCTGATCAACTTAAAAAAGGACTGAAAGAGGCCAACTGAATTCCAATAACACACAAGCTAGTTAATGACACCCTTGTGAAAATTCACCTAAAAATGGCAAGCAAGGCACTAACAGCGAAACTAGAAACAAGACATTTAACTAAGCACAGCCTGTTCTACCTTGTAAAGATGCCTGTAATTCCAAATAACAGCATTAAATTACCAGCTTTCTTCTCCTCTGGAAATAAAAAAAAGTGTATTACCTAAGAACTAAGAGGGTGACTACTATAGGCCTCAACCTGGATCTCCTCCAGCATCCACGATTCTCATGCAATAATACTACAGCAGCTGCAATTCTTCAGAAGAGAAGAAAAAAATTAGCTCTCATGTCTGTAGTAAAACTAATACACATTTCTTCATCTAAAGTTTTCTGGTCCAAAGTGACTGTAAAGATGTTCACTGAAAAAGTTTATTGATACTTAGAAAACAACTCTTCCAAACAGACTCTGAGCAGGGTAACAGAACTGAATTCCTGCTGGAAAGGGTAAATTTGGGGGGCAGGTTTTATCCTTAACACCTATCCAAAGAGTTAACTATTTACATCAATTCATAAAGAGGAGCAATTAACACTCTTATTTACCCTTGCCCATGTTACAGAAGATCACAAGATGACTGCCCAACAAACTTACACAAATAAAGGAAACTTCCTTAGAGCTTAAATATATGGAATTCACTACAACTGAAGGACATCAAACTAAAATTCTCAGGCTTTTAAAAGCAATGAATAATTTCATGGCTTATACTAGTTAATGCAGCATAAAACAAGAACAATGAAATTCAGATAGGAAATAGCTGAGTTTATTCCCCTGGTATGATCAGGAGTGCCTCCTTTATCCATATATTCTACTGATTATTTGCATTTTGGTCATTTTAAAAACTGGGGTCATATTTCTTGTGCAGTATTGACACTGGTCAATGGCTGAGGCAGATGTCTGGAAAACTGTCCAGTTTAGCAGCTTATGGTTAACATGTCTGCTACAAACATGTACATAAAGTTATTTCTGGAACAAAGTGCGTCCTTTCTTTGGATGAGTTTAATGTAAGAAGCAGATAAAGGCATTAAAAAATAAAAATTTGGTTTAATAGGGTCTGTCAGCTTCTCTCCTACACACGTTCTCTGCCTCTTTCCTGCAGGCTAACAGTCTCTCTCACACTCTTCCAGCCTCTCTACCTGTCACATTACCTGGCACCCAGAAAGGGATGGAAGAAATGTGAAAAATACATTTTTAGGAATGATACCTCTCTTTTTCCAGACTGCAACCATTGAGTCTACAGTACTGCTACTGCCCCTGTGCACCTGGTTTCTAATGGGAGACTTTGCTGTAGACAGATGGAGGGTTTCTGCACATCCATGAGGAGGAAGGGATAAGAGGGAGGCAAAGAGACGTTTGTCCTTCCCTACCATCCCAATATTTACTGTTACAGAGTAGGGAAGAAAGAGTTGTGGACAACAAACTGAAGAAAAGTATGGAGAAGCCTCTCAGTGCCTTTCCTGCCCACTGCACATTGATCCACACAGGACTATAGTTTGTATTGCACTGCCTCCTACTCACAGAGAACAGCGTGAGCCACTCTTTTAAAAGTCAGGTGGAAGAAGTAACTTTGTGTTTTTGCTGCGAGAGAACAAAGTACTGGTACTGTGTGAACAGGGCTGAAAGGGAGCTCTGAGGTGACACTTGTTACAAAATTAATCAAATATCTTATGCCTATGATTCATTTCAGTCATGGCAGGTGACACCTCCTGCCAGAATTATGGAGTATATTTACAACAGCATTGCTTAAAGGACACAATCCATGTAAGGCTTGCTTTTTCTTATAGCCCATCCAATTTAAAATTCAAAATGTAAGTAGGATGTTGGATTTCAATTATGTAAAAAAATAATCAGAGCAATGACCTTAGTGCTGATTTGGCACAGTTCAAAAGTCCAGAGCCCAGAAACCACAGCCAGACACAGAACAACTCACCCCACCCTTCCCTTCCTCCTCCCTCCCTTCCCTCCTTTTCTCACAGACTGACATTCCCATCTCTGCTGCTGCTGCCACCCTCAGAACAATACAAGAAAGGGGTGCCATTGTGTCTTCCTGTGATGACAAGTATGGAAAGTGACTGTGCATGAAATACAATGGGAAGGCATAGGAGCAGGGAGGGAGGAGTTTTGTATTTATTCCTAGAGGTAATTGGTTTAGGTATGATTTTTACTCTTGCTCTCCCTTCCTCCTTGCCCTGCCCAGCTAAGGAAGGGCTGTTTGGACACCGCCAGCTGGACACACGACACGGATCAGGCAGCAAATCACCCTGTCAGAGCTCCATCACAATGCTCTCCTCTTCCCCTACAGTTCCCTCCCAGAAAAACACATATGAGCAAACACATACACTCATTAAAAATGAGTTACAACTTGAAGTAAATCATATCCAGATTGCAGTTTCTGAGATCAGAGGCAAGAATGAAATTACTTATGCCAAGACTCAAATAGTTCACAATTTACGTCCCCACATGAGGAACACTATTTTCAGATGGCACAGACCAGGCTTCATTTGAAGAAGATACATTCATGATTAGTTTTTAATAAAGAACGAGCCATTCCAAGCCATCTCTTATTCAGCAGCACTTCTAAAGGCACTCACACAATACTGTTAGGAAGAAAGAGTGAAATGCGTTTTCTGTTTTCATTTTTATGTTATTTCATGAGCATACAATGGAGAGCATGTGATGACAACTAAAGAGTTACTCTCTACTTTATTGCAGGAACATATTTTAAAATTAAAACCCATGAACAAATCTACAGAATAATTCAGTTTTCATATCAAACAGCTGCAGTCCCTTTAACTGAAATAGTGTGTCTAAGGTTATAAATGAAAACTGTTCAGTATCATTGCTTGAGTGACAGATTAAATTCCTAATCCAGTTATGGTAATGGCCACATGTGTAGTTTAACATAAATTAAGATCTTAATTATATTTGTGACTATTTTAAACAAAATAACAAATTCCTCTGTACCTGTGAATGTAATTTATAGCAAAGCCACGTTCATTCTCCAAAACAATCTATTTTATACTGCATCATGGCACTGCTCTAATGGTATAATGTAATTCTTGTTGTAGAATGTGGAAAGAGTGGATTCACTGGTAGCACAGAGGTTTTGAAGATAAATGAAGATTCTATTCATTCAGAGGTAATTTCATCTTAGAACTATATGAAAGATGTTTCACTCACAAACACTACCTGTACAGCTTGGGATTTAAGCATGTTTTCAGCAACAACACAATGCTGCTAGATTGATTATGTTGATACTGCATTTCTCAACATGAAGAATTCCAGCTTTTATTTCTTTAAAAAAAAGGGACTGGGAGATTTTCATTTCAGTACCAAGCCTTTGTTTAAGACTCAGCAACAAGTTCAAATTTCTGCTAATGTTTTGTCTAGAGGAAAACCAAACCACAATTCATACACACACACACACACAGAGAAAAAAAATCACAAATCTGTCAAGGGCAATTAATCATGTATGATTTACACATTTATTTGATTACTTGTTGAAGTAAATAAGCAATTGGTCTGTGTAACACAATTTTAAATTGCCCAAACTTCATTCTGTCATTCAGGACTAAGAAGAGACAATTCTAAAAGCACTTGCCTGGAATATATTAAGACCACTTACAAGGACATTGACTGCACAAGCAATTAATACATATCTTAACAAAATGAGCTGCAGGCTCTCTAACCTCAGGACACCTGTCAGAATTTCCAGAATTCTGAACATTTTAGACAGCCTTTTGAGCAAGACTATGAGACTACCTGCATAAAGATTCCAGAAGAACCTGTAATAAAAGAGGCAGTCTCAACATCCACATTCCTCTTCCTGACAAGTTGGAACAGTGCAAGAGATGCTTTGAGCTGCCATTTGAGGCAAGAGGCCTGGCAGAGTGCAGCTGTATTAACCCCCTCCCTCCTACTCAGCCACATTACTTGCACCCAGGCACTAAACAAAATGGCTTTACCTGCACCAGGCATCAATAAGGAGACAGAGCCTGGACAGGCCCTCTGCTTCAGATTGAAATACACTCTCGTATGATAATTCAGTTTTAATCTACTTCAAACTCCATTTTTCCCTCCTTGAAGTTGTGATGTCGTTTTATTATTGAGATATATTTGTGTATTGGGTTTGGTGGCTTTTTTTACTGTGATAAGCCTGATTAAGCAGGAATGCCATACATATAATGGTAGCTGCACAATAAATACATGGAGAATGGTTTTAACCATGAGTCATGTTACCCAGGAGGTGTGTTTTCATTAACATTGATGGGAAGAGGGCTGAGTGTCTCACAAGAACAGAGCCTTCATTCTGTGACAATCTCTTTCCAATAGCTGGATAACCATTACTGATTATTTTCCCTTGATTTTAATTCATTTGCAGTGAAAATAAAATTTCATTCAATATCAAGGCTTTGCAGCCCAAGATCAAGTGGACTTGGCTCTATAACACACAACTTCAAGTTAACAAACAAGGAGTGCAAACACCAAGATGTACCAGACATATGCACTTGTTCACTTGAAGTTATGTTGTACTTTCAGAAAATACAAAGAATCTGAACCCAGTAAAAGACAAAGAAATTGCTAAACTAGTCTGTTTCCAAAATAAACAATGAGCAGAAAAACAATTACAAACAAACAAACAAAAATAAACAACCCTACCAGAATCAACAGAGAAGTCCCACAAGATGAGAAGGATTTTTGTGTTTGGTTGGTTTTTAACTACTAAAGGCACCAGCACAGTTACTTAGCAATTCCCAGAAGATTCTGTCATCCCTTCTCTCATCTGACATGTAGCTATTAAGAGTCCAGATTTTATTGCACAATGAGGAGTTGTAAGCCCAGTCATTATTAAAACAGCAAGACTCAACCAGCTTCCTAAATTCAACCTGCAGCCCTCTCTACTCATTAATTACATCTGCAGTGAGAGTAGCTTGCTCTGCTGTCTGCTTGATCTGCTCCGTTGACAAGAAGTACATGAAATGCCTTCTGTGCTGCAGGGTTGGCAACTTTAAAAGAGTCAAGTTTTACTCTGACTAATTACTTACTATGGCACTGGATTGTATCCATTATTTTATGTGTAGATACCAGCATGTACCTCCTTCTGAGACCTATCTGAGAGCAGCTTTACAAAGAGGTGCTACAAGGAGATTTTATGAAATACCTGAAAGACTGGCTGCAGCACATCCAGAGTCTTGGTGTTACCCATGTTCCTTAAAGATTCCACAAGCTCTTTTGACTCAAATTTCTGATGTTTTCACCACATGGAAGTTCAACAAGCACAAACAAGCTATGTATCTGCTCTGGCGAAATTCATGTGCCAAATCAGTAACAGGGGGAAAAAGAATAACAGTAGTAGGAAAAAAGTCCCAGGTACCAGCTCCTATTTCTCCTCCTATCCCTCATTCCCAAATTTTCCTTTGAGAAAGACACACATCCCCCAACTCCCACCATCCCCTTAAAAAAAATCCAATAAAAAGACAAAACAGGCTCTCATCAAAATAAAAAGCAAATTCTGAAAGAGAGGAATTTGGCGATTTCCTTATGCAAAACACACTGATGTATTTAAACCTCTCTGATCACTACATATCCTAGTACCATTTCAAAATGGATCAAGATACCAAGAATAGTTATTCTTTCACAGTCACAACCATGTTACACAGATTCTTAAAAATCAATACAATTCCCCAATACAGAATTGTTCTATAAAGTTTAAGATCAGATATCTACCAGAGCCATATTTATAGTCATGGCTACTATCAGCTGTCCAGCTAGAGAATATTGAAGAAAAACAAGCATTTTTAATATATTATAGTTAATTTATCATCTAAGTGACATGTGTAGGATAACAATGTACTAGAAACAGTAAAGAAAAATGATGCATTAGAAAAGGAAATTTTAGGGTTATTTTGTTGGTGACTGGCGGGGGGTGTGTTTTAAATACAAGCCACACATACATGTATTGTTAGACGGGAAGAAAATTCATGAGCACCCCCAAAAATGCAGTTGCTGGGGTAAAAAAGGAACACTGAGATCAAGTAAGCAACAGACAAAATTATTTGCATTATGTGAAGCACAATATAAAACATACTCCTCAAACAAATAAACACTGCCCCATTTATTAGGTGTATCAGAGATGATTCCTCTTTCCAACAAAGGATAAAGCTATCTTCTTGCTGTGATCAAATTTACTCTTAGAGGTATCTCCCAGAGCGCCAGACTGGAAGGAAAAAAGTTAAGAGGTCCTGGAACTACCATGATCAAATGATCCTAACCTTTTTACCAGTAACATCAGTTACAATCTCCAAGTGTCCTATTTTTGGTAAATGAGATGTGACCTCTTTGGACAGCCCTCAAAGACTGCTTGCTCAAGCTTCTCTGAGCTAGACCACACACAAGAAGCAGGAGAACAGTGCAACTCCCTGCAAAGGAAAGCAGCCATGAAGTTGCTTTGAAGAACAAGAACCTTACAGACATCCAGCTCCCCACCACTCTGACAGCCAGGCCATCGCTACTAACGGGGAAAACATCCCCTTGAGATTTGGGGTTACTGAACCTAACAGGTTAATGGAGATTACATGGACTTCACAGCCACAGAGGTGCTATTAAGTCAATTAGAGGTGCAAGTTTGTCAATTATATGGACTATTTCTAAAAACCACATTGGAGCTCAAGCCTGTACACATGAAGAAATTGAAAAAAACCTACCAGAGACATAGAAAGAGGCGATGCTCACAGCACGAAGCAAATATGCCCGGAGCCTGGGGCAGTATTAGCTATGAGAATTAAATAACTGGCAAGCATCATGCAAGAGGTTACAAGACAAACATGCATAGCAAGTGATAAATGATATGAACCATGCACAGTCCCCAGAGTATGCAGGCAAGCAGATACTGTACACAGACCAATATAAATAGGAACACAAGGAGCGGCACTCTACAGAGGACTTTCAAAATCCTCAAATCCTTTAGGCTCTGGCACTTCAATGACAATGTAAAGCAAATCAGATGCAGGAAGTAAGTAAGTGATTTTGGCAGAAATAATTCTTAAATTAATGTTTTAGCTAAATACAGTTACTTTAGCTAGATAATGATGCAAAAAATAAACTTGAACTAACATCTTTAGTTTAGAAAATATGACATTTTACCTGAACAGCAAGGGAAGATGCATTATCAGAAAGCAAAATTTGTTCCTCTGTTGAAAGAAAAAAAACGAAGAAGAAAAAAAATAAACCACACAATTACAAAAAAACAGTGTCCATTTAGCTACTGACCTGTAACTGTAAACCATTCTAGGTTGCATTTCTTATGCATAAAACAAGGAGCTCTTATATAATTATTATGCACCTGGACTAGAAAATCTATGATATGAATATTAAAAAACAGGAAAAAAAATACCAGGAATTTTTCTCCTGCAAATGCAATTGCACTTATCATATATTACCACCAATGTTCAATAAAAAACACTACAAGAAAAAAAATAAATGCCTGACTTTTATGCCAATTACTCTCCTTCTAATCAAAGTTAAATAAAACCGCATCTTCATACCTCCTCTGGCTAAAAAGTAAAAGTATTCAGAAACCTATAAAAGCAGCTTGCAGCTAATATTGCACACTGTGTCTAGGTCTGTCACACAAAAGAAAGATGACAAGTTCACTGCAATAAAAATTCCATGCTTAGAAGACTAGAGCTGCTACCTATTAGTCTTCATTACTTTGCAGTCTTCTGACAACTGTAGCAGGCTGCTGAGCCCCAAATGGGGGCCATAATGTGATCTGATGATATATGAAGAGCTGCTAAAGGGAGAGTGAACCATCCTAGCCTATACATTTTAACAGTTCCTTTTTACTGAGAGCCCACTTTACCACAAGACTTCAAAAATCTGCTGCCTCAGCTATTGGTGCAGTAAATCTGCCAACTGTGCCTGCAACCACATCATTTTACACTGGCTACAGCAGCCAATATAATGAGTCAATAATAAACCAAGGACCTTACAGGCCATGAATAGCTAGTTTATATTGGCAGATGCAAGCATAACTAAAACCTCTGACCAAACAAAAAACACAAAGGACTATTTTAACAGTTTCTGTGCTTCCTTTCAGTTAATTATCTTAGTGCATATTTAATGTGTTTTCTGAAAATAAAGTAATTATTAATTGCCAAAACCAGTGTACCTACCCTTCAGTTGCTGATACAACGCAGCATTTTCAGGCCAAGGCTCTGCGGCTGTGGAAAGAGAAGAAATTAATTAAGCAAGATGAATACCAATGTGCTTGCAAATGCTAACTGAACACAAATGTTACCAAGAGCAAGAATTTAGATGGCAAAGATGCTGAAGCAATATTTAACCTGCCCTAAAAATGTCCCACTGTCACTCTCTTCTCCTGTACTTCTCTCCTGCTCACAGAGGGACATCACAGAGATGAAAGTCCTAGAATGTAATGCTGCAAGAAGAGCTAAAAGGGCATGTTGGAACTCTGCCCACCAGGATAGCCTATTGCTGTAAGTTATGTACTGCTCAACCCTAAAATGGGAATGTCAATATGCATTCAAAAAACTGAATCATCAGTTCAAAACAGTTGAGCAGTTGTTAAAAAAAACGTGGCAAGGAAATAAAAGACAATCACATCCTCCAGTTGCAAACCATTGCATGTAATCAATCACAACACCATTTGAATGTAAGTGAAGGCAAAAATAATAATCAGTACCAATTTACTGTTAATGGTAGCATTAAGGTAACAGTTCATCACATTGTTTTGTATTCATTACATTCCTTGTTAATGTCTGATTAAAAATCTATTTTCAAATATCAGTTCAAACCTGGCATTCTACCCAAAAGAGCTATTTGTAAGCAAAATTTATGCTCTAATCATATAAATCATTTTTTTAAAGCAATTATGTCTATAAATAGCTATGTGTGGATCAAGCACAGATATGTCACTGGCTTAAGCAAGGCTTTGCATTTTGCCTTTAGAACTCAAACTAAAAAAATGCACAATTTTCTAACTATGATTCCTTTTGGATACTCATGAAGTATTAACTTTTATGAAAGTCACACAGAATGTAAAGCTTAAAACACTGTGCACAGTTTTGTGAAGGTCACTGTGCCTCTAACATTAAGGCACAGAGCTTATCAGAGTTATACTAGTATGGACATGAGAAAGCAACTAATCCCATTTAAGTGCCATGAAAAAATGTTTTATGTTTTATTGTAGCAGCTATTGGTTTTACACCCCGCCACTAAAGTTTTGCCCTGGAGTAAAAATTCTTGAGGTGGAAGTACATTTACATCTTTAAATAAAAAGAGACTAAGATAGTGTCTGCAGTACTACAGCCTTAACCATTTAAAATAATTTATCTAATATACATTTCTTCAAGTCCACTGAAGTCTTGCAGCAGCCAACAGTATGAGGAAATTAAGAACATTATTACTATATTTTAGCAAACTTATCAGTTCTGGACTCTGAGATACTTGTAAAAGTAACTAAGTGACAAAGTTACAATGATCTTGTAAATGCTCCAGCCAAACAGCAAAAACATCCTTCTTACAGGCCCAAAATGGGACAGAGAGCTTCAACTGCATGGGCCCATTCCTATTGAAACTTCTTGCCTGATCCTCTTCTGACTGAAGTGTCAGATTTATAACTAATCCTTGGATTTCAGCCCAAACTGGAAGTTGCCTATTTTTTACACAAGCACATGGCTGAAATATTTCTGGACACAAAAATCAAGCAAACTTTTCATTTTCCAACAAAAAAACTAGGTACTTTTCAAGAAATTCAGATTCTAATTCCAGTCTGATTTTGGCTCTAAGCTGTAGGCAGCCATGGAGATATAGAGATATAATATACACACCCCCCAGCTTCTTGGCACACAGAATCCAAAACTACACTGCTCCTAAGGCATGCCATATCCATGCTATAAACTCAAATACAAGTAGAATATTGTTTGTATCTTGTTTGCCCTTTTCAGCTTAAATCATACTTCCACAATCTACTGATCACATACATATTTTCATGAACCGTATCTGCTGACTCTAATTTTATTAGTCATGATACGAACTCTTTATCCCACAGTCCTAGTACACAAGAGCAGACACCCAGCTTGAAGGAAGAAAAGGACAACGGTAGTTTAAAGCCTTTGTGTTCACTCATTCACAGTTTAGTTGTGTAAAAATATGTTTTTGACAAGTAAATGAAACAAGGACAAACAGCCAAATTAAAATCTCCTTCGTTATGTGTACACCTTAAACTCCAAATCTGAGCAGTTGTAAAAAAATGAATGAATACACCCTGCACCTGGCACCTGACAGTCCCAGAGGGAGGTCACAATTCTGACCATGTTTGGATGAGGTAGACATATGCTCACAAGTCTTGAACCAAAGCCCTCAGTTCTTTGTATGCAAAGCAGATCAAAGGTAACTGATTTCACTATTGCTATACAGACTGGATTTTAAAACGATACGTTTCACATTAAGATTCACATGTTTTTATCCATAGCCATAGAAAGTAATCAAACTCTGCAGTATGAATTCAGAATTGCATGCAGATCGTGTTCAGCAATACCAGAGGTACAAATAGCTGTGCAATACTCTGGAAATCAAATAATTCAGTACCCCTTCACTATCTGTCCCATACCTTACAATTTCTACTCATTCTCCCTCTTCCAAGATGTCTAGAATATGAAACATTTTTTCTGACGAAGCAAGAAGTTTAAATATACACTGCTACGTAAGAGGTCCAGGTTCGTAAGGTACAAGCTAAATCCAAATATGAGCTCCCATGCTGCCTCTGAATAGTTACAAGGTGAAAACACGCAGCTAAGGGAGACCAGAGACCTGCTGGGGAAGAGAGGAGGAGGAATCACTGAGGAGTTGTCACATGCCTCCACAAGAGGAGAAAGTGTGTAACATCTTTAATGTGCGGCAATGACTCTTGCCTTATGAATGTAGGTGAAGACATAATTTGTAGAATAATAGGCACTAATATTACACGCTGCTTCAGTTCTGTCATATTTCCAATCCATCAAGTTGATTAATGCTATAATAACTCCTCACAAACTTATCATTTGTGCACTAATGAAGTCAAATCCAGTTTATCCTTTGGCAACTATAATCTTCTGGTCTGTAGATGTTCATTTCCCTGCTAACCATGGCTACTGTGGCACTCAGTATATAAAGAGAAAATTAACAAATGTGATGTCAATTCAGCTTCAGAAGCTTTCAACACAGAATCCCATTTATGTGTTAGAGCCTACGCAACAGACATTTTTATCATTAGTTGCTCACAGGATGAAATAACTGCCTGGAAGCATGCCTTACAGGAATAGCTTCTCTACATTTCTTAAGAATAAGGAACTATTTGGTTCTTCCTTCTGCCTCCATAATCAGAGGAATTACTATTGTGTGGTTTTCAATGGGTCTGTCTCTCAGGCTTGCAGTCTTTAGTAAAAATTGTTTTCCCACCCTACCAAAACCTTTCCCATGGTTAAAAAATTCAAATATTTAGTCTTTCATGTGGATTGTCTGCTGTTCAGGACAATCAAATCTCATACTATTGTCTTTCCCTACTTCTCCTCTACCACACTACTTGCTGATTAAAACAATAATGCCAGTTATAGGAAACAGCCTAAGGGAAACAATCTGTGGGATTATTCCCCCCTCCGCATCCTCTCCCTTCCCCCATTAACATTGTCTGAAAAGGGCTTGAGTTCAAAAGTAAGAGGGAAATGAGAATTAAAAGGACATGGACACACAAAGCATCACTACATAAGCCTTGTTATCCTGGGGGTTGAGAATTCAGCAGACACAGCACCCCAACAACTGGGGAAGTCAAACAGCAAGCAAACTTACACCAAATCTTCTTTGGTTTTGTGGATGACTAAAAATGTATGAAAATTTCACTAAGCTCAATGTATTTGTTAGTCTAAGTGTTTTACTTATTAACAGTTTAGCATAGAAAATGCTAAAGATTTCAATATGATAACAGGGTTCTTAGGTGTCAAATTAGAAGAAAATTCTGTGAACTGGTATGTTGCATGTTCCCAGTGGAGTTTTAAGTACTCAGGTTTGTAACTATTGCAACAGATTCCTAACTCTTCACCTGTCATATCAGAGAATGACTTAGAAAAAACCATAATTTTTGCTCTTTAAAAATACTTCCAAAACACAGAATGAGTCATGACAGTCACATCAAATTCTTTGCCACTAAAACTGTATTGCATTAGGTGCACATTTCAGATTTTGTGGTGAAATGTTTTACTTGAGCAACGTTAAGACCGGAGCGAGACATTCAAATAGCAATTTGATTTCAATGTTTCCAGATGTTTCAAACTGACATTTCAATAAGACTTTATCCACCCAAATACTTCTGGGACAGTAAGAGAAAAGAATGCATTTATGCTGTAAGAAGACATACTCAAGAGCATTGGACCCCACTACCAGCAGGGGATCAGCAGCTCACCTGAGGCCCACACATCTCAGCTCCAGCTAACACTCTCAAAACAGGACATACCACACTTGCACATTAGTGAATTTTAATTCAAAGAATGAGAGGCTCCACTAATGTTCCCGCAGTGAAGTCTTTTCAAGAAGAAGCACCACATTCCCAAGACGCTCTACAGTGCCTCAGCCCCACCAACTCCTTGTCTGGGCTGTTCAGAATCTATTTATGAGTGTACAAAACTTGATTTCAACTTCTACACTCCGAATTACTGGGAAACTCTTCATTCTGTGTCAGTGCTGCCAGGATGTACGGGGAAAACAGACATTTTTATCCACCTTCCCCAAGCAGCTTGATGATGATGAAAGAGATGTAATGAAAAAAATGGTTTACAGTTATGCCTTTAATCCTCTTACTTAAAAAATAAGACTCTGACTGTGAAAATGAGAAGACACAAAACACTTTGCATGTTAAATTGTGGAATATGCTAAACAACAATTTAGCCACTTCGGTGGTCTAGTGTGAATAGCCAGTTTCAGCAGTAGAGTCATTTGCCCCGTAGTCTGCCACTAATTTAGCTTGCTGGCAAACTGTGGCATTCTTGAATACCAGCCACAGACAAAAGCCAGAGACCTCTAGATCCAGGCATTAAGATGTTCCCTTCTGCATGGAAAATTAAGTCATCAACAAGTTAAAAGTTTCTGTAGGAAAACACTCAACTTGAAATTAGGCTGCTCCCAGCTCTCAGCAATACCATAGAATTCTGTTGGGACAAGAATATTTTTGGAAGGCAATGAAGATAGAAATAATTTTCTGTTATAGAAGTAGCCTTGTAAGAACCAAGGCTAAAAAATTAATACCAGATGTTATTATCTCATTGATTATTTCTCAAGTACTATACAGTGAGAAGTAAATCAAGATAATTTCTGCCCCTAATCTCCTCTAAACTAAAATTTACTAAATTTTCAGTTTGCCACCAATTTTTTCTTTGATATCTTCTGTTTCTGTAAATGCAGTACTCAGTTGACTAACAATCTCTTCCATTCAGTTCACTGTGTGGTGTTGTGTAGGTGAGGGTAGGACCTGGCCTGGGAATATTTGACCTTCTTTGATAGAGTCATTTCATGAAATGTTATGAAGTTGTTATGGACCATATAAAGACCACTCCTTCTCTAAAATCACCACATTTACATGGATCAGTTTCCTTTTTGTTATATTCTTCTTAAACACTTAGATATTAAACTTACATAAAAAAGGAGGAAAGCTAAAACACCTGTATTTACCAGTTTGGTTCACATGGCATTAAAGACCTGCTACAAGAGGCAAGATATCCTCTATTAAAAACAAGCAAACAAAAATACTTGGCATTCATCTGAATCACAGTATTGCAGTATTACAGCTGGAGAGATTAATTTACGCATTATTTTCACATAGTTTCCTTCAGCATCTCCCTAGGTACAAATTTGATTAAAATATAATGAGGATTCTCAAAACTGCTTTTTCACAAGAGTAAACGCTAAAAAGAAATTCAGTCTTACATCTGGGCAACATCCATATCTAACAATATTACTTACTAGTCTCTAAACATCGTGAAGCAAACATCACAACAATCAGCAGGAAAAGTTACCCTTTTTGGTTTCCTAAGACTGGTGATATGGTGGAGACCTGCTGCTCAATATCAAAGAATCACAGAATATTCTGAGCTGGAAGGGACCACAATGTCCTAAATGTAGCAACCAAAAGAAAAGCACATGGAAAGCTATTCCCCAGACTGCAGAAGGAAGGAGGATTACAAGACACTTGATGTTAAAATGCATCAAAAAAGAAGCAGTTCATACTCTTTTAACACAAATCGGTATTTTCAAGTAGCAATACATTGTTTAAAACGAAAATGCCAGGAACTGATGTGTTTCTTGTATTCAGGAAATAAGTGGAGGGGTACATTTTGACTAATACAGTGAAGCTGCAGCCACTTTGGAACCAAAGCAGTTAAATGCCTACGTCTCATACATTAAGAGTGATCAATAAAAGAAGTACAAGAAAGCTGTGAATTAGCTTCCTTAAGACCCACCAGTTCAACCCACCCACACGGAGTACACATCAATTTCATGTAATTGCCTGATCCTGTAAACTAACAAGGGCCAAGAAAAAATGAAAGCATCAGCAACTCCCTGGCTCTGCTGACAAAGGACCAAAACATGTTTCATAGTGCCTTGCCAAATGAAAACCAACTTTCACACTAGTTAAACACTATGCATTAAATCATGTATCAAATAATTACATCATTTGCTTAAATCTGTCCCTGGCCTCCTCTGTAGAGATATTACAATTCAGATAAAACATGACTGTTCAGTAATTATCGATTGAGCAGACAGTCAATGTAAAGACTCAATCTCAGCAGCAATTCTCAAACTTGAGTTTCCTGTAGCTGTACTGCTATGAGAGTCAGGATGTGACATTACTGCAGCAGCCATTTAACATGACATAATCTGCTTCTTCACCCTCCAAGAGAGCTATTAATTGCATGTATTTAAGCATAATTCTGTTACTGTCTTTGAGTTGACTTTCAAGAGCATACACATCTGTGGTTCAACCCTCTAGGGTGCTTAGCACTCTTGTTGCTTGGGCAGGCCACAGGAGGGAGATCCTGTCAGGAGACGAGGCCAAAAAAATCTCAACAAAATCAAATCCATAAATAAAAGTTGTTCCTAAATCAACATCTGGATTTCTTCAGAAAAATCAGAGAGTGTGCCAGCTAAATGATCTCAAAAGATTTATTTATAAAGTCCTGACAAGCTGAAGTTATTTTACTTATTTCCGATATTCAGCATAAATGCTCCATCTCAAAGAAGTACTGTAATTCTTAAAATTAGCTTTTTATAGATCTCTAAATCAATATCTTCCCTTTGTGCTACTTAACTCCCTTGCTTCTCTTTGGCCCTAACCCAAGAAATCAAACTTCAAGCACAGGAGCTGTGAAGAGCAGGACAGTGGAGGTATGATATTTATTAATGCCTTACTGGACTGGGACATTTCTTAGCCATGATATCTATATTTGTATACTTTAAATCAGTCCTCTGAAAGCTCTCCTAGATTGGGATCCCTCTTTTCTGTGATAGTCTGAACTCCTCCTCCCCGCTAAGGATGTTTGGCAGGCAGTCTGACCACCACTTCTGTAAAGTGCCCCAAGGAGTTCCCTGCTTTCTCATCCACAGCACCCCTGCTCTGATCCACAACAAAGATCCTACACATCTGTCTCACCAGACAGGACATCAGTATCCCATACCTGCTCCAAAAGCTGCTTCCCACACACACAGTTCCTGCTCACCCAGCCCTGGCCCCTCTGGCCTTTCATTAAGGCTCCCCTTCGCTGTCTCATTCCCTCTCCTGCCCACAGCCCTAAGCACAGCACACCAGTCTTGCCAAGGTGCAAGACGAGCTGAGATGTCTAGGCAGGAGAGCTCTGCAGGGTAGAAATGCAGACAGTTAGCACTGGTGCAGTCAGCCAGCCAAGTGTTGCTGCTAGCAAGTGGGAAGATGCTGCTTTAGGGCTCAGAGCCTTGAAGTCAGCCCAAACCAGACCATGGTATTTGCCATAGCACCTCTTATGCTCTCCCTCACCTCTGGGAAACACTGCAGACTCCCTACTTCAAAACCTGAAAACATTTACCCTGTTCTCTTAATCATACCCTCACAGTCTTCCTCATTTCTTTTCCAAGGCTTTCGGTGAGAACACTCTGATGCATCCAAAGTTTCTCCAACATGGCAATCAAATGCAAAAAGAAACACACATGCAATTGAACTTCGAAAGTTCTGGCTAGGACTACAAACATTGCATTGGCTTCACTGTCATTATATCACAGCTAGAAGGCAGAACTGTTAAAAAGTCCCATCTCTCAGCATTTTTACTTTCCAATTCAGTATGTACAGACCAATTTTTTTGGCTGAGCTCCCATCCTCCCCAATGAGACTTTTCCTGCATGCTTTGCAGCATCATTGGAATTTTTTCCTTTGATGTTTCCAATTCTTCCTGTGCATTTCATGGGTTTTACTACTACATATAACTTCTTCTAGCTTGTATTAAAACATCCATGTTCATGTGATATCTATGTCATCTTCTTAATAACTGAAGATCAGAATTTAAAGGTAATAATAATAAAAAATCTGAGAGCATGGTGTGTACTTTCTCTCTGTCCTCGCCATGGCTTGCATGCAGCCGCAGTTTCTCACTCACTTTCAAAAGAGACAGCTGAAAACGCCCAGCAGTGTAGCAACATGTGATGCCTGTTCAACTAGAGCAAAGAACAGCAACCAGGCTCTTTCATTAATTCTTGTTTCAAAAATAAGTGACTCACGTGGTCCAAACCTACAGGAACAGACCAGGTTAATTCCTTAGGACAGTCAGAGAACAGAGCATCCAAGGACCAGAGAGAAAAAAGGAGTGAAAAAGAGAAGAAAAATCTGGTTCCTCTCCAAAGTTGTTCTCATGATTTGCTATTTTTTTCTATGACCTATTGAGCTGAGGCTCCTAAAAGCACTCTCATCCAAACCACTTGTTGTGGTTTCATCAGCCAATGAAAGTTTACTTGAAATTCAAACTGGACAATATCAAAATAGGTGCTACTTTTGGTTTACCAATTTTGTTACCACTATTTCTAGAGCAATCTCATTTCTGGAATGAGAAAAGAAGACATCACGTTAGCAGAAAACATGTAACAGTAAAATGCTGATTAGAGAAAGACTGCTTAGTCTTAACAGAGACAGAAACAATTATAGAAGCATGCCCTATTATAAACTGTAATAATGGTACTGCTTAAAAACAAGAAATAACAATATTTCAAAATGAAATATGTACTCTACTACCATAATTGTGAAAGTAATGTTTTCCCCGACCTAAAAAAAAGATTGGATAAGCAATCCACTCAAACGATTGGTCCAAATCAAGCCATGAAACATGTCCGAGCACAAATTGGCAGGAGAAACATAAGAAACTTGCTTACTGAAACTGAACAAGAGTTAAAAAGGATTCCTTTCAGTTTGATTACCAAACAAAAAGCACACATGTAAAAAACACTATAAGATAAAACCATGTAGCCTGACAAATTTGGTATTTTCAAATAAACTCAAATTTTTCATTAAAAGAACCTCTGCAGCAGGCTTAAACAGTCTCTGCTGCCAACAACCTATTTTAAGCAAGAGTAACTATTTTTTTCACCTTACACATGGAGGAAGCGCTAATATTTACCTATGCACAATCTGATGCACAAAATGCATACTCAGTTTAAATATCATGTCTTTATGTGTGGGAACAATTGAGGTGGTCAGGTTTTGTTCCCTATGAATTTGTTCTCAGCCAAATTGAAGCTTGTCTCAATACATAAAACATGCACGTCAAAGATTTATTTGGACTCTGGCATGTCACACTGGAGGTTCAGTCATGATGAACATAAGATACCTAAAGGCAGAAGGGCATCTGCTTTTCACACTGGATTCATTTCCCTTAGTATTAAAAACAGCCTAAGACCCTTGGACATGACAGCAATACACAGAAGTTGTCTTCCAGAGATCAAAGGACAAACAACAGTATTATTTTCTCTCTTTAGATCATTGACCTAAAACTAATGTATTTTGGGGGGGAAAAATAAAGCATATTGAGTAATTTAGTGATCAATTAAATACATTTTCAACAGTCTTTTAGAGATTATTTGAGCAGTCAGCTTCTCCAAACTACTAGAGTTAGAAGATTAATGTTGTAGACCACTTGAAAGCTGGCACTCTAATTCTTCTTACAGTATAAACATTCATTTCCTATCCTGTTAATATGTGATTGATGCTGAGCTACTCTAAATAAATTCACTACCACATTATTCAATTAATATTTTCTACAGTTTAGAAATGGATGATTTAAACTGTGATGCTTCTTTTTCATGAATGCTTGCAATTCATGAAGCTATGGAAATACTTGTTTATTATTCCTTGAGACATAGCATCAACATCTATATTTCTGAATGGCTGAATGCCACTAGTGCAAGCATTACACTCCACGCAGGTGATTCAGTCACAGCTTTGTATTTAATCCTTAATGCATTAGAGCAGCAGCCTGTGCCCAGCATGTTCAGGTGAATGCATGTTGCTCAGAGAGGCTGCTGAATTACTGCAGCACAGCAAGTAGGGTGAGAACTGATGGGCACAGAACCACGGAGGTTGGAAGGCACTTCTGGGATGTCCAGGGTAAGCTGCAGCAGGTTGCCCATCTCCACTCTCCTCCAGGGGTGGAGACTCCACAACTGCACTGAGCAACCTGCTCCAATGTTAAATCATCCTCACACTGAAAAAAGTTTTTCTGACATTCAGATGGTGTTTTCTGTGTTTCAGTTTGTGCTGAGACAGTGAACAGGCACATCAGAAGTGAATGTACAAGGCACAGGCAAGGTGAAGACAGGTAGTACTTTAAAAAGAATATTCAACGACATACACAAAAAGTTGGTGTGTAAAAGAAAGTTATGATCCCCTTCTCTACTAAAAGCCTCCCCTCAGCTTTTAAAACATTTCTGGAAAACAAATTACGTTGCCTTGATTGTCTTAAACACTTTTATGTAAGGACCCATGCATTACAGCTGTTACACGTCAAGAACAGCAGCAGCGTGTTGCAACTGCAATGACAAAGTGACATCTTCATGAACAGGACCCCCAACGAAAAGCCAATGAAATTTCATTTTTAGGAATGTGGAAAAAATTCTCAATCATTCACAACCACAGATATGGGATAACATGCTATTAAAACAATAGCATCTTAGTCAATAGTCACTGTTAAGTGGCATTTTTTCCTTGCAGATACACCATTTTTCTTCCGCATAAATATTCCTAGATATATAGATTTGAGGGATATTTACATCTTCTTAGTACCAGAATGAACACTCCCTATGTCTGTGTTAACGTCTCAGGAAATCCAGATGTGTGGTGGGTATTGGCCAAGATCGTGGTTAACTTTCTTTTAATCTGAAAAATCTTTCATATGAACAAATTGAGTGATTTTGCCATTGTTTACTTTCAGTCTGGACCTGGTGCTTAATACAGACAAGCTAGAAAGGTCATGAGCCACTGGCAAAGGTATCTTTTATTTTTAAGGCAGATAACTGCTTTTGAAACTGATTCACTTTTGGGAAAGCAAAGTCATAATTTTGTTTTATAGAATGTTTCAGCGGACAAGTCTTAACTTATTTGTATAGTACCTTGAGTAACAGCAAGTAGCTCCATATCCTGAAGAAGTACAAGATTAATGAAATAAGCACCAACCATTTCCACTCTGCAGAAATGGAGAAGTACTGATGGTATTTTTATGTTAGATGCTTACATACTACTTTACCTATAAAAACAAAGTGAGCATTATTTAACCTGTGACTGACAGGTAAAAGATCAAGAGCTACTGCTTTTAAGCTTACTAAACTGGAGGAGGGTCCAGAAGTACTTGAGCAGCTCTGATGCCCTCAAAGCATCACCTTAACAGTAACATTGTTAACACATGAGTCTAAGACTAGTACAAGCAGCATGATGCAACAACCCCAAACAGCAGGTAAGAATTTTTCCAGGAACACAAGAACACTTCAGCACAGAAGGGAAGAGCCAGTTGTTGCAAAACTTTGTCTTCTTGTTTCCCATTCTTCAAATATGTATTTTCTTTATTTTATACTTAATTTGGATCTCTCATTGTATTCCACAACAATTTGCTTGTTTAGCAAGAAGCTGTGAAACAACAGCTTTTTGAATAAGAGAGCAATGTACATATATACATATAGTATAGAGTTGGTATTTGTAACTCCAGAAAAAAATAAGTATTTGCAAGCTGTCACTCTAAAATATTCATAAAGGTTACAGAGCACAGATCAAAATCTACTCATGAATGTCATTATCCTAGTGTTTCACAACATGAATAAAATATACTAAAGAGATCATAAAGGCATGAAGCAATGTTGATCATGACAGTATTCTCCATACCCCGAGGATCCAGGGTTCTGGCCCTCAGAACGTAAGCATGGCTTGTGCTAACATCTATGTACTAGCAACTGCCAACTCGAGAGGCCAGCACAACTTTCAAGCTTGTCTATGGGTACCTCTACAGACCTAGATTAAAGATCCACTACCTTCACATGACCTACAACTCAGGGTACATTCATAATAGAGAATCCAAATCAGATTCTTACATTGAGGCCTCTACCAACTGGCAGAAGACACAGCTCCTGGGACAAAACTCCAGCTTCCTCATCAACAGGTCAGTATTAATCAACATGCTGTTCCCTTGCAGTATTTATTGTTTGGCAGCTTGCACAGCAGCAAAAACTCAAGAACAAGGAATAAGAACAAAGGAGAAACTGACCAAAGCACTTATTTTAAGCACGCAACACACTGTGTTTTGAACTTCCTAGCCAGGCATTATCTTAAGGTTCATATTCCGTTTTTTTCCTTAAGAGCATATTATTGTAATTTTTTGCTAAGTAACTCCACAGTGACGCACACTTCTGTTTTATTTCAAGGTCACGTCCAGTTCAGACGGCGCAGCTGCAGCGGCTCACAGGAGCACTAACAGATAGCAAAGGTCCCGTCCCTCTTCTGAGCGTCCCCGCGAGGACACGGGACACACGGAACACACGGCGCGCACCCCTGGGCCACGGGCAGGGCAGCACGCCGCACCGAGCTCTCCCACACAGCGGGGCCCAACGCCAGCTGCGAGAATTATAAACATGACGTGGGTTTCTGGACCACTGAAGAACATTAAGTCGTTTCAAAGAAAGAGAAGTTACTAAATCAAAGTAACGATGCGCCCCGGCACAGCCGCGGTTAGGGAGCCCATAGCGGAGAGGACCGGGTGGCCGCGCACGGCTGTGCTCGGTGCAAAGGCGTGCGGCGTGACCTGCCCCCGTCCTCCGGGGCCGGGCTCCGTACGGCACCGCGGCCCGCCCTCAGCCTACCATAGCCCCCTCCCCGCGGCGCCCCCGNGGGGTGCTCCAAGGGGAATTCCCGAGCACCCCGGCCTGGGAGCGACAGTCACTGCCCTCTGTTATCCCAGCCTGAGGGCAAGCCCCCGGGAACTCCCAGCGAGGTACTGCCCGCTCAGCCTCTGCGCCCAGCTTGGGCAGAGACAAGGAAACAGAACTCGGAAATGCTTCCCGAAGCGTCTGCGGGGCAATAGGGTAGAACTAAAGGGTACAGCTGCCTTTTCTTCATCCCTAGTGGGGAGTCTTAATTCCAGAAGAGAAACTCTGCTTTTTAGAATGTACACCTTGCCTTTAAGCAACGATTAATTTCTTCGTCTTAATTCTATCATATAAAGACTACTTAAGTGTTGGAAAATGCTATAAAATTACAAACCCAGTATGTTGATTGCAGAGAAGATAAAAGATATGTGAATTACTTGTTCCATTATCCTGCAGTGCCTCTTGATCCTCATTTCTTTAGCCACACTTTAGTAAGAATTAGAATATCTCATTTTATCAAGTATGACTTCCTCTACTGTGAAGGACAGATAGCACAACATTTCAGTCTTGTAAAATCTTAAATATTTTATATACAGAAGACGTGGGATATATAAATGTATTAATGTTTGTAAAGTATGTGGAGCTCCTCTGGTGACACTTACTATTGAATCATTCTTCATATGAATACATTGAATATATTCTTCCCATGACAGTGGAAGCATGCTATTAGAGCAGTACCAAAAGCAGAAAAGCCAGTAAATCCATTGGAACAATGGACTGAGGACATAAAACAGTGATGTGGAAGAGAACTGAACTGATTATTTTTAAATGCTGATGAAAGCTCCATTTCTAATTACAGCTGTAAGTTGAATGGCATTGAAATTACAGAAACTCTGAGCAATCTTGAGAAGCTGAGTGGCTTTATATTAAGAGATTGCAACAGTCTAAATTAAGCTGGTTTGTGCTCTTTGAGTCCTTTCATCACCAGCAGTACTTAGAAGCCACAACACAAAAAACACAAGCCATGGGGCAAAAGGCCGAGCTTAAACTAGGGATAAGCTAGGCCAAATACATATACTAGCACCCAATTAAAACAGAATGTTTCTCTGTAGAGCTCAGTTTGATACAAAGAAGTCATCTGCAGAAATGGAGGTGGATGATGCAAACTAAATCACGGAACAAAAATCAGGAAGTAATCTAGCAAGTATGAACAAATAAATATTAACAGAAATCTGCTGCCAAATCCAAACAATTAGCCAAAACTGAGTGGTGCTCAGCCCATGCCTCCAATAAGTGGCAGAACGCAGAGGCTCAGGCTTCTGTCTCTGGGAGAGGAGATTGGGGAAGTAGTTTTGTTTCTGCATTCCCAGTCCTCCTCCCTGCTCCCGCTAAAAGGACTGTTTGAGCAGAGTAGCCTGTAGGAAATCCTCCAGGGAGATCTCCAGTGACAATAGATATGAGCAATGAAACTGACTGCATCCCCACCTTCAATTTTATTCGATACATCTCTCTCCTCCCACAGCTTTTCGAGGAAATGCATCATTCTTGTAAGCCTGGCTTCCTGCATGTGAATTGTTTCTTCAGATGGCCTCAGCATTAACAAACTTCTTTCTGGTAATTCTTGCTCCATGCCATGGAAAGCTCCCAAGCTTCCATAGACTTTAAAGGCTTCACAGCAGATCTTAAGGTGCTGGTCCCTCTGATTTGAGTGCAGAGAAGCATGTGCTTTCAGATAGGATTTCAAGGGACACTAAAAGCAGAATTACACTGTCCCCTGGGCTTTGCATTTCAGAAGGTCAGCCCTTGATGAGGGGTGCTTACACAAGCACACCAAAAAGATGGAGTTCAGTTTTCTCATAGCCCATCTCTCCACATGGGCTGCCTTTACCATGTAAGGTATTAATTCCTAGGGTTAAACTGTCCACAGGTGAAGCAGGGCTAGGACATATATACATACATTCCACTTTAAATAGAATGGAACTTGAATAGGATTCATATTCTACCTTGGAAAAAGCAACTGTTCTTATTACTTCCCATGGTATTATTTAGACAACTTTTAACATCTCTGGTTCTCTGTTAATATTTTACAAAATGTATGGTGGCTAACAATAGTGCATACCTTTACCTGCACTATGAGTCCTTTGCAGATACAATTGCTAGGAATATTTTGCAAAAGGAATTGTGAGATGGCAATGAAAGACTTTTGGTCTTGTGCATCTTTTCAAGCTCTTTGCTTGTAACACTATTGCTGGCCATTCAAATTACAGTCTAGATAGCCATATATATGACAGTAGATAAGATTAAACAAATCACCTGAAAATGAAGGCATTTAAATTAGTTTCTCCGAAACTGAGAACGCTGCTAGGTGTCACATGCAGTTCTCAAGTTCATGAAGCACATTATGGGCTAAGTCCAGTTTAAAGTGGATACAAGAGTATTGTATCGGCCCAACACTGATAGCAAATATTCCTCTTCAGAGCACTCTTGAGGTGGTAGAGGACACTGCAGAGTTGATCTGTGTTGCAGTATGACCTTTCTTCATCTCAAGACAACAAGCTGGGGCCACATGCTGCTCGACAGACGTCATCAGAGCACTTTCTCAGCACACGACTGGGGACATCTGCCCAAAATGCTGCTCTGCATTTCCATGGAGCAGGTCTCTAACAAGTCAGGCCTTTCCAAGACACAGGAGGAGTGCTGACAGTCACAGATTCAATTAGCAATGGTTCTGTCAAAGAGAACTGTGCAGAAATTTTGCTTGTGGGTGAAGTGTCTGAAGACTGCTTGTGTGGTATGGCTGGAGTTTTGAGAAAAGGCCAAGCACTAAAGAGACATGGGGGAAAAAACAGCACTGAAATGCCTTCTCCTTGCCTGGCCCACAGCCAGGCTGCCCCTCTGGTGTAACTTAGGGCATCCTGGGGGCTGCTCAGCATTATGCTGCCTGTCAGTGTCTTTAAAGAGCTATTATGGCTGCTGGAAATCTCCACAATGAAGGAAGACTTGAGTAAGTCCTTCCCTGCCAACACATCCAGTGCCAGGCAGCAGCAGGAGGGTGTTTCTAGCATGACTTCATGCCAGAGGTTCTCTGAACACTAAACAGTCTGGCAAAGTACACAGACCAACAGAAACAGATGAATCTGGACTAGCGTGATCAAATGGATCTCATAGAGCATTTGGTATACTTTTAATGCAGGTGTTTGCCTATCAGCCGCTTCGTGCAATCCACTGTTCAGTATGAGGAATGGTGCCAAAACTACTCAAGCATGAGCCAAGTTGCAAATTTTTCAGTTACACGCATGGTCCTGTGAGTTTACTAAGGAGATACCATTCTATATAGAACCTGAATTCAAAATTGAGGCCAAACTCACCTCTGTAGCTCCAATGCACTTCCTTGGGAAGTTGGCATGAATGTTTTGTGGTAGTGTCCATGATGGAGTAAGAAATAAAGTTGGGTTTATGACTGTTCAGGTGTACCTTACAATAGATTTTCATACTAATAAAATTAATTGCATGCCACTGACAGTATTCCCTTATTTTCATAATCAAGTAGGCTCAAAAGGGTGTAATTGTTGTGTAAAAAAGATAAGGTATGATTTCTAGGAACATCCATCTATAAAAATGCAATAGTCAGAATGTTAACATTAACCACTTTGCACTTAAGGAAGATACTGCATACTTAATTGACAAATGAAATTATGCTGATGCATTTCCAGAAACCTACATGAAGATAGAAAGGGTTTCTTAGAGTTTTAAGAGATACAAGAATAGCTTTTCTGAAAGCAAACAGGGAATCACAAACTGTATGAAAGCCATTAGATTAATCATTTTCGTCTCCTTTTCTCACCTCCTTTTCTGCCTTCTTTTATTCAGCAGGGTCAGATTTTCAGGGATGCCAGGCCTACTTTAGCACATCTGTCATCCCTGCAGCTGCACTGAGCGGACATCAAAGCAGCTGTGCAGAAACTCAAACTTCACTATTTTAGTCACTGAAGGTGCTACCAGCCCCCAGGCTCTTGCATATCCCTGTCATTCCCAGCAGCTGCTGAGGAAGCTTGCTCTGTGCTCTGAAATACCTAAGATCTTGAAGTCAGACCTTGATCTTCCCAGCTTTACCTGAGCTTTCCCAGAAGAGCTCTGCAGGTGGGCAGGGAACAGCCTCTACAGCACATCCCCGTGCTCTCAGCCCAGGACAGCAGGCACCTCCATGGGGACAGGGACATCAGCTCATAGGTCAGAGTCCAAATAAGGAGGACCCATGGGTAGGCAAAGAGGACAATGACCTGGATTGAGCTTCAAATAGATCCACTGGGCCACTGGAGGGGAGGGTGTCCCAGGTGGGGCCCAGGACCATGACAGTGTCACAGCTGCCCATGGAGCATGTTTCTCCATGCAAGTGGTGGATTTAGAGCAATAGGTTTCACATAGCTTATGCTTTATGGGTTCAGGATGCTTTAAAACAAAATCTTAGATCAGAGGGACCTGCAAGCAGGAGCTTCCAGAAGGGAGACAAAAGCTTTGTCCTGGTTTCCCTGCCTGTGGAACTGCACAGGTCCACGCTGCCTTCCTCTACCCTTCCTGCCAAACTCTGCCTTTGGTTTCCTTGAACCCAACCTGTGTTAACAGGCTGGTTCCATGCTTGTCTGTCTTTTTTTAATACCTAGTTGACCAGACACCAACAAGTCTTTTTTTTAAAAGCATGGATCAGGACTGCACTGTCAAAACAGCATGAATGTCAAAGCAGCAATTATGACTCCAGCTTGCTGTAGCAATGCCTGTAAAGGTTCATCCTGATATTTGTGTAAATCATACTGTGCCAAAATCTAGATCCATCTCATTAATGAAAATAGTAATTGTTCACAGTTTGACTGTAGGCACTGGTTAGGCAAGTCTTCTCAAACTCTACAGATGTTATCTGGAAAATTAGGGAGCTGCAATTGAACTCAGTTTCTGGACAAGCATGAGGAGGAGGTTTATTAATTCGTCAAAGCTCCTTGTGAGAGGGTCTAAATCCTTTTCTGGAGGCCAGCATAGAAGGAATTAACTTTTTTCTTCTTCTGTAGAAATTATCAAAACTGCCTACCCTGCATGGAGGGAAGAGGCAGCTGTAACGAATTATTTATCTGCAACGCACTGTAAGAGGGATGTGCTGTGATTAATTGTAGAGCTGGGCAGGAAATGGTTGCCTTGTCCCAAAAGATTTTTGAGATTAAGAATGTGTTGCTATTCCACACCAGGATAAAACCAAAAGCCCTTTACAAGATCTTAGAAAGGGAGAGGGAGCAAGACCCACCTACAAAACCCCCTTGTCAGTCATATGCGTAGAAGTCTTAGAATACCTGAGAAGAAAGTTTGGTAGAGAGTTCATCAGATCCAAACCATCCCATTCAACCTCCACATCCCTGGGAAGTGCTTTAGGGAGACCAACATGCAGGAGCAGGGACATGAGCCTTGCTGATCTTGCATGAATGCCATCATTGCTGAGCCAGGATGGGGCTTAGGTCTTGGCTTTTCATGCTGCTCGTTTCACTTCAGCAAAAGAGTTGTGACTGGTTCTATCTGATTACTTAGTCCTCATAGAAGCAACCCATTGTTTATACTGACTTTTCCATTTTCAGAGCTAAATGCTGTAGAGCTGAATGATCTTTTATAAAATTTTTACCTCTAAATGGGAAACCTCCTCTTTTAGAAAGCTTACATGGAAGTGGCTTTATTTTCTGAATCATTTCCCCTATGTGCCTCATAGATAAGAAGTTTTCTCTAGTGGGTTTTTTTTCCAACACCCCCAGTTTAGACACTCAGCCTGACCATACAGAAGTGCCATGCTATGTTTTTAAGGGAGGCTGAGAACTGATTCAATAGATACAACATAGCAGAATCTTCATAAGTTGAATCTATTCCATCTAAAATCATTGTCTTGTTCTATAAAAGGAACAAGAAAAGCTTTGCCATGTCTTCATTACAGCTGTAGAAGTTCATACTTGACATAGTTTCTCCCCAGGGTACAAATGTGGTAAGGAAAAAAATTATGCTGACTGAAATAACTTGAATGTATATACATTAAAAACATATGGTCTTTTTGGTTGTAGGTATGAGTTAGTGAGGCTGGGTACCTCCTGAGATTTGTGAGGAGATGTGGCAGATCAGATTGATCCTTTTCCTGGCACCAGGAGAAGGATGTGAGAAAAGCACCAGGTGTTTTCTTTGGTCTTTGTAGAGACAGAACAAGCAGAAATAAAAAGTAGTGCAGCCGTGATTTCAGAACATTTTGCAAATAAGATACACTTTTAATCTTTTTGAACACTGGGACACGGGAAAGGAATGCCTGGTTGAGAAATACTTTAAGCCACATGAGCCATATTCAGTTTCCATAAGTGTGCAGAGAGCACAGGCTAGCTAAATTTCAGTTTAATCCAGTGGAATTCCAGCCTGGTCCAGCTAACAGCCATGTGTATGCAGGATGTTCCAAATCCATTACTTCCTCTCAATTCCCCAGAGGCTGGCAAAAGTTACAAGAGTAATGTTGCTAGGATCTGAAACCTTCCTAGTCAGATGTTTAGAACTAAATGCATTCAGTTAAATTAATGCTGGTATAGGAGACTTACACTGATGAGTCAGATGGCCAGTCTTTCTGAACTATCAGCAGGGTTGGATTCAAAGAGCACCAATGCAGAACAAGCCCTGAGACTGACAAATCCAGCAAATGTGAGCGATTGGTGACACTGCTTGTACATCATGTGGCCACTGGTGAGGCTCAGGCTGCAGCTGATAAAGACTTTAGAACACAAATGGCAGGCTGGCAGTGACTGCAGATCTGGGTGTCCCTGTCTGGATGTGACTGATGCCAATATCTAGATGTGCCATCGTACCATCATCTTTTTATTAAATACAGTGGACTTGAAATTTAGGAATTTTTTCTTCAGAAAAACAGGCCAAAGCCGTGCTCTTCCAATTCTTGAAAGCATGGCCATCTGCCTCTGGGGTGGGTGAGCTCTATTGCAGGCCTTAGATCACAGATGATGGACACAACAACATCACAGATGACACTGTCAACCTGCAGACAGGATGTAATGTTTTTATTCTTGTTTGGGTTTACTTTTTTCTTTCACACTTATAATTACACCAGACTTGTCATAGCCATTTTCTTGTATAACTCTTGCTGCAACAGTTCACACATGTAAAGTCCCAAATCAGATTACCAAATCTATTTGATTTGGTGCTACATTTGAAAGACAACCAGAAGCACCAGGTGTTCCATTTCTTAAGTGAGACGTGACATTAAGAGTGTTCATCCGGTCCTATCCCATTTTTTTGGACTTTCTGCCTAGTCATATTGAAATGAAAGTCACAGTGCTCACAGTGCTGGTTACAATTACAAAATTTTACAAAATCTTGGACCTATTAGAAGATGTCACCCTGTTACAGGAACTCTTTGGGGTCTGTCTAGTCTCTCCAGCAAGAGAAAATGGGTTTGATAGCTCATTGGTGTCATGTACCTACTACACTTTTACTTGGCTGGATTTCTAAATTGAATGATAGATTATTTTATTGATAGGCTTTTAACACTGTTTGATAATTATCATTGGGTTTGATACACTTGGAAGTTGAAGAAAATGTCATTCCACATAAATTGTGTAATTTATAAATCTATAAATGCCTGCGTATTCAAAATAATTATACCAGTATCTATGCTTAAGATATGGATCTAATACTAGAGATTGCTAAGATTAGAAACTGTTTCCATTATCTGAACAGTAACTGGGCAAAATCGGATCTGAGTAGTCATTAAAAAATTTACTGATATTTTTATCTATTTTCAAATACCACTCTAAACTTTATAGTGTTTAATCTAGCTTACTTGTTAAAGGAACATAAAAAGAGGCATTAGGAATGTAGATTTAGTGCAGCACAGCTGTTAAGATGAAGAGTAATGGCAGGAAAACCTTAGCTCTCAGATTCTCCTGCTATACTAATGTCACCAAAATCACATTACTGGGTTACAGGTGGTTTTCATTGGCTGTATGGGCTGAAGGAATGGTTCCTTTTGCCCCACAGAAGCAGGTCTCCTGATCCACTGAATTCATACATGAGTGTAATTTTATGCACACCCACAGCAGCATGAATTGATGCATTGTAAAGGTCTTTGTTCTCTGTGTAAGGGCTCAAGCACCCAGGTTAGGTATGTCCCCCATGCTGGTCAGTGTAGGGGTCTTACTCTAAGGTCAGGGCCATGGGCCAGACTGATTGGGTTAGACCTGTTAAACACTTTCATAAGACATAATATGCCATCCTAGTTAAAAATGCCGTGTTTTTCAAAATAAAATTAATTTTTTTTTAGTTACTATTTGCAACACTATGCTTTCTGATGAAGCATAGTAAAAAAGATCTGTTTTCCAGGTGGTGGGAAATCTGCTAGGCTAGTAGAAAAGAAACTGACTGGATTTGATCCTGTGTTTGTTTGTTTACTTAAACTGCTGGTTTTCGATCTGCTAATCACGAGTGGCTGTTGTCTTTTGAGGAAACTAAAACACAAGAGTACCAAAATTGTTTATGAAAAGCTCTTTTGTGGACCAGTGGGCTGAAGTTTTTCAATATAAAGGAAGCCTTGTCCAGTTTACAAAAAGGTCTCGTGACTGTATCTCCATCTGAGATTTTACATTCTGTGCAAGAGTAAATTGGCTTTAACAGCCAAGGAAGATTTACATATTGCACAGCTGAGGGTTACTTTGTTCTCTTGGCTGGTGATCAAGAACAGCAAAAGGCTCCCAAATAAAGCTAAACTACAGTAAGACACTGGCTCTGTGAAGCATCTTTTCCCTATATAGTTCCCAGAATTATGTGAGGCACATTCTAGAGATGTGGTTAAGTAGTCGTGGAATAACAGATATTGTTATGATAAGGAGGAGAATGATTTGTCATTTGGTTCACCTTTCTTTATCAGGGTGACTTTCCTTGGCCAAAGACTCCTTAGTTCACTGATATTAGGAAAAGTCATGAAAAAACAATAGTTGAGATTGAGTGTATCACATAAACATACAGCTGTATGTAGCCATATATTGCAAACAGAATAAAATGTGTGTCCCCTAAACTTCAGTCACCTCTTAATGACAAACTGGTAACAGCCATGTCTCATTTGGGGTTTCTCTCCATACCTGCTTCTCTTCAGTCACTAGGGATTTGCAAGCGTTCTTGGGGGTTCCTTGGAACTTAGGCTGACAGAGCAGTGCAGGAAAAATCATAAGTATGATTCTTAGCTGTTAGAGACAAGTTCTTGAAATTCCAAAGAGGTGTTTGCATTTTGTAATTCTGACTGCAAAGATTTTTCTTAGAAGAAGTAGTAGTCTGTTCTCTTCTGCTTGTAATCTGTACCATTATTTGCATAAACCACAGTTCCAGGTTGTACCAATAAATAAAGGAGAGGGACACTTTTAAAAGGAGATTAAAATATAGGAACTGGGTTGTGTATTTTTGTTTTCTAGCTTTCTGCTGGATACTTGCATGGTCAAAATAAACTTGGATATGCAGCTCATACCATGCAATAGAGTCGTTGGTTTGACCATCAGCAAAGTGTTCCCTGTGCTGTAATTCCAAGCGGTAACATACTAAATCTGTTCTGCTTGGGAAGCCAGATACCCAAGCAAGCCTAAGCTTGGTTTCCAAAGAGTTGCAATTTTCTGTTATCAGTTACCTATCCAAAGAATATGAAATCTCTACATTCACATATGCCACTTAGGAACAGTAATTTAACAACTTTTTTTCCTCTTGGAAGCCTTCCAAATCAATATTTTTGTTCTGTTTCAGGCAAAATGGAAACATAAAAAATTACTTTGTTCATATCCCTTTGATGCCTGTGGCCCTTTGAGCAACAGTCAGTAGGCAAAAATTAATATATGAATGAAATCTGAGGTTTCTGATGGTGGCTAAGGAAAAATAAGGCCAGGAAATTGTAGTTTCATAATTTGTGATAAATTATATGGTGGTGGGTATCTACTGAGTCCAGTCTGGAATATTTTGTTCCAGTTGCAGTGAAAACTGCAGCTTGTGCTCTTACCTCTAGCTGCCAGATCTAAAACCTGTTTCCAACTGCTAGGCATCAAATTGAGCATGTGTGAGACACAACTCTTGGGATTAATGTTAAATGAGTGAATCTTAGACCTTATCTATCATTTATTTGTCTCATGTGTGCACCCATGGATATCACAGGCATTTTTATTTAATTATTCAAGAATTGACACGTGACTTGCATTAGCTCCTTCCTCTGGGTATCTTGCTGACAGAATAGTGCAAAGAAGCAATATCTAATCCTCATACAGCTAAAACTGTTTGTGAAGAGAAAGATCCTATTAAACTGGCCCTGTCATGTGAGCGGAAATTACACTTAATACTAAGTACTGGTTCTTAAGACAGAATATAGTTGTGCTCATACCACCAAATTGATTCAGACTGCCATAAAAGAGTCGTAAGGTTTCATCTTAATTTCAGAGTAAATCTCTGTGTATTCAGTCTGTGTCATTTTGATGGATACAGAACTGTGCACTGCTACAAGGCCAGCACATGTATTTATTTATTCAGGAAAATATATGTCATGAAAACATTCATTATAAAAGACTTAGTGTTCTCTAATGGTCTGATCCAGCATCACTGAAATCAATGAGAATCTTTCTTTCCATGTTGGTAGTGCAGGAGCATGCCAGCAGTACAGAAAGCATTCCTCTGGCCTAAAGTGCCTGGCACAAATGTCAAAATCATTAGGAAAATAAAAGGCTGACAAACGAGCAATCCCATAGACATGCGATGAATTTGGAGGCAACTGAAAATACAGCTGTTTTCTAAAGTTTGTATGTGAAACATATGTTCTGAGAAAGATGGGTTATTCTGGCTATATGTCTGTGCTCATATGTAGTATTAAGAAAAAAAAAAACAAACCACAAAGAGTAGCACCAGAGGAGTTCGTAAAATGCACCTTTAAGACAGCTGCAGAAAAGAGCTGGTTAGTAGTTTACTTGCCTTTAAAATTCAGCTTGCAAAACAAAGTTGATTTATTCAAATTTTCATTCATTTTACCAGATTTTGCTTTATTTTGCTTTAAGTAGCACCCTCAAAAAAAAAAAAAAGGTGGCAGAAGTATTATTTCTTGTTTTTTAATGAATGAGCAGCCTGCAGTATAAACACTTGTTTGGTGTCATTACTTTAATGAAGAACTGCAAACCACATATTTTGGTTGCGACTAGTTTCACATGAGTACTTCAACCCTGGGAATTTTTAGGGCTATCCCATGAAGTGAACCAGCCCAAGGAACATGACCCACACCACTATATACAGAACAAAAATACGCCTGTGTGCATGCACAACCATGAGCCTCAAGCATTATTTTCCTTTGCCAGTACAGTCAGGATATGACAAGTGACCAAACACCACTCTCTTGGGAAGTCCCTTCCTTTGGATGTTCACTGGGGGGAACACCCATCTCCCTGCCAAGGAGGCTCCTGCCCCCATTTAGCTGTTGACCTGTTGCCACAATATCATCACAACTTGTCTGCCCAGCTTTTGGGAGTAGTTTCCCAGAGCTCCCACCAACCTCTGCTGAAGCTTCCATCAGCAGTGGCTTCCCTGTCCCTCAGCAGAAGTCTTCAGAAGAAAGCCTTAAGCAGAAGGGCACCTGGGGGAATGGAAAGTATTACAGAGAGTAACAGTCTTCTACGTTGCAGACTTTCTGACTTGAGACATCCATCTCCGTCTTCTTTCTGTGTTCATTTTACCCAGCAAGCATCCAACAAAGACAAACAGCTGTTGGTGTCTGGGGCTGGCTTCCAGACAGGGACCCAGTGCATTTCACAGGTTCCCTTGAGGTCTGTCTCACCTGGAACCATAATTGGTTCTTCACCCCAAAAGTCCAATACCCAGCAGAAATCCAGGGCAAAAAGACACTTGTCCAAAATAAAAGTACTGTCCACAAATAAATAAAATCACCTTCACGTAAATCCAGATGTCATTCCTCACCACATTGCTGTTACGCTTTCCCAGTCACAAATGGGAAAAAAGTCTAAATTCGGTTCCTTTCTCCACTTTGATATCGTTATTTTATCGATGGGAACATTGCCAATCTTTTTTGTGCAAGTATCCAACTAAAAGACCCGGGAATCCTCTTGTCCTTTTGCCGGCATTAGTCTTTGGTCAAACCCAAGCATCTTTCTGAGCTTTGACAGATCTTGAGGTTTTGCATGTGGTGAGATTTGTTGCAAACTTATTTAATATGATGCAATTTTTTAGGCATAAGTACAATGAAGACTGAGAGAGCTAGATGAACTGAGAGTCTGGCCCTAGATGCTGTAAGAGGCTTTATATTGTCTAGGGACATGTGAAGAGAGCTGGGAGTCAACAGAGTGGCTACTGGCCAGTCTTGGGCCACCCAGGGCCTCTGCAAGGGAAATCCCAGCACCTCTGCAGTTTGAAAGGGAACAGGTGCTCCTCTTAAGACTTTATTTGTTTTTAAATTTTACCTCGCAGTTTTTTCTGTCAAAACCAGATTTTTTACTAAATCAAAGGAAAAGGAATGGGAATGAATGGATGAATGATGAATAAATACAAGCAAAAACCGCCTCTTTTTTGCAGCAATCTTGCAAAGGGCAGGGCAGAAGACAAGGACACTTCTTTCAAAAGAGAGTCTTGGATTCATGCCATGACCATCCCTGACCCTTCGCGTAAGAGGAAGTTTCCCTGCTCTGCCTTCTCTGGGTTTCTCCCCTTCTGCACCAACTCTCCCCGAGCCCATCGATCTGTCTTTTTAAATGCAAAACGAAGAAAAGGTCGGGAGCATGTGGCAGCCCCTCCACGAACCCACCGAAGCCAGGGGAGTTGGCAGAGCCGCTCACTGCCCTGTCCTGGGGGAGCGGCGCTCTCCGCTAGCTCCCAGCTGCGCCCGCCCGCTGCCTCGGCCCGGTCCGACACCGAGCAGAGGCGCTCCGGGCCGGCGATTTTCCCTGAATCCTCATGAATAAAACTGTACATAAAGTTGCAACAGAAAAAGCAGCGGAACTGCACCGCAGCGGTCCCGCATGAAAGGACACCCGGGTCCCCCGCCGGCCGCAGGTTCCAGCCCAGCCCCGACGTCCCCGCGGGCCCCTCCGGGGGGGCGGCGGAGCCTCACTCGGGGCCGCCCGGGACACCCGCGGGCGCGGCGGCAGGGGCGGCCAGCGCCTCCCGCTCCCGCTTCTTCTGCTTCATGCGGCGGTTCTGGAACCAGACCTTCACCTGGGCGTCGCGGAGGCGCAGCGAGCGGGCCACCTCGAGGCGGCGGGCCCGCGACAGGTACCGGCTGAAGTGAAACTCCTTCTCCAGCTCCGTGAGCTGCCGGGTGCTGANGTGCCAGGAAGGCGTCGTCTCCTCGCTGGGGGTACGGGACCTGCGGGGCCCCGCGGCACAGCCCCGGCGGAAAGGCGAGAGCAAAGTACCCCAGGTCCATGACCCGCGGGGCAACACCGCGCCCCACCGGGGCAATATTGCCCTAATATAGGCCCTGGAGCGGGGCGGCACGTCCCGCCCCGCGGCCAATGGGAGCCCGGAGGGGGGAGCCCGCGCCGGGGGTCCCGGGCGCTGCCAGCTCCCCGGTACACGCCCGGCTGCCCAGGGCTGGCGCGGGGCTGCAGGTGGGCAGTCCCGCCGCGCCGTCCCGGGATTCCCCCGGGACAAGCCGTTCCCCCTGGATTCGACGGAGTCGCCGCACACTTGGGACGTTTGCCGGCAGTTTGGAAGGTGAGCGAGCCGGCGCTTTCCCGCTGTCCGGGCTCCCGCCCAGGGGCAGGTCTGCGCTCTCCCTTGCCCTGCTGCCGGTCAGGCTCCTGGACGTTGCCACGGGAGCCCACGCGGGCACACCCAGGTGCCCACACCCGGAGGCCGGGACGAGGGGCGGGATGCTACTGCACCTCATGGCACTTAATGGTTTCGTTCCATTAGATAAGTGCTCTGCAGCCTCTCAAAGGTGAATCCCCTCACCGTTAACGGGCTCACACTGTTAATGGACTTTTATTTTTCCCTTGGCTATTCGGCATTGTTTACTGAGTGTTTGCAGCTGGCGGAGAGCACCAAGTTGCTCTACCCAGCCAAAGCCTCCCACTCTGTCTTGATTTTCAATCCCCCGGAATGGCAGGAAACAGCAACAAGGTGAAGAAGGTGAAATCTGGACTCCCGAAGTGATCATCTTTCCCTAATATCTCCAGGTGACACTTGACCATCCAGTCTGAGCCATGCTGATGTTTGATTTGGACAGTGATGGGTTTCATCCAATGCCTCAGCTGATAACCACGTGTTAGTGCAGTTCAAAACAGCAAAAGGGTGTGCTGGGCAGAGCACACTTGGGCTTTGGTGACTTGGGACTGGACAGACAAGGAACACAAAGAGGGGGTACATCATGCTGCTTTGAATTAGACCTGCAACCTTCTAATTCTTAGTAGGTGGATGTGGAGTCAGCAGGGAAATACAACGGTTGTACTTTATTAAAAATTGTATTTTATTTCTAAATAAAAGCATGAAATTTATATACCTTCATCCATCATCTAGTGCCTTCCACTTAACAGCTCAAGGAGCTCTACAAGCTCTTGGTCAAAGTGCCATTTTCTGTGGTCAGGAAGAGGCCACAAATTTTGCAAGGACTGAGCATGGTGCCAACCTCATGAAGGCAGCCAGAATCCCCAGAGAAGGAAAAATTCCCCTGGGTCTCCTGCAGATTTCAGAGGGCTGCACTGGTGACAGGAAAAGGATATCATGGGGAGGTGTAATCAGACCATTTCACTGAGCATCACCTCTTTCCCATGGAGATTTGTGCTCTGCAGCTCAGGTCCACCATTATACCCAGCTGATGAATTCAGAGCAGATCTATTTGGGTTTTTTCCTGCAGGAGCCCTGAGAGGACACATTGCTGGGACAGGCAAGTCTGCAAAGGTACAGGAGCATTTCCCTTCGTAAGGACTCTGATCAGCAACATGGCCTCCTACCAGTCACATTTTCTCCCCAGCTAAGACTGCCCATCTACTATAAGACAGAGCAAAGGCTGGCTATACAGATTATGTCTTCAAGATGCTTAAACTTCAAGTCTACAGACACAGCAATCACTGAAAGCTCAGAGCCGTGAAGCATGGTGTTCTCCTGACACAGATTTGTTCACTCTGATGGGCTGTGCTGCCCTGATACCCTAATAATGGAGTTTCACCTAAATTTCTATTTTCAGAAGATGCGGGTATAAATTAGAAGAACAGTTTAAATCAAACACATTTTGTCAGGAAACATACGTTTTGAGGAAGGGGTTAAATTCTGGATGATGCAAACTTGCTCAGCACTCCCATGGCAATCAGAGCAGTTTGGAAGATGTTATCTTCTGAAAATCAGAAGCCTGGGAACACCAGGTTTTCTCTTTAGCAGAGAACGGCAGTCCATGCAGGAAAGCATCTGTGCTCTTCAGTCTCCCCTGCTGTAAAAATTCCTGCCTGTGGGGAAGGAAAGAAAATTGGCTCCAAAGCAGGGCTGCTGCATTACTTGAGTCTTGTGTTTGCAGAATGCAACTGGTTTAATTACACCTAAGACTGTTTTAAATGCTAGAAGAGTTGTCTGTATTCACACCAACATGCAATGATCTTTCCATTTACCCAGACGGATTCTGTTACTTGTTTCTTGTTCATTACCTGTTTGTTTTGGCAGGACTGTTCAAGGGTGACAAAAGCAGAAATAAGTGGCTAAATACAGGCAAAGCATCTCTTATTGATGCTCTGGCTTTTGAGGGAGGGCTTTTCCTACATGCAGGAATTTCACAGCGTTCAGACTTAAATAGTTAAGTTCCAGTGATACAGAATAGACTGACTGCAGCTGGTTTTTTACAAGGAGTCTAATGGGAAAGACAAAGGACTCCTTGGAAGTTAAAAGGAGGAAGAAGAAAAGTAGGATAAAGAAGAACGTGAAGAACATGATGCTGTCAAAGACAGTTTGAGAATGGCTGGGAGGTTTAGAGATGTCTGTGTGAGCAGTCAAGTGATGGCACAAGACAGGGGAGCTGCTGAGGAAAAAACCTCTGTGAGGACAATGGACCAAATGAATCCTTGTGTCACCATGTTTCTGGAAACATGGGGCCTCTGCAAAGCCTGAGAAAGCCACTGTGGAACCAAGACATGATGTAGGAAAAAGTCCGGCCAAAAAGCCCTGAGTCCCGTTGGTTGCAGACACCAGCGACTCTCCTTAGGGTGGCTGCTTGAGCAGCCTGTGTGTTGAAGGCAATGGCAGCCCTGAGCCACAGACACTGCTTTGAGACTGGGACATGTGGCCTTTCTCCCTAGAACAAGAGTCCACCCACGCTCCACCCTCTGTGCTTGTCACAATAACTAACACACAGGAGATCCAACAGATCCCTCCCCAGACCCCAGACCTGGAAGGTCTGGTTCAGGCATTACCTTGTCCTTGCCCCTCTGCTGCTACAACACTGCCAGCTGGGAAAAGCTGGTTCTCAGTGGTGAGTGGGAATGTACATCCGTGGTGTGGAGACAGCTAGGGTGTGCGTGGGCATCCTAAAAGGAGGTAAGCAAACACTGGGTATTTAAGCAGTGGCCCTGTTAGTACAAACAAACCACCAAAGGCTCCTGGAAGAAAGGCTGTTAGAGGAGGAGGGGAAGCTCTTGGGAGTTTATTTTGTAAAATGTGAATAAAACCAGGGATGAACAGAGACTCCAGGGCAGAGAGGGGGAATTGTTCTGGCACTGCAGGGGAGCCAGCCTCCACTCCCGCACTAGCACAGCCCTTTCAGGCAGTCACAGCAATCCTCAGGAAGATGTGTTTCCCTCTGCCATCAATATTTCCCTGCCATAAGTTCCCCTTTCCCAGATGACCCCTGAGGCAGGGACCTCTGTTCTCCCAGTATGTAGGATTAACTACAGAGACCCTCTATATGGACACAGAGAAGAGGAAAGTCTATCCCTCCTTCTGTAAAGATTTGCTCTGAAGAGTGATTCCACATTGTCCCCTTGCCATGTAAAGCCCTGTTTCCTGTCTCATGGCTGTGAATTTGGTGGGATGGAAATATCACACATATTGATAACCCAGAGGCATCAAGGTAAGCTGTGCTGCTGTGTGCAAAAGAGAGGTGTCAACAAGTTTACAGCCAAGATTTCTGTCTTGTCTAGCCTTTCTTGCTCCCAGAAATCCTAAAATGTGGCCCAGGTTTCTTGGAGGAAAGATTGAGGCTATGTACCTCACTCAGTATGGGGTTGCCTACCACTCCCAGAACTTCAGCTGTTGCAAGAAGAACTGCACATCAGCAAATAAAAAAATGAACCCTAATGTTCAAGTTCTATATTCATGTGTATTTTTATCCAGAAGATGTCCATCCTGTCTAGTACCAATCCCTTGCTGTTTTCACTCAGCTCTGTGCTTATTGTCATTGCAGCTGAGCCTTTCTGCAATTCATCCCAGGGAGTGCGGAAAGCTTCGGGACCGTGGGCTCCAAAAGCAGAGACAAAGACTCACCTCTGCTCCTGAGCAGCATCTACAGAGACCTGGGGATGTGCAGGCACAGATACCTCAATATGTCCCGTTTTGTCTCTCAGCCTTTGTGACCAAAGGGGTTCAGTCCTGCCCTGTTAGTCCATGGCTCTCAAGCTCTGGGACTGTGTTCTGCTTCTGCTGGATGGGGTTTCTGCTCGGCTCCCAGCTGGCTCAGGCCCAAGCAGAAGTAGGAGGAACCACTGTCGAGTAAAAAGTGCTCTTAGTGTGATTGATGACCCTTAATAGAGCCAGCCCTCTCACTGCCCCAGCAGCCCCACTCCAAGCAAGGACCACGGGGTACCCACTGCTGCTTCTCACATGGGAACAGAGACATTGCCTGTTCAGGGATTAATTTGCCATTCAATCCCTGGAAAGTGGCTGCAGCCAACAGAGCGCTGGTCCAGCTTATCTTGCACCTTTTAAAAGCAGAGGTAACTTGTTCATCAATGTATAACATCAGGTGACACCCAGCCAGCCACCACTGCCCTCATTGCCCTGGCAGCACCAGCCCATTTGTGCTGCCTGTCCGGCTCCAGCTTTTGTTCCAGGCAGGTCTGCAGTGGAGTGCTGGACATCTGGGCCTGTCCACCGTGCAGCACACTACGCCTTCACCAGGCTGCCATTGTGTGTGGCCACTGGGCACACACAGCAGGCTGGCATATAGAAGGATGGCATCACAACCTGCAGCTCCTTTCCTCCCTCCTCAGCCAACAGCTGTCAGCAAGGCACCCTCCCAGTGGTAGACCAGCACCCCATTCCGTTTACCCTGTTTTTTCCCCTGGCCAAAGTCCTTTTAGTGCCTGGACCTCCCTGCAGGCTGTTTCAAAGGGCTTCCCGTGGGGCTGAAGGGGTGCAGAGACCCCGTGGTGGATCCTGCCTTCAGACTTTTTGCCATGGAGCCAAACAGACCCAAGTGGCCCTCAAAAAAGTCAGGGGACTTCTAGTTGATGCTGGTGGGCTCCCTCTTTCTTAGACAGCCTCTTCCCTGCATGCCCTTGCCTCCTGGGTGTGCAGCCATCTGCCTCCTCTTCATCTTTGGACAAGGCTGTCTGCAGTCCCAGATGACCCTGGTGTGGTCTCATGGTGGAAACCATGGGGAGTGCCCCTGAGTCCCTCCCTGGCCTGCCCAGGGACCAGGGCTGGGATCCTGCAGTGTCTGCTCAGGAAGTACTTGCTAATAGAGCAGGAGGCATTTGGCTTTGTTTTTCCAGCCCAACACAAGTGGCACCTACAAAACTGTGGCATCCCTGGAAGCCCCCGGCTGTGCCTGTCTAGGTTTCCCTGCCCTGGTGCTGCTAGCCAAGCCACAGACAGTGGGACATTGATGGGCCCCCCCTCAAAAAGAAACAGGATGCAAAGGGATAGCGCAGTTCTGCACTGACTGCACGAAGATAACACAAAGCCTCAGCTCCTTTTTGCACTGGGGAAACTGCTGAATGCCATTAAAGGGTGGGTTACTGTAAAGGCCAAACCAAAAAGTGGAGACTCAAACCCCACTGATCTGAACAAAAGAACTTGCATGGCCTCACCGAAGTTCAGTGCACCCCTGACACCTCTCAACCAGTGCTATCAGCAGCTCCCTATCCCAAACAGTGCAGCATCACTGCCAGCATTGAGGTCCTGGCTCACTAACCCATTTATGGGTCTGGAGCAGATGGAGGGAGCAGGGAAGGAGAGGAAGGGGTGCTGTGCTTCCTATTTGTAAAGAAAGGCAAGGCTAAGAACAGCCCCAGGCCTGGCCTTGGCTGCCTAGTTGTGTTTTAAATAGGTGACTGGAGTTCATCACATCAGATGCTGTTGCAGAGGAGCTGAGTTCCTATTGAGTGTGAAAGGGGGTTGTTTATAATTTATGGGTTTTAAATGATGGGCCAAGAAAAGGTCTGGCTTGTGCCAAAGTGTATCTCTCCTCTAGATTGCTGATGCTTGTACAAACATTGTAAAAACGCCAGCGATCTTGCTAAAGTTACATTACTTCTAATAATTAGGTTATCATCATGGACTTCTATCGCATTACAAACAAGACGCCTCTGCCAGAGTCGTGGAGAAGGAAGTGAATTTATTTACAGGAACATTCTCCCTCACGCATGCTCCTCCTCCTCTCCCACTGGAAATCATGTCTGCAGACCCCATCTTTCTGCAGTATGAAAGCAATTCAGGGCAGTGGGCCTCAGTAACACTGTGTTTGTGGTCAGGGTTCCTCTGAACTCCCTTCCTTCCCCACATCTCTAAACAGCTTTTTCTTTCTTAACAGATTTAGTGAAGGACTAATAGTGTAAGTCAGAGCAGATACTGTTTAACTAACAGCCTGCAGAGCACAAAGCAAAAGGGAAAAGGACACTGGGTGTCCTCCAGAAATGGTGGTGCCTTGCTGTTTCGCAGATAGAAGCAGGTGATGCAAAATATATTGTGTTTCAAGAACACACTAAAAACCTACATGGACAATTTCATTTGTGGGCACGTTGATTGCAGAAAGTTTTGGAGAGACAAACATATGTATATATTTATGGAATATTACAGAAGTATAAATCACAAGTGGTGTCTAGCATTACTTTTTGTGTTGTTTGTATGTTTTGTTTACTCCTGAGTGGCACTTCTAAGAAACAATTTGTGTGAAAACTTCCATAGAATACAATTTTAGGGCTTAAAAGGGTTAAAATATATCTCCAAACCAAGCAATTTATTCTGTTTTGTTTTGTTTACAGATCTGTAACACATATATCCAAATTTGCTTGACTAAAAGTGAAATTTAACAAAAGATACACTTTTCACTGTAGCACAACATTGTTGAAATCTCACAGAGGGGAAAATAAAACCCTAAGTAATATTCTGAATTGTTAGTGCTCAGCTGAACATAAATACCAAATGGCGAGGAAAAAAGCAGGGATGGCAAAGAAAAGAAGAATAAATAAAAGAAAACTTGTTTGTGTTGACCAGGATTGGAGGTGGTAAAATATTTGTCACAATAGGAATGCCATGTCTGTCATTAGAGGATGGAGTAGGAGCTGCAGTGTTTGTCAAACTGGAAAGTGATGCGTCAGACACTTTGGTGGGGAATTCAGAAGTTTGGGTTAAATATTTAACTCGACACTTTTAGAATGAGGTAAGAACAGTCTTCTCAGAGCGATATGTACTGTCAGGAAGAGACTTTAATCACAGCGTTTACAAAAGAAGTATCTCTGTAAATCCAGCGAGGAGTTCAATACAGCCGTGTAACTAGAGAGGAGGAAACACGAGGGTTCAGAGCATCGTTCCCTTTCTTTTTCCTAACTTTTTATCTTCTTTTTACTTTATGTTTTTCTTCCCCGTGTTAACTGTCCTGCTTGTGGCAGGAAGAGGTGGCGGCACCCCTCTGCCGCGGTCAGGCGGGGTGGGACTCTGCTTGCCGGGCACCGAGGGAGCGTGGCGGCGCCGCCCGGCCACTGCCCGCACCCCTCTCAGCGTCTCCCTTCGGCTGTGTGTATCTGATTGTCAATTTTCTTTCAAAGTTTATATTTATGAAAAAAAAAACAAAACAAGAGGAAAAGCTCGGGCTTCCAAAGATGTCTAAAAATTGATTTATGGTTAGTATAAAGACAACAGTATAAAAATAACAAAGGAGGCGGCAGCTGCTGCACAGATTGCTATGGAGACCCTAATGAAATTAGCACTATCAGAGGGTTTCTAATTTCTTTTGCCTTCTAAGCTTCTAATTCATTTTCTATTTTGGATAGCCAGAGTGTAATTTAAAAAAAAAAAAAAGGAAAAAAGAAAGAAAAATAAAATAGCCCACCGAAATAATAACAATAATATGTGCGATAGATACCCAGCCAATAAATAAATGTTAACCTCACCGAGGTTTTTGTATGCAGGATTTGATTTGAAACAAGATGGCCAAGAGCCCCGCTTTGTAGATCGCCTCCTCAAAGCGGCTGCGCTTCCAGCTAAAGGTGGCTTCACCCGGCCGAGCCAGCTGCCAGCCAAGCCACCGAGGCGTTCGAGTGGGGCCAGCCGATTCGAAATAAATACTTTAAAAATAGTTTCAATATTTTTTTAAGTGTAACGGCTCTTTGTGTGATGCCACAGTTTGATTTACTCTATTAATGATTTACGACTTGCTGTCTTAATTAATCCTTACATAAACTACAAACACCAGCCACTGTTACAACTGTTCAAGACTACTCTCTCAACTAGCTCAGACCGATTATACTAAATAGGTGAAATGTAAGTCACCACGGACCTGAATCCCTCTCCCGAAGTATTGGTGAAGAAACTCTACAAATACCCACATAAATACATTAAGACGAGGATAAATAATCAGTGATACAAAAAATGTCTCGCTTAAAATAATAAATACATATCATTTAGTCCAATGCGATCCTTACGTTACGGAAGAACTCATAAATTAACTTCTCTGAAATAAGCTTACGCGCGGGCGAGTTCCGACGGCTCACGACTGGTCTAAAACACCTCAGCATGACGCGCTGCTAACACTACAGCATCTCTAAGACTTACCTTCAAGTACATCATTACCAGCTTATCAGTCCCTCGGTTGGCAGTATATTGCACTGTCATGCTTAAAACAGCTCTAAGAGAAAGGCTCCTGCTCACGGACCTACTCGGGGCTGCGGAAGAAAGAAGGGAGCTGCTAGGGGAGACAAATCCACTAATACTGTTGGCACTCGAGAGCACAGTAACACTGTCCCGTCAGAAAAGTGAGGTAATGGAGAGGGGAGCGGGGCCCGCCGGCCGCCGCCCCGCTACAGATGCGTGAGCTTGGGCGCCTCCTGCATCCGTCCCTGAGAGGTGTGGTGAGAGGAAAGGTCCGTGTAGGTAGGGTGGGGGTCGCAAGGTCCGTGGTGGTGGCCGCCGGGGATCTGGGCGGCGCAGCTGTAGTCCACGCTGGCGGAGGAGGGGTGCTGCAGGTGCCCCAGGTTGAACATGGGGCCTGAGGCCGGCATCGAGTCCACGAAGTTGCCCCCCACGTAGACGGGGCTGCCCTGCAGGCTGGGGTTGGCGAAGCCGCCGCCGCCGCTCTGCATGGGGTGGGGGTCGTACTCCGCGCCCGCGTAGCGCTTCTGCTGCGGCAGGCAGCTGCTCAGCGGCGCCGTGTAGGCGGCCAGCCCGTACATGCTCTGCTGGGACTTGGCGAAGGAGGTGGGCGAGGGCGCGTCGTAGCTGAGGCTGTTGACACCGGGGAGCTGGCTGGAGTAGCCGACGTGGTTTGGGCCGCTTAGAGGGGGGCTGCGGTCCGGGGACTGTCCGACGGGGGAGTGCATGATGCCTTTGGCTTTCTGGTCCTTTTTGTACTTCATCCGGCGGTTCTGGAACCAGATCTTGATCTGCCGCTCGGTCAGGTTGAGCAGGTTGGCCATCTCCACGCGGCGCGGCCGGCACAGGTAGCGGTTGAAGTGAAACTCCTTCTCCAGCTCCACCAGCTGCGCGCTGGTGTAGGCTGTGCGCACCCTCTTGGAGGCCGGCCCGGGGGGGCTCTTGTCCTCGCAGCTCTCTCCTGCAGGGAAGAGGCACAAAGAGACATTGGTTGCCCCCGAAAGACACCTCCTCCGCTTCCTCCCGGGGTCCCTCGGAAATCTGCTATCCCCTCTCGCTCTGTCGGCGCCCGGGGAGGGGGTGCAGAGCGCCTGGAGGTAGCGTCCCACTCCTCTCTGCCCGACATACACACCCTCCCGCAGCTGCCTCCCCCCAGAGACCACCAGCGGCCACCCGTCCAGGAGTCCCCGGACCCCGCCCCCAGCCTGTCCCACCTGCAGCGCCCGGCAGGGCTGGGACCCCCCCGCGGGGTGGGGAGGGAGGGGGGCGATGGCAGCTGGAGGAGTTGGGGACAAGGAGAGGAGCCAGGGGCCTCAGGCCGAGGAGTTCAGGCCGAGAGGTTCAGCCCTGCTCCCCGGGCTACCAGTGGGTCGGGGCGCGGGTGTTGGGCTACCTGGGGGGGCGCAGGTGCTTTTCTGCTTGGAGTTCTGCCGGGACTCCTTCATCCAAGGAAATATCTGCTTGCTGATGGTGGCGCTGGCCGAGCCCGAGGAGTTGGGGCCCCCCTTGGCTTTTTTCGGAGGGGGCACACTGGGAGGGGGGTTGGGCGGGGAGGAAGGTGGCAGGGCCGGGGGCTGATGCTCGCCGATCCCCGGGGGCTGACTGCCCCCGGGGCCGCCCCCGCCCGGCCGCATGCAGCTCCCGCTCAGCTCGCTGCCCTTGTGGGCCGGAGCGCGGCCGGGCGCCGAGCCCTGGACGGAGCAGGCGGAGCCGGGGTACTCGCCGTCCAAGCCGGCCTGGCCGTAGGGCTGGTGGGCCGCGCCGTAGGGGTAGGCGTCGGCCTTGCTGTAGGTGTAGCCCCCGAAGAGCCCCGCGTTGTCGTAGTAGGCGGCTTTCTGCATCCTCTGCTCTGCGATCGCCGAGGCCCGCGGCCCCCGCTCAAATAACATTGACCGCCGCCCCGCGCCTCACGTCGTCGGCCCGGGCCCCTCGCAGCCACCTGGGGAGGGAAACAGCAGGGACACAAAAGAGACTTTTAGCGGGGGAAACTGACGGGGAGCGGCCGGCACGGGCCCGTCCCGGCACCCCCCGCACCCCGGCACCCTCCGCCTCCCAACCCGGAGAGGGCTGGGAGACATCAAGGAAGGAGCAGGGGACCCAAAGAAGGACCAAGGGACAATAGGAGAGGAGCAGGGTCACCAGGCAGGAGTCAGGGCAAACTGGGCCACACCCGGGAGAGAGCAGAGTACACCAGGGAGAGAGCAGAGTACACCAGGGAAGCACCGGGGCACTTCAGGGAAAGAGTCATCCGAGAGCGGTGATGCAGCGGGGAACGGGAACACATTGGCGGGACTTCCTACAGGCCACCTTTTGAAGCATTTTGAGGCATGTTTTATTTGCTTTGTGTTGCCTTTGGACCGTTCCCGCTCGAGTTTGGCTGGATCGGACCCCACAGTTGTGGGCAAGGGCTCTCAGTGAGCAACTGTGCTGGCCCTTGTCCCCAAAGACCCACCGGCCCATTTCGGCCGAGAGCACCCGCGCCCCCCGCCCGGCACGCGTGCGCACGGCCGTGCACGGTTGACATGATGGATGGAGCCCGGGCTGCGGCCGGGCAGAGGCAGAAAAATCCCGTCCCCTTTGTAAACCCGCCCTTCTTCTTTCCCCGGATTCCTCCAGAGTTAAAGTATAACCGGCGCCATTCACTCCCTTCACTTTGCACTATAAAGGAAGTCGCAGGTCAGCTCCCCTATTTTAATTCTGTGATGAATTAAATTCCCTCACCCAACATTTCTCGTCCCTTTTATTTGTACCCAGTAGAAAGAACCTGAGACATTTGAGATAATTTTTAGAGGGTTCTTGTCTTTTTTCAGCCTGCAAACTTATGGCTCTCCCCTCCCCGCCTCCCGGCTCCCACATGAGGCTGCTCCCACCGAAAACGCGCGGCCGGTCCCCTTAGGGCAGATGTTTTGACGCAGGGTGCTGCTACCTTTCTTCTTGCTGCTCCCAAAACTTCTCTGCTCTTAGTACAAGATGGAAACTGTTCTGCAATTTCGGTGCGGCTTTTTAATATTCCGTGCTCTTATTTTTCTTGTTTGATAGGGGGTTTCTCTGACAGTTTTGGTAATTTTGTAAATTAGCTCATACTTCACCTGACAATGTAAGTCTGTAACTCAACATATCTTAAGACTTCCTTGGATTTCTACAGTATTTAAACTTACTAACATATCAGAGAAAAGTAGCTAGAAATCTTTCAAAGGTGTCCGACAATTATGGTTCTCCAGCCTATATTTAAGCAATACTAGGGGAGTACTCCTCTTTCACTCGCAAGTACCGTTGGTCCCACCAAGCACCGTTGATCTGTTCTCTGCAATTAACCGGGAAACACATCTCTCTAAGTCGAAATAACCTCAGCGAGCTGCGATCCACGGCCGCTCTCGGCGGTTTATCTCGTGTCACAAACCGCCGGGGTCCTTTTCTTTCCTAAACAAAAGCTTGAGATGGTCTGTGAAGCTGACGGAAACGGGAACTGTTTTTCTCTCCTGGAAAATTTTAGTTTAAAATGTCTATAGAAATGGACGGTGGCGATAAAGATGAGTTTTAATACTATGTGATCATCTTGACGAGACTTGGAAGTATTTTTGGCCAAATAACTCTGTCGCTCTTTTCCCACTTCTATCATCTACATTTTTGGGACCGGTCTGGACTGAGGACTTTTGTTAGCACAACACTGCCTTAAGCGTAGGCTTTTATATGTCTTGTGAAATATAGTTCCCAAAAGAATACACAGAATCTTAAGAAAGAATATTGCTGTTAAGCTGTTAAAAGCCTTATTTCTTTTCTGAAATACCAACTGCTTGTGAACTCTGCTTGAACCTAAAAAGGAGGCTATGGGCCATAAATCACATGGACAATGCTCAACTGTTTGGTGGCTCATCTTTAGATCTTAAAAAGAGAGAGGGAGAGAAAGAGCGAGAGGGAGACCTATCCAGGGTTTGATTTTCCACGAGTGAAAGGCCTGGGGTGATGTTTTTATAGGTAACACCAAAGCGAGGGCTCAACACTTGGTGGTTTGGCCAGAAACAGCCTCCAGGGGAAAAAAAAAAAAATAGTGACATCCAAATGGTGAGGCCGAGCCGTGGGAGGTGGGCTCGGAGGCACCGAGGGTAGGAAACCGCAAAGTATCCATGTCTGTGTTTCAGATTTCCCTTCCTCCTCTCCAGAAAGGTTAACCTCATCTGAACTGTTAGGCGTTGCACATGATAATGGGGCTTTTTGTCCTGCCACTGGTTCCAGCGCTTTTGGGGGATGCCGACCCTCTCACGGCTCTGCCTGGAGAGCAGCTGGGAGCCCAAGCGTCCACCCGAGCGTGTGCGCGGAACCCGGCTGGCCCAGGCTGACACCGGCCCGGCACTGCCAGCCGCTTTCCTCCCGACACTTTCATATTAAGCAGTTCTCTACTAAAACTTCCACTACACTTAATTCTGCTTCGGATCAATATCTAATATGATACCGAATAAATAAGAGGCGGTGAGAGCGGCCAGCGAAGCGGTTATTAAAGCAGCCGGAGCTCTCAGGGTGCATATCAATGCACCTGTCATTGCGGTTGTAACAAAATTTATGACTGCTAGCGCCGTGGCAGTAAACGCTCCGGCCAGGAATGAAAAGGAAAACACTTCCCAAGCCCCGGCACTTTCAGAAGTGCAAAGCAGCCGGCGCGTAGGAGGGAGCCCGGCGAAAGAATCCCCGCTCGGCACGTTTCCCGGCCGCCGGCCCGGGGCAGCCCTGTATATAAGGAAAGCGCTGGAGCCGCCGCCGGACCCGGCCGCAAGCAGGGCAACTGGGCACCCACCGCTGGGGCTGCGCCTGAGCCGGGGGATGTCTCGTCTTTGAGGGCACTGAGAGCACTGGGGAGCACGAAGGGGCCCTGCGAGACACGGAGCGGTGGCCGCCGTGGGGCCTCTTAAACCAGCTACGGAGCCCCCCCGCCCGAGGGAGCCACCCGCTCCCCGCGGCTGGGTCCAGGCCTTGGCTGCTCCCCAGCCGGGCTCGGCTTCCGCGGAACAGGGGCTGCTTTCAGCGGGGCTTGCTGCGGGCTGTTCTTTATCTGACGTGTGGGGCGGCGGCGTGCCCCGGGTGCCGCCGCCGGAGGGTTCGACCGAGTGGCTCGCCCCGCTCGGCGGGCCGGTGCCAGGGCCGGGGCTGGGGTCGGGATCGGGGCCGGGCTGTGCTCCCTGCGACGGGCCTGTCGCGACAGGGAAAGCGAGAGATGGATGGAAAAGGAAATTTAGAGAACTCACCAAACTTACGTTTTTTCTTGATTTTTGACTTTAACTGTGTGAGTAGGATCTTCAGGTTCCCTTGGACAATCCGTGGGCACGGACCTGCAACAGAAGTGATAACTCTCAGCGGAAACTGCTTTGTTTTGGACTTTCTTCCTTAGGACTTTGTTAATAAATGCACATCTCGTCCACAGCCCCTCACCGTGTCTCTCCGTCCGCGTCAGATCTTTTACCAGACAAAGGGCAGATGTTTCTCTTCATTTATTAATAGCGCTTTGAGAGAGGCGGAGAGCAAAAAAACGCGCAAAATACTCCGGTTGCGGGTCGGACCCAGGCAGGGCGGCCTGCGGCAGCCGCTCCGACGGGCCCCGCGCACCGGCCGCGGAACCGCGCCTGCCTCCCCGAGCGCCCAGTCCGAGCCGGGCCGGGGCGAGGGGAGGCAGCGCACGGGGGTACGGGAGCGCCTTTCGGGGGAGCTGCGGGCACCTTCGACGGTCACGAGCACGTCTCCCGCCGCCCGCACCCACGGCCCGCGAAGAGTTCCGCGGAAACGAAGCCAGCGCGGGTCTCTCTCCATTTCTCCCCCCAGATACCGAATAAGACAGAGAGAAAGATAAGCGAAGAAGCCCCAGCATTGAAAATGCGCTGCAAACATTTGCGTCTCGAAATGAGTATTTTGCCTTTGTTTGTTCAATGTGTCGATTCAGGACTTTAAGAACTTAAGAGTGCCAGAAAATCCCCCACAAAGAAGCCCAGGTCATTATAAAGACGATATCTAGCCACCATAAGCCTTTGAAATGACCTTTGGCTCGTATAGCAATAACTCACCACTTAATGAACAACCAACGGAAGCGCCTCCGATAGCTCACAACACAACAGACCTTACAACTTTCCACCAAGTCTTCTCTCTCCCTAACCAAACTCAGTAGGATGCTACATTCCCCTTCCAAATCACCTTAATTTATGCTGGCAAACTGGAGTTAGGGAAGTGGAGCTTCATGATTACACATGATGCTCTCTCAGGTTCCTGGCCCGGGCCTGTCCCGGTAACGTCTTATATAATGTATTCACGTGGGCGTACGTCAACTTTAAGTGCTTTATTTTTTTAAAGAGAATTCATTAGAAATAGCACTTTACACGGTGTATGAAGGCAACCTAAGGTGGGTTGCACCTTAGCCCCTGAGAGGAGAGATCATAATATTGCAAACCGAGTCATTGTTAGCCGCTGTTGATTAACACGGTAAGTTTTCATTTTGCGCCTAATTAATTATCGACTTCTCATCCCTTTCCGAAGCAGCTTCTCAGCCTCACAAGCAATAGCCTTCTAGCTCTAGACATGCTTTATTTAGCCAGAGATTGGCCAAATACCAAGACTTCCACGGCCACAGGAATAACCCCCAAAGTTCGTACTGCGGAGAGAGGAGTCTGGGCACGCTGGGGTTGTGCTCAGCTCCCAGCGCTCGGAGAAGACGTTGCCAGAGCTGAACCCAGGGAAATCTTTAGAATTATTCAGGCGTGGGACCAATATAGGTATTATTGAAATTTTAGGTGAAGTTATAAGTGAGTGCTTCCATCGAGCCAAATGAAATGCTGCTTGCAGTAATTGGATTCAGCTGACTAACTTGGCAGGCCAGCAGCTTGGAGGCATTCAGCTAAGAAAAATGTTCAGTGCTTTTAACTTCTGATCGAGCAGAGCAACACGCAACAGAAAATAAAAATAAATAAATAAACACCCTAACTTTCTCCTTTTCCCCTGGCCTCCCACCCTGTTTCCTTCGGGGCACTCCGACCCCCGCCGAGGACTCGCCCGGGTGACTCGGGGCGGGCAGGGTCCGTTCCAGCCTTACACACGCTCCTGCTCGATAGCACAACGCCGGGCTTTACCCAGGGACTTTACAACAGACATAACCGAGAGTTCGCGCGGGCTCCAGGCAAGCCACCAGTCAGTAGAAACAGGCGTTGCTGGGAGAGTCGGGCTAGTTGCAACAGCCCAACCGGGAGCTGAGCTGGAAGTGTGTGCGGGGAGGCTGTGTGGTCGCTTCCAGACCCCCAGTCCACCCAGAGAGGCACCGGTCTCCCCCAGGCATCTTCCCACCGCCTTATTGATCAAACCACACAAATGCAGGGCAAGAAACTTCTCGGTAGATAAATATCAAGCCGTGCTTCAAATAGCATGTGTAACTCGAAGGCATGAGCACACCGGTAATAGCAGTACTGAAACAACTGCAGAGGGAAAACAACAGCCACTAAGGAACACGAATGCACGGCCAGGGAAAAAGGTTCGGGAAGACACTTGGCACGAATATTTAAGGGACCCTATGCAGGGGCTGCATTACCGATGAGCCTATTTTAAACCGCCCTTTACAAATCAACGCGGCTACCCCCTGCCCGGCTAACCACGGCAACGTATTAACGTGATGCTCAATCTCACTTTGGCAATGGGAGCATCTAGCAAAGTTCTCTCCCTCGTTTGTTTGCTTATTTGTAATTCCCTTCCTGAAACCACCGAAAATTGGGGAAAGGATAGGGTTAAACGTATTCCCCTAGTTTTTGGAAATGAGTTCACTTTTTATTTAAAGAACATAGTAAAAAGAAGATACAGCTTAAAACGTTCAAGTAGGTGGAGACCACTCCATACATTTGCAGCCTCTTATGGGCAGAGATTGCAAACAAATTCCAGACCGTCTCCGAGTAAAGGAGATAATACAGCCCCTGCGGTTAAACGTCCCATTTTGTCATGCAGTTGCTTACCTGTGTATCAATTTATCATAAACCTGGGTTCCTCACTTTTCAGGATCTGCGCTTGCAGTTCTTAGAATATATCCTCCACCCTTTGTCTGCAGACAATATTCTCCTAAACCTGATCTTGCGGTTTTACAAATACTTCCATACACCAGAATTCCCGATAGAACGAAAACAGGCTCAGGCTCAACTACCAATAAAAGAGAGCGAGTGGAAATCGGAATTTGTTGGGCTTTTAAAAAAAAAATCAACACACAACCTTTTAGCCATCAGCCTCCTGGAACCAACGGCAGCAATTGGCCGGCTCCTGTTTTGTTTTGGTTTTAAATCGTGCGGCCATTGATGAATTTTGGGGGCGAGCAGGAGAAATCCCTTTATAATCAGAAATATAGGCACTGCCTTAAAATACAGGCATATTTGCCCACGTGATCGCAGAGCAGCGCGCCGGGGCCGAGGCTGGCGCGCTCCCCGCGCCCCCGCGCAGCGGGGCTGCCGCGCCGGGCCCCGTGGGGCGGG